>JABMCL010003721.1:22500-32500 GCA_018857735.1 Alviniconcha marisindica | reverse complement strand
CACATACAGTAACGCCCACAAAGTCCGTCTTTCCTCTGAGCAGGACAGACCCTAGCTGTGGCGACCTAATGTCCACATACAGTAACGCCTACAGAGTCCTTCTTCTCTATCCACATATAGTAACGCTCACAGAGTTCTTCTTCTCTATCCACATACAGTAACGCCCACAGAGTCCTTCTCTATCAGTACAGCGTAGACCGCGGGGCTACCTGAGTCCACATATAGTCAAACGACACAGTCCAGCTTCCTTCTGAGCAGGATAGATCTTCCCTCTGAGTATAGCGTAGACCGTGTGGCGACCTAATGTCCACATGCAGTAACGTCCACAGAATCCGTCTTCCCTCTGAGTATAGCGTAGACCGTGTGGCGACCTAATGTCCACATACGCTAACGCATACAGAGTCCTTCTTCTCTATCAGTACAGCGTAGACCCTGTGGCCCTTCTTCTCTATCAGTACAGCGTAGAGCCTGTGGCCACCTATGTCCACATACAGTAAGGCCTACAGAGTCCTCCTCTATGACTACAGCGTAGACCGTGTGGCGACTTATGTCCACATACAGTAAATCCTACAGAGTCCTTCTCTATGACTACAGCGTAGACCGTGTGGCCACCTACGTCCACATACAGTAAGGCCTACAAGAGTCCTTCTCTATGACTACAGCGTAGACCGTGTGGCGACCTATGTCCACATACAGTAAGGCCTACAGAGTCCTTCTCTATGACTACAGCGTAGACCGTGTGGCCACCTACGTCCACATACAGTAAGGCCTACAAGTCTTTCTCTATGACTACAGCGTAGACCGTGTGGCGACCTATGTCCACATACAGTAAGGCCTACAGAGTCCTTCTCTATGACTACAGCGTAGACCGTGTGGCGACCTATGTCCACATACAGTAAGGCCTACAAAAGTCTTTCTCTATGACTACAGCGTAGACCGTGTGGCCACCTATGTCCACATACTGTCAAACAACGCCCCGCACAGTCCAGCTTCTGTGTGCCCGAGGGATCAGCACAGCCAGATCCCGCATGGTGTGTGGCGGCGGAGTACTGTCGCAGCTAGCACACGAGCGCACGCGCTCTTTGTTCTTCCGGCTCCGAGCTGCGTGTGGGGCTAGAGTCTACAGAAGTGTCACTGCGCGATCGGTTGTTTCCAGTGGACAAGAGCAGTCACTGACGACAAAGCAGATCGAACGGCTCGATAGGCGGAAGTGTGCGGTTGACAGCCGGCGTGGCGGCGCTGTTGTTGCGCTGCAGTACTCCTGGTGCCGGAAGCAGCCGCGTTGTCGGAATCCGCGTCCAGCTGTCCGAGGCGGGTCGGCGACGGAGTGCATCACAATGGCGGTATATATCTGAAATCATAGCGCAAAGCCGTTTAAACGACGATCGTGCGGAGACAGCGTGCCGTCAAGGTGGACTGACTGGATCTGCGGGGGAATTTAAAACTCCTTTAGAGAACTGAGGTAGATGTTCTGTTTGTCTGTTTCTTTGTTGTTTTTGTTTCCTGGTTAGTTAATGAGTTAATGCTGAACGGCCAGTCAAGCATGTGGGTTACACAAAGGCGAAACACGGTATAAACTGCTAGTAAACAGTTTAAAAAACAACAAACAAACAAAAACCGAAACAAAAAAGTAGTAAAAAACAATACCAAGCAATGTCCTTCACAAAAAAAAAACAACACCCCCCCCCCCCCCACACACACACACCACCACTACCACCACCATCACCACCACCACCACCACCCCACCACCAACAACAACAACATTGATCTCGGATATTCTTTAAAAACGAAATTAAAAAACACACACCTCTTTTCACAATACTTCTACCATAAAAAACAAAAACAAACCCAGAACAAAAACAAAAACAAACACCAATATCCAATTTCCTCATCTCTTTGTGCGTGCGTGCATACGTGCGTGCGTGTGTATGTGTTTGTGTGTGTATGTCCGTGCGCGAGTGCTGTTTCAGAGCGCGAGTATACATACTGTATTCTCTCCACAACCCCCACACCCCTCCAGCCTCCGTTTCTAAGACAGATCTAACATGTCTTTTTGTAAGCGATCAGAGCGCCGTTGAACGTTAAAAAAAAAAAAAAAAAAAAAAGGGGGGGGGGGGGGGGGGGGGGGAAAGTACGTCATGATCATCATTATTATGCATTTTTAAAAACCGATTGTTTGACGACTATTCTGTCGCACATTCATGCCGCGGCCCAGATCGATACCACGGAATACGGTCTAGACATGATGCCTCTGTGGTGTCATACTAAGACCTGTGCGGAACTCGTGCACATTTAATGTATCCTCTTCTTTGTTTTTGGACTTTGTTTCGTTGTCGTTGGTTTATCCACCGAGTGATTCGTCGTTTGATCGTTTTGTCGTTCGCTTGTTTTATTTTTCGTTTTTGTTTATGCTTTGTTTCTTTTCCGAACATACTTATCGATTTTCTGCCCAAACACCGACACTGACTCACATAACATTTCCCAAACCCAGCCTCAATTCTTCGCACATAACCAGCACGTCGAGTGAAGCGGAAGTCAGCAGTTTCGTTCCGCGATGGCGCGGATGGTAAAGTTGGACTGCTGCCGGGTCGGTTGTTCGCGGGTCGGTTAGGCGACTGACTGCGGGAGAATGTTCTGCTGCTACAGACTCTTCTTCCCCGAGAGCACCAAGGAGAAGGACTCCATTCAGTCTCTAAGGGCTTCTCTTAAGATGCCCCCCCCCCCCCCCCCCCCCATCCCCGACACCCACTTTTTTCTTCTTCTTTTCTTTGTTTAAACCTAGGCAAGATAGTCTCTGTGATGACGGCGCCGATTCGATTGCGTGTGATGTGTGCACTGTGGAGCGGTGTACACTGCCATAAATATTGATTTAAAAAAAAAAAAAAAAAATCATTTTTTTAAGCTCTGTCTATATTTCTAAATTTAACTACTATGGATAGTTGTAGCCTACTTTCGTGGGTGTGGTGTGGGTGTGGGTGTGGGTGTGGGTTAATGTGGCAGCAGGTTGGGGTCGTGAGATTGCGCACGGGCCACAACCGACTCCTCGCCCACATCGCAGTACAGGAGAAATGAAGCCGGCACCATCACCAGCCTGCAACTGCGGCCTTGGAGACCAGGCAGCTGAGTGAGTGTGCACTGCAGGAACGCCCGCCTCTGCCTGCAGACTGCAAGACACAATGTGTGGCCAACAGCAGTGCAGCTACACTGACACCAAACCCTACGGCAGCAAAGACAAGCTGGAGAAGACGGCCACACTCATCTTGCAGACTGGACTCTCAGTGTAGCGGCGATCGAGAAGAAGAAGAAGAAGAAGAAGAAGAAGAAGAAGAAGAAGAAGAAGAAGAAGAAGGAGGAGGAGGAGGAGGAGGAGGAGGAGGAGGAGGAGAATAAGAAGAGGAAGAAGAAGAAGAAGAAGACAATCAGAAGGAGAAAACAATCAGTTCCGTTTTGGGGATGCCTGCAGGTTTCTTCCATGGCTTTTATGAGCAGCCACAATGTGGTTGTGAGTGGAGTACAGCTAGACAAGGTCTGACTGTTGCCGGGTGAAAAGGTAATGACAAACGGCGCTTCTCTAGGTTCCTTGTGTCCCCGCTCATTTGCTGTCTCTCAATCTGTGTGTGTGTGTGTGTGTGTGTGTGTGTGTGTGTGTGTGTGTGTGTGTGTGTGTGTGTGTGTGTGTGTGTGTGTGTGTGTGTGTGTGTGCGCGCGTGTGTGGCGTGCGTGCGTGCGTGCGTGCGTGCGTGGAATATTTTTTGCAGAAACCTAGCCTACTAAGACTAAGATCTGTGTGTGCGTGCGTGCACGTTGTAATGTGTGTGTGTGTGTGCGTGCGTGTGCACACGTTGTGTGTGGGGGTGGGGGTTGGGGTTGCACAAACCCACTCTACCAAGATTTGTGTCCTCTTTATTATCTACACAGTGACGAAAAAACAACAACAGAAAAAAAAAAAAAAAAAAAAAACCTGTCCCGTCTCTTCCTTTTCCCTTACCATTATTGTACCCACACAGGCACCTCATCCTCTCTCAGCCCCCCCCACCCCCTGTTCTTCCCGCTCTCTGTGATTTTAGAAATGCATTATCACATTAGTATTCTCAGCAACAGAAGGGCATTTTTAAACACAGGAAATGTAAGGTCAGCAGGGCAGCTGTGATTGACAGGGAGTGGTGTCCAGGCAGGTCGAGATTTCCGGGAACTCCTCCCCCCCCCCCCCCCCCCCCCCCCCGACCCCCCGACCCCCGCACCCGATCTTCACCCCCCTCCCGAGAGCAACAGCTAATAATCATATGTTAGCATTTCCGAGCACTCAAGTAGTGAAGAAATCCATACGGTGGATCCGAATATTGATGTCATCTTCTGGATGCCTGGACGCTTTTCCTCCGTCCCATCCAGAGAATGGGACAACTGTCAATGCCTTCGTCCTCACCACGCAAGTCTGCTGCATGTGAGTGGGTCGATGGATTCGTGATCTCTTTAGTGCCCAGCCAACCACGACGGTCACATAAGGACGGGACAGAGGTCTTCGACGCACAGCTAAAAGTGCGATGCACGCGCTGTTTGCGTGACCTAATGGCGCTGCGACCGTACGCGTGACCTAATGGCGCTGCAACCGTACGTGCTTTATACAGTGCTGGTTGTTGTTGCAGCCTTCCTTTCTGCAGCTTTGTCCATGACAATTATGTCAGCACGACATCCGAGGTCGTTAAGCCCCACATCACCATCGCCAGCTGAACACTCAGGGGACACCCGGCACACGCTTGGTGGCACCCGGCTCGTCTGGGGACTTATCACACTCCGAGCATCTTCCTCCAAACTCTGCCAGATTTAGTTACGCCACTGAAGGGGCACTCTTTATCTCCGCGCAGCTGTCCACCGACGCGGTCAGCGCCCTCCGGAAGGTTCCGGTACTAATATGTCTGTAGAAGCAACCTAGCGCCAAAGCACGCACGTAAACATGAGACGCATCTACCCCGGGTGAAAGAAAGAGTTCCGTCTCGATTCAAACGATTGTGGTTTTATTTGTGCTTGTGTAAACTTTGTTGGCGGCTATAAATGAGACGCCTTGTTTTATTTGAGTTGTTTGTAACAAACTTACTACTGTTTGAGCACCAACAAAAAACTGCTCGTTAGCCGACAGTTTTCTGGACTCTATGGCGTAACTAAATACGGCAGGGGTTGAAGGAAAGATGTCGTTTTCAAAATATTACAGTTTTTGTTCAACAGTATTTTACACTTTCTCCCATAAAAAGAAGGACAAGTTAGAAAGACTGAAGACCTATTAGACTGGACTGTTATCTGAAGAAAAAAAATCGGCACACACACACACACACACACACACACACACACACACACACACACACACACACACACACACACACACACGCACACCACGCATACACACGTTAAAATCACAATCGTCAATCAACACTATCCCATCTCTATTCAATCTCACAAAACACCACCACTTAAGAAGAAGAAGAAGGAGGAGGAGGAAGAGGAGAAGGACAAGGACAAGGACGAGGAAGAAGAAGAAGAAGAAGAAGAAGAAGAAGAAGAAGAAGAAGAAGAAGAAGGAAGGAGAAGGAGGAAGAGGAGGAGGAGAAGGAGGAGGAGGAGAAGGACAAGGACGAGGAGGAAGAAGAGACGGGAAAGGTCGTGCGACCTTGTCCCCGTGTCTAACCTGATCACCCAGACCAGCCCAGGAGCCCGTGCTACGATTCTGCTTCAGCACACAACCCGCAGAGTTCTTCCCTTTCACTTTCCGTCACAATTAGTTTCTGGTTTTGCAGCCCTCTTATATATAGCTGCCGGAGAGGGAGCTCTCGTGCTAAATCATTCATGGACCCAGCGTCTACTTGAGACAAATCTTTTCTGATGACCGTCGTATAGAGACCACACACGAAGGCTCCTCTCTCAAGAATCCATTGGCTGTCTGTCGACGTGCGCTACACGTTGGTGTTGTAGTTGTAGCGTGAACAGTCTGGGGGTTCACCCAGCATAATAATCATATATATTTTATTTAATAATAATAAGAAGAAGAAGAAGAAGAATAGAGGGGTCTTAGAGCGCCCTTTTGCAAATGAGCTCTAGGCGCGTACATTTCACACTCAAGTTAATACAACAACAACATCAAAACACACAACATTAACATACACAAATTTGTCATCAAACATCCCCCCCCCCCCCCCCCCACACACACACACACACACACACACACACACAAAAACGCGGGCGCACGCACGCACGCCCCTCACGACGCAAGCACACACTCACACACACGCACGCACTCACGCACACACACACACACACACACACACACACACACACACACACACACACACACACACACACACACACACACACAACAACACACACACACACAATCACTCACACACCCCATCACACACACACACACACACACACACACACACACACACACACACGCGCGCGCGCGCGCACACACACACACATACATACATACATACACACACACACGTTTACCTGAGGCAGGCTGGAGACAGTTGGAAGTGTTAGGAGTAAGAGACTCAAAAAGGTGTGCCTTGAGCAAATGGAAAGGTAAACCGACACTCATTTAATATGGTGAGACGTTTGCGCGCGTGACAGTTTTTATTTTTTATTTTTTAATACCCCCGCCACATGGGCAGCCACATACCGTCTTCGGAGGATTGACTTCCATTTCTGGAGGGTCGTTGCTGTTATGAAAGTAACTCATAACGGCTGATGATAATCCCCACAAAACGATGCAGCGCACAACAACATCTTAATACAGACGTTCTTGCTGGTGTCAATGTGTTGTGACACCGCTTAAGCCGTATTCGCCGAGGTTATTCATTTAATCTGATTCAGCTTTTATTTGTTTATCACAGCCTTTTAGTAAGACTTATTATAGACAAAAAATAACCCCTCCCTCCTCCCCCGCCCTTTCCGCCATTTTCAGTCCCGTCGAGTTAAGTTGTTGACGACTTCGCTGCCACCATCAGTTCTTATTTCGCACAAATCCTTATTCCTTCTCCAGAAATACAGGAGCTGCCCAGATAAGCCTAAGTACACTAAACTGGTCGTACGTTTTTGAATATTTCGTTGGGAGAGAGTGATGAGAAAGGCAAGTAGCAGAAACAGGACAAGACAGAAAGAGCAGCAGGATCGGGTCCAGAAGAACAAGAGAGGAGATAGTAAAAGAGAATCGATCGACAACCCCAAGATTCCAGACAGGAGGAGAGACATCAGACATCCCCGGCAAGTAAGGAAGTACGTACGTACGTACGTACGTAAGTAAGAAAACATGGTGCTTTACGTCCACAGCAACCATAAGGCTTATTAGGGACGGGAAAAGGGGATCAAAGGGGGTGGGGGGGGGGGGGGGGGGGGGGGGGGGGTCGGGTAGAAACAAGCCCGGCTTTGGTTGAGTGTTGCTTTACGTCCACAGAAACCGTAGACTTATTAGGGACGGGAGCCAAGGTCGGCCACCTGGACTTTCACACAGCTCCTGAACTCTGACATGCCCAGCCTCTCTTCGAGGCAACATGTAGCCAGAACTTTCAACCAATCGCTGCCACGGACGAATTTGGCGCTCTTCCATAGTGGTGGTCCCGGCGAAACAAATTGATCTAGAGGCAAATCCCTAGCCACAATAGAATAAAAACTTGATCAGATGTATGTAAAGCATAAAGAATTGAATCGGATCCGGAAAGGGCTTTTTGCTCCCAAGTGGATTTTCTCTGAATGGAATATATTTCTTCTTCTTCTTCTTCTTTAGTGTGCGAACCGCTTTTAAAAGTATCGTTTACCCAACGCTAGCTGTAAAAGCACATAACTAACTAGATCTAGTTCATCAAAAAGTGCGCGTTACTCTCTGGTGCAGCTAGAGGTAGTTCTTTCCCTTTCGTAGGCGCGCTTTTATTCTCTCTCTCTCTCTCTCTCTCTCTCTCTCTCTCTCTCTCTCTCTCTCTCTCTCTCTATATATATATATATATACACAACACACATACACACACATACACACACACACACACACACACACACACACACACACACACACACACACACACCCTGATACGCTGCAACAGAATAAAAATAAAAAAAAAAAAACACAATAACAAGAAAACTTTTTTCTTCATTCTCCCCCGCCTCCCTATCAATTCGCAAGGATCCGCAAAAGTGCGTTCACTTCTGCACAGAATCCCGAGGTGACGGGGCACCGCGGACGCAGAAATGAAGGTTCCCTCTGCCGAGAACCACGAGCTATTAAAGGTTCTCTTCTCTTAAGCCTGGTGTAGGTTACAAAATGTAGCTTTTACATGCTTCGCCCACTGCCGGGAATTCTGCCTTTCTGATTTCTGCCCACCCGCGGTTCAGTCTCGACTTTTTTTCTTTCTTTTTTCCTTCTCCAGATCATTCTCTTATAAAGATTTTTTTTTTTTTTTAAACCGTGACATGAACAGTATATCAGATAGTCCACACAGAGCACGCGACTGTTACTCCATCTCCCATGCCCTGTTTCCAACAAGAATAGTAAAAACAAAGCAAAACCGCAACCAAAATCAAACAAAAAACGTCTTTAAAAAGCAATAAAACAGCAACAACAACAAAAACCACAGAGATAGAGAGAGAGAGAGAGACAGACAGACAGACAGACACACACACACACACACACACACACACACACACACACACACACACACACACACACACACACACACACACACACACACACACACACACACCCCACACACACACTCACACACACACACACACACACACACACACACACACACACACACACACAAACCACTCAAAAACAACAAAACAATTAAAAGAAGAAGAAAAAGAAGAAGCCAACAATGTCAGTACCACTCTCAGCTGCGCTCGGAATTCTTGGATTCTCCCTCCACAATTTATTTTTTAATCGCTGGCTGCTCTGCTGCCACTTCACGCACCGTAAAGTGCACAGCGTCACGCAGCCTAAGTTGTGTGAAGGTGGCACGCACACGGACAAAAACGTGGAACAGACAGCATAGCCGTCAACCCCTTTTGGGAGTAAACCTTAGTCCAGTGTTTGTGACCCTGTATTTCCCTTAAGCAGGCCAGGGTCTTTCGTTTTTTCGCTGGTGGCAGCGGCATTTTGAATTCCAACGGCATGTGTGGCAGTGGAAGGAAGAAGCAAAGTTGTGCTAAATACACATGCACGACTTCAGATCTCACCTCCAACGAGATTTCTTAGCCTTTGTGTGTACTAGGTCAGTCAGAGTGCATTTGGCGATGGCGAGTGTTGGCTGCTCGTTCAACAGTTTTTCAGTCTTTTTGCTCAGTTTAAAACAACAACAAAATCTCATGAAAATTATGTTTTCCTGTATCCATTTTCCAATATGGCCATATCCCCTCCAAAATAATGAAAAACTGTATTTTATACTGGTAAACTGTATGGGTTTTTACAGGTATGAGACAGACCATTTTCTTCTTCTTCCTTTTTTTATTTAAAGTCTTTTCACATAAGTGATATTAGACTCTTTTTACAATTATCATGTATCAGCAAGTTGCACCAATAGAAATTCATGTTCTTACTTTTACATCCAGGACCAGACAGGCGACGAAAAGCCACCGAAGCACGCAGACAATCGACGACTGAATGAAGACAACACAATTTCAGCGGCTTTTTATATTCAGTGTAACTAGGAGACTAGTTTATTATTAATCTGGTATTGACAATTCGCTCTGACATAATCGTCATGGTTGACTGGGCGTAAAAAAAAGCAGTTTCCTTTCCTGGTATCGATAAGTCTTGACGGAGTGGTCGCCGATTACAGCATGCCCTATAGCTTCGTATGTTTTTCAACAAGTTGCAGTAATTACTGAAATTTTGTGTTTATTTATTGGAAGATTTTTTTTTTTTTTTTTTTTTTTGGAGAAAGGGTTAACACAGTTCAGAGTTCAGGAGCTGTGTGGAAGTCGAGGTGGCCGTCATGGGCTCACACAGCTCCTGAAC
>JABMCL010003721.1:15000-17500 GCA_018857735.1 Alviniconcha marisindica | reverse complement strand
ACCCAATTTCGTTTTGCCTCAAAAGAATTCCCACACTGATACGTAGGCAAGACAGGCAAGAGACCAAGATAGCGTGTTCCAAATCCAATCGTCTGCTAGGTTTTTGCGCGCGCGCGCGCGCGCACGCACACACACACACACGCGCGCGCACGCACACACACACACCCGCGCACGCACACACACACACACACACACACACACACACACACACACACACACACACACACACACACACACACAGCGTATGCCCTAACTGGAACTTGTCCATAGTCATCTATATCTCAAAACTGTTGATCAGATTGAAAGTGGCTGCGCAGCTCCACAAAGTTAAACTGAAAAAAGTTATCGTCAGAATAGGGAAATATAATACACGTGCAAATTCTGGCGGCAAACCCCCTTATTTCAGGCAACAAGCCAGTTTCAGATTTTAGTTTTGTTTTAAGACTGGCACTAGGTAATGACGCTGTATTGCATTGTATTGTATCGCGTCTGGTTTTGCGTGTCTCGAAGACATAAAATAATGATGTACCCGAGCGTGCTGTACTGGGCACATTCTCTGTGCATCTGGCGCTTTTTTTCTTTTTTCTGTTTTAAGACTGGCACTTGGTAATGACACTGTATTGCATTATAATTATATTGTATTGTGTGTATTAAATTTCAGTTATTTATTCAAAATGTTTTCATCTTATTGATTCTCCGTTACATATCTTAAAACCTCAGTGTGGACTTCTATGTAAAGAGGTTGGTCGCCTGCAGAGATGATGAAGAAGAAGAAGAAGAAGAGGAGGAGGTGTAGGAAGAGGAGGAGAAGGAGGAGGAAGAGGAGGAAAAGAAGGAGGAAGAGGAGAGGAAGAGGAGGAAAAGGAAGAAGAAGAAGAAGAGGAGGAGGAGGTGTAGGAAGAGGAGGAGAAGGAGGAGGAGGAGGAGGAGAAGGATGAGGAAGAGGAGAGGAGGAGGAAGAGGAGGAGAAGGAGGAGGAGGAAGAGGAGAGGAGGAGGAAGAGGAGGAAGAAGAAGAAGAAGAAGAAGAAGAAGAAGAAGAGGTGTAGGAAGAGGAGGAGAAGGAGGAGGAAGAGGAGAGGAGGAGGAAGAGAAAGAAAAGGAGGAGGAGGAAGTGGAGAGGAGGAGGAAGAGGAGGAGGAGGAGGAGGAAGAAGAAGAAGAAGAAGAGGAGGAGGAGGAGGTGTAGGAAGAGGAGGAGAAGGAGGAGGAAGAGGAGAGGAGGAAGAAGAAGAAGAAGAAGAAGAAGAAGAAGAAGGAGGAGGAGGAGGAGGAGGAGGTGTAGGAAGAGGAGGAGAAGGAGGAGGAAGAGGAGAGGAGGAGGAAGAGGAGGAAAAGGAGGAGGAGGAAGAGGAGAGGAGGAGGAAGAGGAGAGGAGGAGGAGGAGGAAGAAGAAGAAGGAAGAGGAGGAGGAGGAGTAAGTGAATTGGTGTTTTACGCCCAGTCAACCAGTGCGGTTATATCAGGGCGATGGAGGTGGAGGCGGAAGAAGAAGAAGAAGAAGAAGAGGAGGAGGAGGAAGCGGAGGAGGAGGAGGTGGAGGTGGAGGAGAAGGAGGAGGAGGAAGCATATCGAACTGTATTGTAGCCCGGCAGTAACAACAGAGACCTCTTTACAAAGCAAAAGTTTACCTCACATTGTCTGATAAGGAAGCGTACGTGCAGCCGGCAGACTATGAATTATTCGTCTGCCACAGAAAACTACATTTCCCAACTTTTTTTTTCTCTCTCTCCTTTTTTGTGGTTTGATGTTCGCTGACATTTCCATCGGTTTCGAATTCACTCGACAAAAACTCCCTTGATTTTCCGGCTTCAGCTGTTCGCCCCGAAGGAATGTCTTCAGAGACTAGAACAGAAGTGAGTGGTTATTTCTGCTTACAGCTGGCTAAGTTTAGTTCAGTTCAATCAGTTCAAAGAGTGCATAGATCTAAGCGTTCGGGAAAGCCCATATTCGACCCACCCCGTCTCTTTCTGTCTCTCTAATCTTTGCTGAAATGTTTCGATGATTTATGATTATTTATGCACATAAAATTGGTAATGACGCTTCTCTCTCTCTCTCTCC
The DNA here is from genome assembly GCA_018857735.1 of Alviniconcha marisindica. NCBI lineage: Eukaryota > Metazoa > Mollusca > Gastropoda > Provannidae > Alviniconcha > Alviniconcha marisindica. Next base: position 15,441 of record JABMCL010003721.1, on the reverse strand, counting down.
CCCCCCCCCCCCCCCCCCCCCCCCCCCACCTCCCTCTTTGACATGGGCAGACGGCCTAGTTCAATAAGCCGTTCGTTCTCTCTCTCTCTCTCTCACTCCTTCCCTCACTCTCTCACTCCATGGGCCCATGGCCTTTTTCAATAAAGTATTCAGACTCAGACTCTCTGTCTGTCTCCCTGCCTCTCTTTGACACGGGGCCCATGGCCTTTTTCAATAAAGCATTCAGACTCAGACTCTCTCTGTCTGTCTGTCTGTCTGTCTCTCTCCCTCCCTCTCTTTGATATGGGCCCATGGCCTTTTTCAGTAAAGCATTCAGACTCAGACTCAGACTCTCTGTCTGTCTGTCTCTCTCCCTCCCTCTCTTTGACATGGGCCCATGGCTTTTTTCAATAAAGCACTCAGACTCAGACTCTCTGTCTGTCTGTCTGTCTGTCTCTCTCT
>JABMCL010003721.1:7500-10000 GCA_018857735.1 Alviniconcha marisindica | reverse complement strand
AGAGAGAGAGAGAGAGAGAGAGAGAGAGAGAGAGAGAGAGAGAGAGAGACAGACAGACAGAGAGACAGACAGACAGACAGACAGACAGACAGACAGACAGACAGACAGACAGACACAGACAGACAGACAGACAGACAGACAGACAGAGAGCGAGCTACAGACAGAAACAAGGTGATAGATAGAGATACAGAGATAGACAGAGAGACAGAAAGAGACAGGGGTGGGGGGAACTAGACAGATACAAATGCATTTAGTTATTGGTTTTAACGCCTCGCCAACCGGCTTGTGTCGCCAGAGGGGCAGACATAGATCGAGACTGGACATAATCACATTTTCGAAGAGGAAAACAAACAAACGACAACAACAACAACAACAACAACAGCAAACCTTCCTGCAGCCAACCGACTCGGCCTACACGCGCGGAACCAGCCGCCCCAAGCCCCGGGGACCAATGAACCGCCCGAGCCAACAACCAGTGATCTTTTATTTCAACTGAATGGTCAGTTAAATGAATTATATAGTCCACTTCTCCGTGCAGTGTGTAGTGTTTGAATGATTCATACGTTTCCTATGCTTTGGTTTCTGAATTTTACCTATTCATAAAAGAAAAGTCATTTGGATAATTTAATGGACTGATTTAGGGATTAACGGTGTTGATAGTGTTGTTTTGAACTGCACTAATCACGCTATCCCCCACCCCCACCCACCTAGTCGCCAAGCAACCAAATGTTCCAAAAATCTGAAACAAGAATGACTGCTAGCGTTCTAAAAACGGATCATTTGGTCCAAACACATAAAAGATTCAAAAGAACGCTTATTTATTATGACACAGACACACAATCTGCAAATTTTCGGGGTAATCCCCTTCGTCAAGCTATAAAACGACACTTAAACAACAATTAAACGGTTAAATGACGAGTTCAACAAGACTGCAGTCGTAGGAAACTAACAAAATTTTCTAATAATAAAAAAAATTGTCTTGCCAACATTCTTCCAAGCACTGGAGAAGAAAACAACTCAACCAAAAACAGATAATTTCTTTCCTCTCTCATCTCATTTTTCATCGTTTTTAACCGTTTAACTGTTGTTTAAGTGTCGTTTTGTAGCTTGACGAAGGGGATTACCCCCAAAATTTGCAGATTGTGTGTCTGTGTCATAATAAATAAGCGTTCTTTTGAATCTTTTATGTGTTTGGACCAAATGATCCGTCTAAAACTGGAAAACATGTCTTTTTCATGATTTTCAAACTCTCCTAGCTGTCCCGGAAAAAGGGGTCAATATAAAACAAGCTGTATCACGTAAACAGCGTCCGCCAAAACATCAACTTTTAGAGATTTTACCATGGAATAAAAAGCGATCATTATCTCCCTTTACGCGCTAGCGTTATCAACAGTAGCAAGTTAATTTATGATGAAGCCATACATGTAACAATCATCAACAGTATGAAATCGACTGGACATTAACTCGTCGTCAGTTTGAAATTCTCGATGTCACTGTGACCTAGGCGTTCGATCAAAGTCATTCAAACCGGCCTGAAACCATGAAGCCTAGGCGGTTGATTTTCGTGCAACGTCCGAAGGATCTGATTCAATTCAGAACTATCCCCAGTACCGGGATCTGCTTCAATTCAGAACTATCCCCAATACCGAGATTTGATTCAATTCAGAACTATCCCCAATACCAGGATTTGATTCAATTCAGAACTATCCCCAACACCAGGATTTGATTCAATTTAAAACTATCCCCAATACCAGGATTTGATTCAATTAAAAACTATCCGATACCAGGATTTGATTCAGTTCAAAACTGTCTCCGATACCAGGATTTGATTCAGTTCAAAACGATCCCCGATACCAGGATTTGATTCAGTTCAAAACTATCTCCGATACAGGATTTGATTCAATTCAAAGCTATCTCCGATACCAAAATAACTGCTACGTCTGGAAATACGTCAGTAACCTCATTCTTTTTATGGGGGCTGGGTTGGGGGAGGGGGTGATAGAGAGAAGGGTCGGGGGACGTCAGAAACTGCTTGTCTGCCATCTTGTCTGCCACCAATACACCCCGCTGCACGAAGGAGTTATTTTTCTTCTCAACTGTCACCTTTATTGGATGTGAACCTATCCAGAAAATCCAGCTCTAGCAGTTTATATATATATAGAGAGAGAAAGAACCAAACTGTGCTCAGTCTTTCATTTGACCTGACCTTATTTTATTTTATAATCTTGTTATTATTTATTCCCAGTGCGCGTTGCTTTGGCACATTAAGAGAGAGAGAGAGAGAGAGAGAGAGAGAGAGAGAGAGAGAGAGAGAGAGAGAGAGAGAGAGAGAGAGAGAGGATTGTAAAATATATGTTTGCGCACATGGTCGAGCGTGCGCACATGTGTGTGGTGTAGGAGTATGCGAGTGAATGTGTTTGTTCAGCTTTGATTAGTTTTAACTTATTTGTTTTATATGTAGGACTTTTAAAAAATTTTCATTCTTTTCTATTATCGTGTA
>JABMCL010003721.1:0-2500 GCA_018857735.1 Alviniconcha marisindica | reverse complement strand
TGATCATAAAACCCCCCCACTAAAACATTTGTTTAAATCGTCCTGAATTGACCCTATGCGGTTGACAGGACTGATTGACGGACGTTAAAATCCAAGAACTAACTAAGTAACTCATCGTAGCATTTATTGCAGATTCCTTTGAAAGATATCATGTTTTGGGCTACTTTTTGGATCTGTTTTTCTTTTAGCCACTTTTGTTGTTGTTGTTTTTTGTTGTTATTTTGTTTTTAAAACCGATAATGTACTCGTTTTAACCTGTATATTTTTTAAGCGTTCATTAATTGCTGATAAAATGTGTTTTGCCCGTATATATAACCGTCATGGTTGACTGGGCGTTAAAAAAAAGGCACACCAGAAGTTCACTCTCTCTCTCTCTCTCTCTCTCTCTCTCTCTCTCTCTCTCTCTCTCTCTCTCTCTCTCACATTAAACGAGGAATTAAACAGATTTGTAGATAATGATAAACATGGATGGAAAACGTTCTTCTGGCGCCTGTGGCCCCAGCAGCGCGAGAGATACACGTGCAAAGGACCGACTGGGTACGGTGACACCACTGTCGGGTATCGACAATCGAATCATTGTGGCGATAATCAGCAGTTCAATCAGTCCGGTTTTGCATGTTACACTTTTCCATTTGCGTCTCCCTCGGACGGAAAGCACTCTGGGAACTTCAAAACCAAAGTATCGACAACAACAAAATCCAAAATTGTTTAGATTTTTCTCGTGAGATGACAACACATTGGTTTAAATGAGAATTTATGCAAACACAAACACTTTTTCGTCTTCTTTTCGTTGTCCACATCATTCTTCCTCTTTTATTTCCGTCTTCATGGCTTTCTGATTTGTCATCGTTCGGTTTTTCTCCCCCCCCCCCCCCTTTCTCCCCCCTCCCTCCCTTTTTGTGTGTGGTGTGTGTGTGTGTGTGTGTGTGTGTGTGTGTGTGTGTGTGTGTGTGTGTGTGTGTGTGTGATCTTGGTTGCAATGTGTTTAGTCGATACTTTGTATTCCAGTGCAAGGACATTTTACTTTTTTGACCTGATGTAACTACCTAAGCATACCTTCTGAAATTGTGGGTGACTGCACATTTATTTTCATATTTATTTGTCTGCGTTTGCTGACAACACAGTCTTCATATTTCGCCTGCTTTAATCATTTCCACTTCTTTTCTCTCTTCTTCTTGTATTTTTGTCCTTCTTGAGTAGAATTACGATGCTTCGATTAATACAAGCCCTGAAGAAAAGAAAAGAAAAAGAAAAAAAAATCTGCACACACAATTATTAATACCTGTCTCCTCAGTGCAAAGTATAGCTTATTCTATTCACCATCCGCAACTTAAATCCAAGTCAATGTTCGGGAGAAATATTACCCATATTATATCCACTCGAAATTTCTTTTGCAAAGAATAAGAAATTTCAGGCTGAAACTTTTCCATTAAATCTCGGCTCAAAATTCTGAACATTGTGCCTGGATTCTAGATACGTGAGCCATATGCCACAAGTAAAACAGGGATGTCGATCTGTTTTACAGGATTCCTACCAAAGCGTGCCTTTTACACCAACAGGAAAAGAGACACAATCTCTTTGTTTCCTGCCAAAATCGTACCTTTCACATCAATAAGGAAGGAGTCAGACTTCCTTTGTTTTCTACCAAAACCATACCTTTCACATCATTAGGAGTCAGACTCCCTTTGTCTCCTACCAAAACCATACCTTTAACATCATTAGGGAAGGAGTCAGACTCCCTTTGTCTCCTACCAAAACCATACCTTTCACATCATTAGGGGAGTCAGACTCCCTTTGTCTCCCGCCTGCCTTTTACATCAAAGGGAAGGAGTTAGACTCCCTTTGTCCCTCCAAAACCATACCTTTCACATCAATAACAAGGAGTCAGACTCCCCTTTTTTTCCTACCAAAACCATACCTTTCACATCAATAACGAAGGGTCAACTCCCTTTTCTCCTACCAAAACCCTCCTTTTACATCAATAACGAAGGAGTCAGACCCCTTTTTCTCCCCAAAACCATACCTTTCACATCGATAACGAAGGAGTCAGACTCCCTTTGTCTCCTACCAAAACCATGCCTTTCACATCAATAACGAAGGAGTCAGACTCCCTTTGTCTCCTACCAAAAAACCCCACCTTTCACATCAATACAGGGAAGGAGTCAGACTCCTACAAAAGCGTGTGTTTGGCATCATTTTGGAAAGTGGCATTCCTCCTCCTCCTCCTCTGCGTACACAACACCATCAGTGCTGGTCCCTTCAAAGCCAAATGTCTTCTTTACAAACGCTCGTCGTCACTCGGCAAGCGTAAGCAAGCAAACAAAAATAAAGTCCCTATCATCATCTTCATCATCATCTTCATCATCGTCATCATCTTCGTCTCAGAGTGGAACCCTTAAGCCTGTGACCTCATGAACGTGCCTGGGATGTGCGGAAGTCGTGTACATCGTGTCACGAAGAAACTGTTCTCTTCGTTGATGAACTCAAGTTCGAAGCGAAA
>JABMCL010000228.1:192500-197668 GCA_018857735.1 Alviniconcha marisindica | reverse complement strand
GTGACAACTGGTTTTCTGTCTGGTAGCGATTGTCATGACTTGGTCTTGATCGGATTATGACCATATGATTATTATCACCCCCAATTTGGGAAACCCTGACTAAGTGTCTTGCATATTGCTTCTGATTTAATAATATCTTTTCCAGATGTCTGCAGTGTTGTGTCATCTGCCAAATGTCACAATCAACAAATATATTTTTCACGTGTAATGGAAGGTCATTGATAAAGAGACAAAAAAGAAAGGTCCCAAAACAGAACCTTGTGGTACACCATACTTTACTGATTCTTTGGAGGAGTAAAAGCCATGGAGTAAGACGCATTGCATTCTATTATGAAGATATGATTTAAAAAATGGTAGAGAACTTGAGTTTTTAAGATAAATGGCAGCTTCTTCAATAGAATATCGTGATCAACCCAGGTCAAAAGCCTTTTTTGGGGGAAATACACCCCAGCCCCTCAATTTATTCGGGCTGTTAGCCAAAAATTTGAGACTGCCAATGCAGTGTTGCGGATTTTACGTCTAAACCCAGACTAAAAGGGGGTGAAGGAGTTGCCGCTTTTCTAATAATCATTTAAATAAATTGCACATGTTTTTCGAGAAGCATTGACAAAACAGACAGAAGTGATATTGGTTTTAATTGGTTGGTTTTGTTTTATCCTAATTTTGGAAGTCAGAGGAAAAAGTTTTTCTCAATCAAAAATTAAAAAAACATTTTAAAGGAATCTATTATTTGGCAAGAAAATTTTTAGTAGCGGGTTTTTATACCCCCAGACCGCGTTTTTTTTTCCGGGGAAAGTATTTGCCTAGTTCCGAAACGGAGAGATATGGGGTAACAAATGGGTCTTCCGCTAGTTTTTTTTTTGCAGAAAACATGAAGGTTTTAGCACTCATAACATTTTTTTCTTGTTCTATTAAACTCGCCGACAGGGAAAAGGTTTTGAAAACATTTTCAGTTAGATTTTTCGGGGGGGGGGGGGGGGGAAAAAAAAGAAATCCTTTCGTAAACACATTTAGAGCCGCCACACAATGCTAATTGTTATCACCTCTATGAGTTTTTGGGAAGTATTCTTTTTTGGCTTTTCTCACAAGATTTTTACTTTATTTCTTTATTTCTTGTATTCAGGGAAACATTTTTCTCTCTTTAGTTTGTCTCTCTCTCTCTGCCATTGTTTCCTTCATATCTTTGAGAGAGAGAGAGAGAGAGAGAGAGAGAGAGAGAGAGAGAGAGAGAGAGAGAGAGAGAGAGAGAGAGAGAGAGAGAGAGAAGAGAGAGACAGACAGACAGACAGACAGACAGACAGACAGACAGACAGACAGACAGACAGACAGACAGACAGACAGACAGACGCGCTGCCAGAGAGAGACAGACAGACAGACAGAGACGGAGAGAGACAGACAGACAGACAGACGCGCTGCCAGAGAGAGAGAGAGACAAACAGACAGACAGACAGACAGACGCGCTGCCAGAGAGAGAGAGACAGACAGACAGAGACAGAGACAGACAGAGACAGACATACAGACAGACGCGCTGCCAGAGAGAGATACAGAGAGAGACAGAGACAGAGAGAGACAGACAGACGCGCTGCCAAAGAGAGACAGACAGACAGACAGACAGAAAGAGACAGAGACAGACAGAGACAGAGACAGAGACAGAGACAGACAGACAGACAGGCAGACGCGCTGCCAGAGAGAGACAGAGACAGATACAGACAGACAGACAGACAGACGCGCTGTCAGAGATAGAGAGAGACAGACAGACAGATAGACGCGCTGCCAGAGAGAGACAGACAGACAGACAGACGCGCTGCCAGAGAGAGACAGACAGACAGATAGACGCGCTGCCAGAGAGAGACAGACAGACAGACAGACGCGCTGCCAGAGACGTAACATTAAAGAGATCCTAGGCGAGCTTGTTAGCGCGTGGACTTTAACGTCCCGGCAACTGCACAGGGTAACCTAGTTGTTGAATTTTAACGTCTCGTCGATCGCATAGGGTAACCTTAAGGTGAATCGAGTGCTAATTCGTTCTTGGATGTTACGGTTCCGCCATTCAGAGACAGACAGGCGTGGCCTATTCGCCTGCGCGCGTGCGTCGCCCCCCCCCCCCCCCCCCCCCCAACCCCCCCCCCCCCAAACCCCACACAACACACCCCCCGAGATAAAACCGTAACTTTCCCCCGCCGGGCCGACCACACACCCCTAAACCCCACCACCCCACCGCAAGCACCCCCCCACCCACCCCCCCACCACCACGCCACGCACACACCCACACACACACACCTTCCCCGTCTGTTTCCTTCTTCTCATCCTTCTCTCCTCCCTACTCCTCTCTCCTCCTCTCCCCTCTCCCCTCTCCCCCTCTCTCTCTCTCCCTGGCCTCCCCCTCTCTCTTCGTCTCTCTCTCTCTCTCTCTCTCCTTCTCTCTTTTTCCATCTCTTCTCTTCTCTCTCTCTCTCTGTCTGTCTGTCCCTGTTCTTCTGTCCCTTTTTCTTTCTGTCCTCTCTTTTCTCTTCCCTCTCTGCCTCTGTCTCTTGTCGTCTTCTCTCTCTGCTCCTGTCTGTCTCTGTCCTTCGCTGTCTTCTGTCTGTTTTGCATCGTCTTCTCTCTCTCTCTCTCTCTCTCTCTCGCTCTCTCTCTTCTCTCTCTCTCTCCTCTTCTCCCCCACCACCCCACACAACACACACAACACACACCACACACACACACACATTCACCGTTTTGCAGCAGCATAAATTTTCCGCCGCTTATAAATATGTAGATAGATAAAAAGCTACAAAGGCTTCTCCCAACCCAGCGATGAACAAACGTTTCTTTCAGAAGGCTCATGAGCATTGTTCATCATTGCTATACAAGTAGGAGCTCTGATTTTCATTCCCGTTTCCGACCTATCCATCTGATATTCGTGACAAGTCTCAGTGAGATATAATCCCATCTCGCCTCTGCCCCCGCTGTCTGGAATAATCATCCGCTGCTCAGTAACGGATTTACGTCACGAAACAAGTACGTCATGATGATAATACATCACCGGATACACGTCACTGAAAACGGTACTTTCACATAGTTATTTCCCAGAATAATATCATGTACATATGTTAATGTTGTAAATTAACTTTTGACAGTGCTGGAGTGGTGTTATGGCTCAAACTCATAAGCCTAAAGCCCGTTCTTAACTGGGCGAATGTTTGTTCGCCGAACATACTTCGGACAGTTCGACGAACTATGATTCGTTTCTTAATTGAACTTTTAGTTCGCCGAACATGGTTTGGACAGTCCAAACTTTCCTTCATTCTCAACTGGCTCGTAATGAGATGCAAGCTTCGGCCCGAACTTGCGTCAGACGCGCAGCAGACAGCATGATCGAAAATGTAGGCTAAAGTCAAGTCATGTCAAGTCAATATACTTTCATCATCCCTCACAGGGTAATTCAACTAACTACTATCTCATTCTGGGTCTCCGAGACAAGGCTGCGCCTCCCACAAGTCAACAAATAAACAAATTCCCTCCGAAGCGAGTGAAGAACCTAGCGACACCGTCATCCATTTTTATTTTTATTTTTTCTTCATCCACAGGAGAGCTCTGCTCTCAGTCAATCAGAGGCAATGATCGTCGAATAGGGCGAATGTTCCCAGAACATGTTGAGCGAAGCTTTTTGGACCCCGAATATAGCTTCGACGAATACTTCCAACTAGGTTCGCGAAGATAAGTTCGCCCAATTAAGAACCAACAAGCTTCGCCGAATACTTCCAACTAGGTTCGCGAAGAAACATTCGCCCAATTAAGAACGGGCTTAAGACACCTACTGGAATGCCGTACAATCTTCTTTATGAACTTTCGCTGTGTGTTCATTGATCAGTGGTCTGATCAATCAATGACGTCAACAGAACCATTTCAATATTAATGTAAAAAATATACTTATGAAGAGATTGGCACCTACTATGAGTCCCAAAACACGCAAAGCAGTAGGATCCATACAAACAAACGTACAAAAATAAGAGAACAATGAAATCGAAAGCACATAGGCTACATTTCAACATTTAATTCAACGACCTTCACACACACACACACACACACACACACACACACACACACACACACACACACACACACACACTCCCGATTCTGCCTCACGCTGGTTTTAAATATCCATAACTGGCCGTAACCAAAACGCTTCCGAATCGGATCCTGGATATATTTTGTTCTTCCTAAAATCAACACACAGCTCCTTGGTTTTATAAGCATTCAGATACAAACAGTTTTCATCACCCCGGTTCACGTCTGCTGGTTGTGCGGCGTGTCTCCATAATTACTGATTGTTTCCAATCAGCTCAGTATCACCTGCAATCACACCAAAGGACATCACCCTTCAGTGCTTCTGATGTCATAAGACAGTGCCTATGAACCACCACTTTTGAAGAGAAAGGTAAACCTAGGCCCAAAACAGACTGCAACCAGTGGAATATATATAAGAGACTTATATATATATATATATATATGGTTATGTGATGTATCATTTACGATATTAAGGAGATGTTAACGTGTGTGTGTGTGTGTGTGTGTGTGTGTGTGTGTGTGTGGTGTGTGTGTGGTGTGTGTGTTGCGCGCGCGCAAATAGTTATGCTTGAAACTTTGTTGATGTGCACATTATGTGTTAGCTTTTGTTAAATTGCGAATAACATTCTCCATCTCGATATACATTATGTGTTATGTTTGTACACGCTTTTCAGCCTCGTAGTAGTAGCCCATTAATTTCCATTATTATTATTAGGTACTAGGCCAGTTAATCTTCGTCTTAGTGCCTACTGACGGAAGCTGGTTTATGCTTCTCGAGAGAAAAAAATGCAAATATGAAACAAACAAAAAAGAAGAAGAAAAAAAGAAGAGACATAGATCAATCTACGTCAAAAAATAAGTAATAAAAGAAAAGACAAAAGAAGAAGAAAAGAAAACCATACATCAATCACCGTGTGCGCTTTGGTCTTTTCGGCTGACCATTACTTAATGAGAAATATGATTTATGAAAGCCCTGGAACACAGCAGAAATTAGCCTTTACTTATAGACTGTCAATGTTCTTCTCGGCCAGAGAGATTCTTTAACATATTGGGGGGACGGAGTGGGAGTGGGAGGAGCTAGTAAGATCATTTATAGACAGTGTCCATAAAAAATAAGC
>JABMCL010000228.1:175000-187500 GCA_018857735.1 Alviniconcha marisindica | reverse complement strand
AAATATGTTCCCTGATTTTTTACCCTCTCTATTTCTCATCCCTGAGAACCAGCATAAATCGTTGATGACTCTCAGCCGGGTGACCGTTCATTCCTCGGGCCCACACGACAAACTGCATTAGTCAACATTAAGACAGTTAAAATGCAGAGAGAGGATTTGGGGGAAAAATGAAAATGAATGGACCGGGAAGGTCGAAATTAGGAAAAGGATGAAATTATTGGCAAAGCATGCTTGACTCTATTCTGACCTACTCCAGGCTTTAAAAAGAGAACATAAATCAATTTTATCAGCTCTGGGTTCTCTACAGAAGGGACCGTAATTTCTGCGTCCGCAGTTCCCAAGTGCAGGAAAACACACAAGCAAAACAAGGGTAACAAGAGTACAAAGAAGTAATCAATACAACGCCTGCGAGCACTTCAGGAGAATGATTTGCAACGGTTCATATCGTGATTGATTGTGAAGAATAAGTTCTATTGGACTCGACGCCGAAGTCAACCATGCCGTTAACAGCAGGAGAAAATGTGTCAGAAAAGACAAACACTGGAAGCAGAGAAGCAATGCAAAGAAAGAATAAACAGAACGCCTACGGGAGGTTTAGGACAGTAATTATCTCTAATGGTTCAAGTCATGGTCGTTTGTAAGATATACTTGATATTTTACACTCGATGAACCATGGCATTTAGATATCCAGAGAAAATATTATAGAAAAGGACAAACATTAAAACCAAAGAATCAACAAACAGGGCAGTTGATTAGCGCTAGAAATTCGTAACACAAGTACAACAACAAAGACCTGATTCGCCGTAACTCTCACCTGCCATGCGTGTAAATACAGAGTACATAAACTCTGCCAGAGGTACAGCCTCTAAAAGCATCATTGGAAGCAAAGAAACGATACAAGCAGACAAGCACACAGGAGATAAACAATCGATGCAACGCCTACAGACACATTAGGATAATGATGTGCAACGTTTCAATTTGTTGTGATCATGGCTATAGTGAGAAGGCTTGTCTGTATGTACTGATGCGAACTGACCATCCCAGCTCTTACCACTTAAGGGTCTTCCACTCCAGCGTACTCTCCTAGGTTTTGAGTCTTCTTCTTCTTCTTCCAGTTTTTACTCCTTTGTTATATAAATTAGAAGAAGATAAAGAAGAAGAAGAAGAAGATTTATAAATTAACAATAAGCGAAAACAGAAGTTTAATATTGGTCATTTATAAATTAATAATAGGCGAAATCAAAAGTTTAATATTGGTGAAGTTTGCGCAAGCGTGTGTGTGTTTTCGCTTATTATAAATATGTATGTGGGTGGGAGTATTAGGCTGCTATTTTTGCCTAATGCTATATTGGCTCTACCACTATCCTTCGAATAGATGGATGTGTGCTTTTAACGTTTTTATTGTGTTTAAACAAGGACAGGGTGTAAGACTAGGCTTCTGCCTAAAATCTTGATCTTTAAGTTTTAAAATTCAGTCAGTCAGTCTTTTCTTCTTCTTTTCCTCCTCCTACTTCCTCCTCCTCCTCCTCTTCGTCCTCCTCCTCCTCTTCGTTCTCTTCCTCCTCCGCTTCCTCTGTATTGTGTCCAACTTTGCAGACTCTGAGTCTGACACTTTTAGTGCACGCTGGGTTACTAGTGCACGCTGGGTTACTTTCGCGTTTCCATAATCCACGAACTAACGTGGACTGCAAAATCATCTAACCTGCGTACGTGGTCTTCGTTTTACATGCGTATAGTACGGTATGCGGGAGGAGGGGGAGGTCAGTTGATAGTCTCATTCGAAAGACTTTATAGAGTCTGCACGGATTTTGGCTCCTGTAGAAGGCTTCGGGGCGGGCGCGAAGCCTAGAATGCAACGGCCATCCGTCCATCCAGGTGGTGACCATGGTGCACGTTCCGTTGTGCTTAACTGGTGGCTTTGGAGAGCGAGGGGTGCCGAGTGCAGGCGAGATCAAGAGGATGGAGGTGGAGCTGGGCTCTCATAGAGAGTTGGACAGTCTTTTGTTCCAGGTTTCAACAGTTGCTTTTCGGACTCCGTCTGTGTGACTTTGCTCCGCACAGCTGTTGAAACAGCAATTGGCGAAGCACACAAATTGCTTGGCGCTGGCGGGGTCCCCACCTCCTTAACGTTGTTGTTGTGGCGGTGGCTGACGGTTGTGGCGGTGGCTGACGGTCGTGGCGGTGGCTGACGGTCTCTTCCGTCTTTGCGGGGCGGAGCGCTTGGACGAGCTGTTCATCTCTTCCTTTCCCCCCCCCCTTTCTCTCTCCCTAATAATCCTTATGGTTTCCGTGGACGTAAAGCAGGATGTTTACTATTAATTGGCGAGGAGTGCTTTCGCTTTGCGCCACCGACTTTCCTTGACACTTAACGCCCAGCCAACCACGAAGTCATCTCGGGGCTAGGCACGGGCCATCAGCTCTGGTCTGTATATTAATTCCCTTTTCTGTGCGTTCGTTGGCCTAGCTCTCAGCCCGTCCGCTCTGTGGGCCAGAGGCAAACTTTTCCCCAGTAGAGGTAGCGTAGGGACCGGTTGCATTCAGGTAGGTCACTCTGTTCTACGAAAACAAAGGCTGCACAGACTATATGAAAAGCTCAGTAATTGCGTACTACATCTCATTTTTCATCGTTTAACTGTTGTTTGAAGTGTTGTTTTGTAGCTTGAAAATGGGGATTACTCTGTAAATTCGCAAGTAGGGTTCTGTCCTAATAAATAGCTATTCTTTTTAACCTATTCTGTGTTTGATTCAGCAACAGCGACTGGCTGTACAATGGTAGCGGAGGCCTTACTGATTTATACTTACAAGTGAAAGTCTGACTCACTCCACGGTCATTTTACAATGAAGCCGCTTTAAGTGCGAGTCTGTGTGTGTGCATTCATGTTGTATGCATTGAATTTTGACAATATGTATTTGTAAAGAACGTGTAAGCGCTTTGGGCCTGTGCGGGTTAGGCGCTCTATGTATTCATTATTATTATTATTGTTATTATTATTAAGTTTGAAGATGACTAGGAATAAATGACGCTGAATGGCCCGGGATGGTAGAAGTCAGAATGGTCGAACTCCTGGCAGTGGGTGAAGCATGCAAGGCTGTATTCTGATTTCTTCTAGGCTTAAAAGAGAGAAGCTGTGAAATGTCTGGGTTAATTCCCTGTAGCAAGGGGACCGAACTGCTGCCTTCACGGAAGCCTATACTCTACCTGAGAATAATCACGCACTGAAGACAGAGTGGTACCAGACTGATACGCCTGCGTGTATAGTTGTTTTATTCAAATAATTTTACTACGCATCACGAACATACCATACTGTAACTAATGTTAAGTAAGGAGAATGCGGGCTTGTATCTCTTTGTCTGTCACAGTTCAGTTCAGTTTTGTTCAGTTCAGTTTTGTTCAGTTCAAGATGGTATCTATGCGCTCGGAAAAGCCCATAATATGCGCTCCACCATGTCTCTCAGAAGGTTCCCCAACGTTGCCTTTTCAAACAGTTCCAATGTTCGTCTGATTGACGATGGCCCTCTCTCGTCCTTTCAGGGAAGGTCGTCTAGCGCTTCCTCGTTCCTGTCACAGTGACAGAGTATCACACAACTACCCCACGTGGGGCGCTGTCGGCAGACACACTCAATCTCAAAAGTTACGCAACTTTTTGTTTACGTCACTACGCAAAATAATGTTCAATCATCGATAAACTATTTCCAACAAAACCTCCCTCTGCAGGTGGAAGACTAATTCACCGGTATCTCGTCATTCAACGTGTAGTTAATTTCACACTTAATCTACACCGTGTCGAGAGCACTTGAAAAACGTGCCTGATGCGTATAAGAATTACCAGTTTTGCCAGTATTACGTAGCAGTAGTAATAACTAGGTTTTTGTACGCCCGGTCAGTCGTTACGGTTATATCAGGGCATTGCCAGTATTACGTACGAGTGAAACGATTTAGGTTCAGGAGTCATTAAACTGATGCCACCGGATGGCAAAGCCGTGGCTTTGTTCAGCATGCGATTGCTAGACAGTTCCAAGTACCAGCAGGCTCATTGCCAAGTATACAGACAAACTGCCAGAGAATGTTGAAGATATCCACAAAGGTGATCGCCCTCAGTGTCAATGATTGTACCAATCATTATTTACTTTGTGAAAGCGTTATCCGGCATTATTTGATGAGAATATGAAACGTTGTTGTTGTTGTGAGTGTTTACTTGTTACTTTGGTTATATATGTATATTCATTTCTTTACTGTTTTTGTTTTTCTGTGACACCACTTTTTTTATCTGTACATATTGACATTGTATTTAAGTGCTTGCTTGGTGTGTGCATATATGTCCACATACATAACTAACTGAATTTATAAGAAGTTTTAAAAATGAAATAAATGAAATGCGTGCCCTATTCACAGAGACAAAAAAATATTTAAGAAATGAAACGCATTACACTTCTTCAGTCTTAAAATTGCTTAACTTTTGGGCTTGAGTATATGGTTAACCTAGAGCCTTGGTTTGGTTTATTGGACCGGGAGAAACGCCAAGCAATGTGGACGACGGACGAGCAACGAACGCCCAGGGGATGGGAAGAACACTAACAGACACACTTCAGACTCCGTCCCCCCCCCCCCCCCTTCCTCCTACATCCCAATCACGCTAGACATCCCCTAAACTGATGATGTAGTACTGACGTATTGCAACGTCACTTCAGTCTGACACCGTTTCTGCATCACGGTTTTCGACGCAGTGCTCTTGATTTTTGCCAGAAGAGACGGTTGCTCTTCGCGTCTGAATGTGCTGGTGTTGTGAAAGAGTTTGCGATTGGGTTAGGTCGAGATCGCTTGAGTGCCAGCCACGTTCTGAGAATTTTGTATTGAGCATGTATCAGTTAGGGCCATATCAATCGTTAAGTGCGTGTGCAAATGTACAGTCCGGTTAGAGAAAGACGGTTGCGCACATAAAACAAACAAACAAACAAACAAAACTCATCAGGTTAGGTCGAAAAAGCTTGAATGCTAGCCACGTTCTGAGAATTTTGTATTCAACATGTATCAGTTAGGGCTATGTAAATCGTCTGGTGCGTGCAGTAATGCAGAGTCCGTGTAGAGAAAGACTGTATCACACATAATGATTTAATGATTTAATGATCGACTCTGCCTTGGTTTGGGCTGTGTCACAATAGACGATCTTCGGAAATCCAGGGGACTGCATTCGGTAAGAGCCTTCGGGCATGGACATGTAGATATTTATATATATATATATATATATATATATATATATATATATATATATATATATATATATATATGGTCCATGCCTGCGGTGTAGCGCAGAGTAGGCACGCTTTTGTTGGGGGTACAGTGAGCACGTGGGGAAGATGACGAGTACCCGTAAACAAAAGGCAGAAAAGGCATCAGAAATGCCGATCAACACTCACTGCTCGCGGGGAACATGCAGATCGGATAGTAGGTTCCCCCAGCTGGTAGTCTAGTATAAATTATAACAGGTCCATGCCTGAAGATCTCAAAGTGTCGCAGATCGGCTCTTCTCCGCTACCACCTCCATTCAGGGGACTTCACTCTCCCGGAGTAAGAAAACACTGTCAAATTGTCTTCGCCTGTTATTTCCGGAAATCGTCTATTACGCTCTGACACCAGCAAAACGTCTTTCTTTTTTTTTCTTTTTCGTGGTACTTTATGTCCACAAAACCGTATGGCTTATTAGGGACGGGGGAGGAGCGGGACAGGCAGTGAGAGCCCAGACCCGCCTGTCTGTCCACACGGTTCGTGAGTTCTGACACCAGCAACGACACCGAGGCCACAGGAAAATATTGTAACACGCTTACTGCATCGTTGTGTGTGTGTGTGTGTGTGTAGTACTCTTTGTAAATTGTTGTGGTAGGACTATGCTCTACATGTGTATAGAATATCGTATTTAGGTTAATATGTATTATGTGAGCGCTCAGGGCGTTGATGAGCGCGCGATAAATGTACATTATTATTATTATGGGGACTATCTTCAGCCACTAAAAGCTCCCTGCATAACAGCATCCACTCTCAAGAAATGGAGATAAATCCTCCCAAGACTGCGTGTAGCTGTCTCTTTGGCAATAACAAAAATTTAAATAAAAACTAAAAAACAGCCACACACGCAGTCCTCTCATGCATTTTACAATGTGCAGTTGCACATAAAAGGTGACCTCCCGAGTGTTCGGCTGGGGCAAAGCTACAACTACACATGTGGACTGCATGACCTCCCGGCGGAGGCTTCCAGAGAAAGCAGTCACGCTTTGGGTCTCAATATTACGTGTCCTCTTATGTCTTGTTTACTACCAGCAATTCGATCGAATGGCCGACCCCCCATCCCCTCCCACCCTGCCCCATCTCCCCCCCCCCCCCCCCCCTTCCCAACCACCACCACCACCCCTCCACCCTGTTGGAGAATCCAGAGCAAATAAATGTCAAAAGACTTCCTCTGTTAAGCCGGTTCGGCCTAGCGGTAAGGCGGTAGGTTGGTAAGCTGAGGGACCTCGGTTCGATTCTGCTTCGGCTGTCCTTCCTTTCTCTTCAAAAGTAGTGGTCTGTGGACGTTCTTCTGTGACTTTGCCCTTCACAGTTAATCAAACATTAAAATGGCTCTCATCGCTGCCCATCATAATGCATCAGTCATTGTGGTGGTAACAGCGTAACGCTAGGTATAGTCTCCCTCTTCCCACACCTCCTGGGATTTCGGTCCCCGCCACTACTTCCTCCAAGACGATTCGACTAAACCAGTTTAACCCACCGAGATGATTCGGGGTTAAACCAGTTTAATCCATCAACCAACCAATCTGTTAAACCTCGGATATATAAGTGAGTGATTTAGTAAGAAAGCGAACATCGTCTATGCAAATAACTCTGTAAGTTAGCAGGTACTGAGTAAGAAAGCAAAAACGGTCTGTAAATAAGCTAGTATATGAGTATGTAACTTAGTATGTCAGCGAGTGACGAATATTTGTGTAACTTAGTGAGCAATTCAGTATGTAAGTAGCTTAGTACGTAATCGAGTATGTGACTTACTTAGTAAATGAGCGTTTAATATGCAAGTATAGTAAATGATTATCGAATAGGTAAGCATGGTAACTAAGCAAGTATCGAGTATAAGTAAGTAACCTAGTAAGTGAGTATTAAATATGTAAGTAGCTTGATAAGTTAGCGAATATTAAGTATATCAGGCAAGTAGCTTAGTAAGTAACCGAGTATTTAAGTAAGCAACTTAGTAAAAGTGAGTATCGAGCTGTAACTTAGTGATATACTAATGTTACTAATAATAACGGTCATCACCATATCACACAGACCAGGGTAAGCACACCGCGCTTTATAACATCAACGATATTGTATATGTACTCAAAGCTCAAAATAATGATATATATATATATATAGTCATATATTGTATAGGTTCCTCGCACACCACACGTACACACACACACACACACTACTACTACTACTACTACTACTACTACTACTACCACTACACCAAGCACACACACACACACACACACACACACACACACACACACACACACACACACACACACACACACAACACACACACACTACTACTACTACTACTACTACTGCTACTACAACACCCAATCACACACACACACACACACACACACACACACACACACACACACACACACACACACACACACACACACACACACACACACACACTATAACTGCCCACACACCAAAACACCCCACACACACACACACACACACACACACACACACACACACACACACACACACACACACGCACATGGAAGCACAGAAGAGGAACGTAACGAGACGTGAGGGAGGGTAAAGGGGGCCTGGCTTCGACTCCTGTCTCTCTGTCCTGTTCAGTTTGAGCTCGTACTGTATCATTGGCTGGAGCTGCCACAAGTATGATTTTTGAAAACTATGCTTGTCGCGACAAAATATTTTTGTCGCGACAAAGGTTTTGTCGCGGCAAGCATACTTTTGTCGCGACCGACAAAAGTAAGCTTGTCGTTGATAAGTGTTTGTTGGTCGCGACAAAAATATGTCGCGATGAGCATTGTTTTGTCGCGACACGATTTTTGTCACGACAAAAATCGTACTTGCGGCAGCTCCAGCCAATGATAGTACTGTGTCCAAGAACTGGAAACTAACCGGACACTGAACGGCGTTCGTAGCAAAGAGATTGATTCGATCGTGTGGCGGACTTGATTTACAATGTTTGTGGAAGTGGCGTTTCGAGACGAGTAGATGTAGACTGCAGAGGTCGGATCAAACCCTTCAACTGTTATAGAACTTTATAGACTGTTGACGTCACTCAAGTCGTGCCCTCGAATTAACATCTGCAACGATTCTTCACTGATTATGTTAATGGGAACGTGTTCGTGAATAACGCCTTCACTGGGTTGATGACTGCATGAGAATTGAAGGCGGCAATAACATCTTTAATTAATATTTAGCATCCGGTCAAAGGTGAGGGCAGGACAGGGGCAAAACTTCTCACTGCTTCAGTGTCAGCCTGCAGGGCTTTACGCTGTTGGTTCCCGTGTTCTTGTTTTGTTTGTTTGTTGTTCGTTTGTTGTTGTTTTTCTGTTTTGTGCCCGTAGTCTGCGTGGGCTGGCAGTCCCCTTCCTCTCGGAAAGCAACATTCCTCACATCCAACCCCCACCCCACTCCCATCCAAACCCCACCCCACCACCATCCAACCCCCACCCCACCACCATCCAACCCCCACCCCACCCCCATCCAACCCCCACCCCACCACCATCCAACCCCCACCCCACCCCCATCCAAACCCCACCCCACCACCATCCAACCCCCACCCCACCCCCATCCAACCCCCACCCCACCCCCATCCAACCCCCACCAGCCCGCTGTTTTGGTATTACGCTTTCTTCTTCTTCCAAACAATAGACCTGACATGTTTTCTCCATCTCGCGCTGCTGTTTTCTCCCCCATAAGCCCTTGCTGTTGTTGTTGTTGTTTGTTTGTTGATTTGTTTGCTTTTGCTTGTCTCTTTTTTAGCTTCTTAAAAAAAGGCTATGTCAGGGTTGCAAATTGTATATAATGTACTCGGGGTGGGGTGGGAGTGGGGCATGGAGGGGGGGTGGGTGGGGGGGGGGGGGGGTCCGCGTGTGCGAACATCTTTTTTTAATTACTTATTTCAGTACAATTGTCTTTGTTGTTGTTGTTGTTGATGATGATCGCTTATATATATATATATATATATATATATATATATATATATATATATATATATATATATATATATATATCGCTATTCTCCGCTCTCGAGCAGACTGACTGCGTTCGCATGTGGTTCTGCATGAGTGACTAGCTTTCTATAGCGCGTTTTTCAACATTCACCGAATTTTCCTTTTGTTCAATAGTCGGTCAGCTCAGCCGCTCAAACAAACCTGAGCGTCACAAACAACTTGCTAGTATAAACAACTAGCTAGTAGAAACAACTTGCTAGTATAAACAACTAGCTAGTAGAAACAACAAACAACTTGCTAGTATAAACAACTTGCTAGTATAAACAACAAACAACTTGCTAGTATAAACAACAAACAACTTGCTAGTATAAACAACTTGCTAGTATAAACAACTTGCTAGTATAAACAACAAACAACTTGCTAGTATAAACAACTTGCTAGTATAAACAACTAGCTAGTAGAAACAACTTGCTAGTAGAAACAACTTGCTAGTAGAAACAGTATAAACAACTTGCTAGTATAAACAACTTGCTAGTATAAACAACTTGCTAGTATAAACAACTTACTAGTATAAACAACTTGCTAGTATAAACAAACTTAAACTAGTAGTAAAACAACTTGCTAGTATAAACAACTTGCTAGTATAAACAAGTAAAAAACAACTTGCTAGTATAAACAACTTGCTAGTGTAAACAACTTGCTAGTATAAACAACTTGCTAGTAGAAACAACTTAGCTAGTATAAACAACTTGCTAGTATAAACAACTTGCTAGTATAAACAACTTACTAGAATTTCATTCTCTTGATGTCGTGGGATGCCGTCGGTGGCTGTGGGTGGTCGCAACTGAGCGCAACGTAAATGCCAAACGTAAAAAGAAAATCAAAGACAAAAAGGTCTTCGATTCTGTTTTTCTTCCGTCCACTGTTGCCGGCTCTGCGACCATCTCGCTGCGTCAATGCTGCGTGCTTTGACAGACACGATTGTGAAGCGCTCGTGCAGCCTTCTGGGAGAGGTCTGTGGGTGTGAGGGAAAGGTCAGGGCTGACGGAAACGGTCCAAGTTAGTCAGAAGTTATAGTCATTGTGTTGCTGAGAACAAACAGTTAATCATTCAAACGCCCTCGTCAGCATTAGTTCTTGCTTCTTCGTTGTTTTTTGTTTTTTGTTTTTTCTTTTTCATCTTCTTCCTCTTTTGGGTTTATTGGTTGGTTGGTTTCCGGATGGGTTTTTAGTTTTTAGTTTTTTGTTTTTGTAGTGATTGCTTTTTTCTTTTTTTCTTTTTCATTTCTTTTTCCTCTGTGTTGCTGCTGTTGCTTGTATTTTTGTTTGTTTTGTTTGTAGGGGTGGGTGTGTGTTGTGCGTGGTGTGTGTGTGTGTGGTGTGTGGTGTGGTGGTGGTGTGCGTGTGCTGGTGTGGGAGAGAGAGAGAGGATGAGAGAGAGAGAGAGAGAGAGAGAGAGAGACAGACAGACAGACAGACAGACAGACAGACAGAGAGACAGAGAGAGACAGAGAGACAGAGAGACGTCAGACAAACCAACACTCAGACGTCTTTCTTTCTCTGCGTGCAGTGTTCCTACACCGGCCAGGGTTGCAAGACCACCAGCCAGTGCTGTAACGAGGAGGACATCTGCCTCACTTCATTCAAGTACAACGCAATATCAGGTACGTGTGTGTGTGTGTGTGTGTGTGTGTGTGTGTGTGTGTGTGTGTGTGTGTGTGTGTGGTGCGTGCGTGCGCGCGCGCGTGCGTGTGCGGTTTGTGTTCGTGCAAGTGTGTTTGGTGTGGGCGTGGGTATGTAGGTGAGTAGCCCATATGAGTGTGTGCGTGCGAGTGAGTGACTCGAAAACACTTGGAAATTGGGAGATCGAACGCCATTTTTTACTGGGCACGATGGTTTATTACGTGGACTTAGCGAGAACTGGGGACTTTTCCTGGCCACTTTGGTTTGTTACGTGGACTTAGCGAGAAATGGGACTTTTCCTGGGCACGATGGTTTGTTATGTGGACTTAGCGAAAAATGTGGACTATTTCCTGGGCACTTTGGTTTGTTACGTGGACTTAGCGAAAAATGTGGACTATTTCCTGGGCACTTTGGTTACTTGGACTTAGCGAGAAATGGGACTTTTCCTGGGCACGATGGTTTCTTACGTGGACTTAGCGAGAAATGGGGACTTTTCCTGGGCACGGTGATTATTTTGTTTCGTTGGCACAGCGAGAGATTGGTGTTTGCTGGGCACGATGGTTTGTTTGGAGGACAGAGCGAGAAATGAGGACCCTTCCTCGACACGCGTGTTACGTGGGCACAGCGGGAAATTAAGGAGGCCGAGTCAGCACCATTGTTTGGCGGGCCGTTTGCTCGGTCGCCAGTGACTGCAATTGATCTGTGACGTGGAAACCCACTGGGCATAATGATCAGTGCATACCATTGAGGCGCGGGGGTGGGGAGTGGGTGTGGGGGGTGGGGGTGGGGGGAAGGGGGGGTTATGGGGGGAGAGTTTGCCTCGACATACACTTGGCAGTATGTATTGTACAGTATGAAAGCAAAGAGGGTATCACCAGTTTCTGGGCGCAACGATGCATGCCTAGAACACGAGAGGCAAATCGGGACAGCGTTACAAAGTCACGTGGTCTGGCTGGGTTGGGCGACGTTGACACTTTCGCACAGCAGGCCTCCTGCAACGTGTGACGTGGGTGGGAGTCTCTCACCTTGGGATCCTCCTGGGACCTGGCAGGGCTGAACAGTTTAAAGCACTTGCGGCTACCTCCTACCTACAGAGTCCAGGCCAGATCAAAGCAGGGAGGTGGAGCTGGACCCTCAAGAGAACCCAGGAGAGATCAAGAGCAGGGAGGTGGAGCTGGACCCTCAAGAGAACCCAGGAGAGATCAAGAGCAGGGAGGTGGAGCTGGACCCTCAAGAGAACCCAGGAGAGATCAAGAGCAGGGAGGTGGAGCTGGACCC
This sequence comes from Alviniconcha marisindica, assembly GCA_018857735.1. Taxonomy (NCBI): domain Eukaryota; kingdom Metazoa; phylum Mollusca; class Gastropoda; family Provannidae; genus Alviniconcha; species Alviniconcha marisindica. Next base: position 175,321 of record JABMCL010000228.1, on the reverse strand, counting down.
TCAAGAGAACCCAGGAGAGATCAAGAGCAGGGAGGTGGAGCTGGACCCTCAAGAGAACCCAGGAGAGATCAAGAGCAGGGAGGTGGAGCTGGGCCCTCAAGAGAACCCAGGAGAGATCAAGAGCAGGGAGGTGGAGCTGGACCCTCAAGAGAACCCAGGAGAGATCAAGAAGAGGGGAGGGTGCTGGACCCTCAAGAGAACCCAAGAGAGATCAAGAGGAGGGTGGTGGTGCTGGACCCTCAAGAGAACCCAGGAGAGATCAAGAGGAGGGAGGTGGAGCTGGACCCTCAAGAGAACCCAGGAGAGATCAAGAGGAGGAAG
>JABMCL010000228.1:165000-172500 GCA_018857735.1 Alviniconcha marisindica | reverse complement strand
CCCCCCCCCTCTTTAATTGTACCCTCACCCTCACCCGTCACCAACTCCTACCCTTTCAAGTGCATGTCGAGTCAGCTATTAGCAAAACACCCCTTGAAATGTATCTCTTCAACTGTGCCACACCACTCCACACCACACCACGCCACGCCATGCCACACCACACCACGCCACACCACACCACGCCATTCCATGCCATGCCACACCACGCCATGCCACACCACACCACGCCATGCCACACCACACCACGCCACGCCACGCCACACCACACCACACCACACCACACTACGCCACACCACACTCCATACCACGCCACGCCACGCCACACCATACCACACCACACTACGCCACACCACACTCCATACCACGCCACACCACACCCCACTGCGCCACACCCATCATCAATCCCCACCTATTTAATAGTACCTTTACATAGTAACCAATTTCCACCCCTTCAAGTGTAGCCCCATACACTTATGAGTCCGCAATACACCCGTTTAAGTGGAAGCTGTACCCTCACCCCATCCACCATCAACCCCACCCCTTTAATCGTACCCTCACGCCACCTTTCGTCATCCCCACCCCTTTAATTGTACCCTCACCTCACCCATCGCCAACCTCACGCTTTTAATCGTACCCCATCCATCATCAACCCCACCCCTTTAATCGTACCCTCACCCCATCCATCATCAACCCACCCCTTTAATCGTACCCTCAACCCACCTTTCGTTAACCCCACCCCTTTAATCGTACCCTCGCCCCACCCATCATTAACCCCACCCCTTTAATCGTACCCTCACCTCACCCGTCATCAACCCCACCCGTTATCAACTCCCACCTCTTTAATAAATCGATGAATCAATCAATATGGGCAAGCAAAAGTGACATTCTTGACTTGACTTGTTTAACAGCCAAGCAAATTTAAGCTACGGTTTTCGATTCCGAAGAGAGTGATTTTGATCCAGATAACAAAGAGCTAAGGTCTCAGTCTCAGTCTCAGTCGAACAAAACATCATCGAAACTGACCAATGGCAAAATCAACAAGGCGATCGAAACCTAATCATCGCAATCGTGCAAGATTTTTCATCAAGGACCACACACATACACACACTCGCCCCCACCCCCACACACACGCACGCACGCACACACCGCCCCCCCCCCCCCCCCCCACACACACACACACACAACTCAACACATCGCAACATATACGCATAGCTTTTTCTCTTGTCTTTTTTTAGCTTCTTTAGTGAATTTTGCCAAAGCCTAAAATAATTTTTGGCAGACATCTATCTACAAAAATTGTATGTTGAAGGCGGTTGAAAAAATCTTCTTGGGACAAATTATATCATTATATTTAGGACATTCCAAAAGAAAATGAAGTTCGTCTGCAACAACAAATAAGTTACACTTCATATATGTTTTCTCTTGGTATATTTCTTTTTGGACCTACTTCGATTGGAAGACGAGCGCAACGTGAATAATGCCAATCAGGGAGACAGGAAGCTTAATGTTAGTTTTTCATAGAACAAGACGAACATAATCCGTACGTTTGAGCGGATTGTGTCTTTGTGAAAGCAGCCAACAGACAGCTATTGTACACAAAAACGATTAATAAAAACAAAGGAAAGTGAAAAACAAAAGCAGACAATTGATCGAGATTTGTTAAATGGATATTGAGGGGATCATTTTCGCCCGTTTGCCAATTACGTGTGTCACGTTTGGGGAGTGGAGTGAGGGGCTCAGATGGTTATTTTGAGAACAGAAACTCGGCGCTTAAAACACGTAGAGAGCTACTTGTTCTGTTAAACCGTGTCCGCCGAAACCGTATCGACATCTCTTCCACATCTCTGCAGCACACTGTTCTACAAAGCAAGTCAACCATCGATTCTGTGTCCGTCACAAAAATTGTAACTGCATGAGTCATGAGCTCCTAACTCTTTCCTTGAAGCAGAAATCTATAACACTGCGGCATCGAATGCCAAGCGTGATTATTTGTTACAGTGAAATAAAGTTCAGCTCCTAAATCTGCGTGATTTTTCGTTACAATGAAATAAAGTTCAACTCCTAAATCTGCCAGCCCAACCTTACTCTAATCTCTGATAGAAAAAAAACAACTTTGGAACTTTTAGGATTCAAAGACAAAGGGTTTTAACATCTAGCCTATGCCTTAGTCGAAACATTCTGGGATTGTTTTGTTTTCTTTGTTTTCTTCTTTTCTTCTGAACTTACCACGCAGCTCACTGGATCGGTTTGCTTCAACAGCAGTTCTACTTTAAGCTGATTACCTCTATGTCAGGAAAAGGGTTTTGTTGGCTTTAATAGAATTAAGCCTGAACTTTTCTGTTTAGCTCGCGTGAACTTTATTCGGCTCGTTTCCAAGTATGGAATGAATTGCACACAGACAAAACCTTTACGTAGGCGGATTTATGGAGTGATGTTTGTTGTTGCTGGCAGTGGGAAGGGGGCTGGCGGTAATCGCTAAGTTAGTGATGTGTTGCAATCTGAAATCAGAACTAAACAGCACAGCGACCCAAACAATGCCGAGAGCAGGATTTGTTCCCTGGGTAATGATTTCCTTGCTGTTATTTTGAAGCAGCGTTTGCCACCGTCAGTCACTTCGTAGCGCAGTTTAGACATACCATTTTATACTCAACAGTGGAATGGTGTTTCATCAGGGTTTTTTTCTTCTTTTTGTTGTTGTTGTTGTTGTTTCTTTCCTTTTATTTTTCTGTTTTCCTTCTATTTTCTTTTCCTTCTTTTTTCCTTGCAGACCTCCAGACGCACGCTCACACACACGTACATCCAGACACACACACACACACAGACACACACACAGACACACACACACACACACACACACACACACACACACACACACACACACACACACACACACACACACACACACACACGCACACACATACACACACACGCACACACACGCACACACATACACACACACATACATACACACACACACACATACACACACACACACAAATACATGCACGCACGCGCGCACGCGCGCGCACACACACACACACTGACTCCGCTTGTACCAAGCACCCACCCATGCTTTGTCCACCCCACCCACCCAAACATTCTACACCCCACTCACCCCACCATGATTCTTTTACCATGCACCCACCCAAACATTCTACACCCCACCCACCCCGCCTGACTCTTGTACCATGCACCCACCGATGCATTCTACACCCCACCCACCCCCTCACTGATTCTTGTACCATGCACCCACCCATACATTCACCAGACTCCCCACCCCACACCCATCCCACCCCACCCCACCCAACCCGACACTAACTTATGCATTCTCTCATACATTCTACACCCACCCGCTCTGACGTTTGTACCGTGCACTCAACCCATGCATTCTACACCAGCCCTACCGCACCCTCCCCTCCGACTCTTGTACAGATGCACTCACCCATGCATTCTCTACCCACTTACCTACCCTACCCTCGGATACGTGTACCATGCACCCACCCATGCATTCTCTACCCACTTACCCACCCACTCTGCCCACACTCCACCCTGAGTCTTGTACCATGCACTCACCCATACATTCTCCACCCACCCTACCCCACCCTCCACCCTGACTCTTGTACCATGCACTCACCCCTGCATTCTCCACCCAGTTATGCATTCTGCACCCATTTACCCACCCACCCACCCTACCCCACCCTCCACCTTGACTCTTGTACCATGCACTCACCCCTGCATTCTCCACCCAGTTATGCATTCTGCACCCATTTACCCACCCACCCACCCTACCCCACCCTCCACCTTGACTCTTGTACCATGCACTCACCCCTTCATTCTCCACCCAGTTATGCATTCTGCACCCATTTACCCACCTACCCGACACCCTGACGCCCGTGCCATGCATTTACACCCTGCATTTTCCTGTGCATTTACGCACCCACTTACCGACCCACCCCGCACCATACCCCACGCTGACTCTTGTACCATGATCTCACCCCTGCATTATCCACTCAGTTATGCATTCTACACCCACTTACCCACCCTCCACACTGATTATTGTACCATGCTCTCACCCCTGCATTCTCCACCCAGTTATGCATTCTACACCCACTTGAAGCCGACTCTTGTACCATGTTCTCACCCACGCGTTCTGCATTCCGCCTCGATGCCGTTGTTATTCACCAGCCTCGTTAGTCCGCTAGGTGGCAGTGCAAAGCGTGAGGAACAAGAGTGGGCTAACAAGCCAGGCCAGGCAGGCCGGGTGGTGCCCCACGTCGTAACTCACACCGGCCTGCTCTGCCTCTGATCGCTGCCTGTCAGACCCGACTTGCCATCTCTTGCGTTAAAGGAGCAGAATGTATTGGATACGTCACCCGCCTTTGCGTTACTTCCCTTTAATGGTTTCCTGTGTCGGAGTTTATGTCTGCGTGGTGTTTGTTGTCTGGGGGGCCAAAAGACGTGTGTCACACTGCAGGAAAAGAACGGAGCTCCGGAAAACAGTATTGAAGTGATGTGGTCAGGCGCAAACTCTTTCGGTTGAAAACGGGTTCAGAAACAATCCACACCAAGACAATTCAGCTTCATGCGTTGTAGCACAAAAATCGATGTGATCATTATTTTGCTATCAAGGCATAAAGCTGGGGTGCCCTTCATGTTACATTCACGCTGGCTCACTGGGCTGAGAAAGACATGTCCGCCGTGCACACAAACAGCATCGGCTGTCACCACCACCCACCCCCACCCACCCTCATCCTGCCACCCCCCCCCCCCCCCCCCCCCCCCCGCCATCCCCACCACCCACCCACACCCTGCCACCCCCACCCAGCCCTCCCAACCCCCGCCACCCCACCCCCCACCCACACCCTGCCACCCCCATCACGCCTACCCATACCATCATACCCACACCCCGCCCACACATACCCTGCCACCCCCACCCCGCCCACCCACACCCTGCCACCCCCACCCACCCACCCCACCCTGCCACCCCCCCACCCACAGCCTGACACCCACACCCGCCCACCCACACCCTGCCACCCACACTCCCCACCCCCACCCTGCCACCCCCCACCCACAGCCTGCCACCCACACCCCGCCCACCCACACCCGCCCACCCACACCCTGCCACCCCCACCCTCCACCCCCACCCTGCCACCCCCCCCACCCACAGCCTGCCACCCACACCCCGCCCACCCACACGCCCACCCACCCCCACCCTGCCACACCAACCACCCACAGCCTGCCACCCACACCCCGCCCATCCACACCCTACCACACCCTCCACCCTGCCACCCACACCCCCCACTTTCCCTGCCACCCACACACCCCACCCACACCCTGCCATCACACCCCGCCCACCCCCACCTACCACCCACCCACCCCACCCACACCCTGCCACCCCCCACCCCGCCCACCCACACCCTGCCAGCCACATCCCCACCCACACCCCGCGCACCCCCACTCCACCACGCGCTCTCCATCTCTACCTTTTCGCTGTAAGTTTATCGCATTTGCAACCTGACTGCAACCTGACCCTGGTAGTGTAAAACCGTCAATCACTTTCACACCGTACCGCTTAAAATGCCCCCCCCCCCCCCCCCCCCCCACCCCCCCCGCGTCTCCGCCCGCCCGGAGCCCAACGGCCACCTTTTGTTGTTTTGTCCTCTGGTGGAGTTTATGTACCTTGTATCTAACACGGGTACATCAGGGAATGTACCTCAGATACATCAGAGAATGCACCTCTGGTGGAGTTTATTCGCCTTGTATTTACTCGCATGCCAGATGAGAGTTACCGTAGGCGACTCAGGTCTTCGTTCTTGTGTTTGTTGTGATGTTTTTCGAGCGCTAATTAACTCCCTTGTGTGTTGATTCTGCACGAGCGCTCTGGGGCTCGTTCTGTTTCAGATTCTGTTGTTGTTTTTTTGCGTATTTTTTGTTTGTTGTTGTTGTTTTGGTGTGTGTGTGTGTGTGTGGTGGTGTGTGTGTGTGTGTGTGTGTGTGTGTGTGTGTGTGTGTGTGTGTGTGTGTGTTGTTATTGTTGTTGTTGTTCTTAGTTCCAGTGCCTTAACGTGTAATCGAACCCACAGACCCAAGGCTCTCGATGAATGTTTTCGAAAACAGCACGGATACGTGCTTTGATTCCACGGCTTGGTCAGCCCGCGGGCCTGTCTAAGAAAGTGTGTCTGTTATAACCAGGCGCTGACTGACTGAAGTTCATCTGTCAACCACAGAGTGGACTGAGGCCAATTTAGATCGGCAGGTATCCTAACAGAAAAGCAATTAACAACAACAACAGCGACAAAACAAACGTTTTGCTTACTCAACACACAAGGGGAGGTAAGCGGCGCTCGAAAGTCGTCACACAAACGCAGCGACAAAGACCTGAATCGCCTGCGAATATTAACTCTCAGCCGTCATGCGAGTTCAATACAAGGCCGTTCACAAACTCCACCTTGTTGCTGATTTTCTCATCCAAATGCTCATGGATCGCAAAGACAATGCGTGTCTCTCTCTTTGTCCTCAGGCCAAATCTGTTCGGACAGCATGCAATGCGCTGACTTCTGCTGTCGCGAGGTCAGAGGTCACAGGTCAAGGTACTACGTCTGCGGCACACCGGAAGATGACCTCATGTCCTATACCTGCATCCAGGCCTCGCGCACCGGAAATGACGTCCTCGACAACCTCATCTAGCTACGCTCCGGATTGGTTGAGGAATGTCATAGGATAAAGTCATATGTTATGGCGTGGTTTAGACGTGATCTCACTTGTCTCTTATCTTACATTGTCAGAGTTTGTTAATATTTCTCCACCGTTTAGATTTCAAACTTTTACAAACGTCGAATCGTGAACAGTTTTTTTCTCTCTTTTTTCTCAGTGTGATCGTGCGTTTCCTTATTCGCTCGTCCTTTGTCGGCGTTTTTCTTGTTGGCCTTGTAATTTCGGAGACAAAAATGATTTTCTGCACTTCTGACATACAGTCTCCTTAGTAGTAGATATTATGATCCTTTTTGAATAATCATTGGTAGTGTTTTTGAATAGTGATGTAATCATAAATGATAATAACCAAAAACATTCTTTGTACCAGTGATATGGTCTTAGTGAGCTCCTTAGACAGCTCAAAGCATTGGTGATTTTTTTCCCTTAGGCACTCGACCCTAAGATGGTGCCAAACGAAGATGTATTGTGTTGAGGAGCTTGACCCTGGGTGTTGTCCGTCACACATCCTTCGTCCGGTTTTGGCCAATATTTTCTCCCGGTTCTTTAAATGTCTAGTCAGTGTCGCGGTTTCTAGACATGATAATTAGAGTTTTTTAAACCACGCAGAAGGTTAAAATTGAATGCTCTTTTTTGTCATTATTAAAACAAGACAATGTGCATATTTTCAGCACGACTGCCATTTACAACGTACTGAGGGACAATTAAGGTACAGCTGTACGTGGAAACGATGAAAGCAGTGAGCGGATTTATCTATTTTAACTGACTTGCTGAACCTCCTCATGATAG
>JABMCL010000228.1:155000-157500 GCA_018857735.1 Alviniconcha marisindica | reverse complement strand
TACGCTTCATTGTCCTTCAGGGGAACCAGTCTCTTTACGGGCCACTGCATGACCAGAGCGATTTGCGCCGTGCCTACACACGACACAGAGCAGACAATGCTTGTGATGGGCTAATTCAACGTGGTCAGGTCCGTTTGTTGCTACGCTTCATTGTTCTTCAGGGGAACCGCTCTCTTTACGGGCCACTGCTGGGACTGGGCACTCAACCTAACGGCGCAGTGGTAGCCTATAGCATAAGCTACTTCTTCATAAATGTCCAACGTGAAAGGTAGCTGTATGTGGTTCAGTTGTGAGCCGGTTTGGCCTAGCGGTAAGGCGTTAGGCTGGTAAGCAGAAGGACCTCGGTTCCATTCCGCTTCGGCTGTCCTTTCTCTTCAAAAGTTGTGCTTTATGGACACTGTCTTTGTGATTTTGCCCCTCTTAATCATTAAAACATGAACATTACTCTCATCGTTGTCTATCTTAGTGCAGGAGTCATTGTGGTGGTGATAGTACAGTGTTAGGTATAGTCTCCCTCTTCACCCACCTCCAAGGATCTCGGTCCCCGCCAGTACCTCTTCGGAAACAACAACTCGAAGTTTTTAAAACAGTTCGAGTTCGAGATCACAATTTCTCTGTCTGTCTGTCTGTCTGTCTGTCTGTCTGTCTGTCTGTCTGTCTGTCTGTCTGTCTGTCTGTCTGTCTGTCTCTCTCTCTCTCTCTCTCTCTCTCTCTCTCTCTCTCTCTCTCTCTCTCTCTCTCTCTCTCTCTCTCTCTCTCTCTCTCTCTCCACCACACACACACACACACACACGCACATACACTCCTCTCTCTCTCTCTGTCTCTCTCTCTCTCTTCTCCTTCTCTCTCTCTCTCTCTCTCTCTCTCTCTCTCTCTCTCTCTCTCTCTGTCTTTTCTGTCTCTCTCTCTGTCTCTTCTGTCTCGTCTGTCTGTTCTGCTCTTGTCTTGCTCTGTGTCTGTCTGTCGTGTCTGTCTGTCTGTCTGTCTGTCTGTCTGCTGTCTGTCTGTCTCTGCTCTCTCTCTCTCTCTCTCTCTCTCTCTCTCTCTCTCTCTCTCTCTCTCTCTCACACACACACACACACACACACACACACAACATATATATATACACACACACACACACACAACACACACACACACACACACACACACACACACACCACTCACACACACACCACTTATAGGTAGGTAGTGTTGCTTAATGTCCTCAGATGTCAGTTGACATATTAGGGACAAGCTGAGACCAATGCCGAAACATGGTTCAATATAGCTTTACGTCCACGGAAACCAGAAGGTTCGTTAGGACGGACAGCCCAGGACGGCCACCTCGACTCTCACACAGCTCCTGAACTATGTCACACCACTTGTTACTAACACATTCCTTTAAACCAGCCAACTACAGAACGTAATTATGCCCACAGCACCAGCACAAAGCGATCCTGACCGTGGATGAGCCAGCAGAGCAAGAAGACGCACAGCACTGCCGACAGTCCGGCCTGCCAAGCTCTCTCCGCGTCGAACGTGTAGCCCAGCGCTGACAGCTCCCACCTTCCCATCAGGCGCTGCTCCTTCGGCACGGCGCCCTTCCGCTTCCGGCGCGTGCGGCACGTGAGGTAGAAGAGAGCGGGAGCGAGGCCCGACACCAGCAGAAAGGTCAAGAGGTCAGGGTGGGTCGGGCACCGCCACCAGAATAAACCAGCTGCAAGATGTAATAAGCGACAAAAATGAATTTATGTAAAATAGTTACGTTATTCTGGAACGTTAAGAGAGAGAGAGAGGGGGGAGGGAGGGAGAAAGAGAGGGGGCGTACAGAGGCACAGAAACGGGAAGACGCAGAAACAGCCAAACACAAAGTGAAGGACGATGGATGGGGAGAAAAACAGAGGAGGAGGTGGGGGGGGGGGGGGAGGGGGGGGGGACAGGAGATATAAAAAATAAAAATAAACTAGCACAAGTCAAGTCAGCGACCATTGAAAACAGGAATGACAGCAGCAATATAACTCCTGATGATCTAATAAATGCCGCCAGTAATTATTGTCATGTCAAGCAGTTCAGTAAGATACAACAGGATAAAATATAACATATCTGACCACTCGACACGGAAATTTGCAGTCAGTCTCGTTCAGCACATCAGTCAGTTTGCAACCAATGAACGTCAGTTCTAAACACATCCAACTGATCCAATTTGTTCGTCAGTCAGTCTGAGCAGCATGACTCGGACAACCACAAAGCGGCCCATGAACTTGATTCTGACTGACAACTCACCACCCTACCCCTTTAAATAGGATTTACAATTATAGTGCAGTTTGGTGCCTGTTTTTGCATACGGGAAAAATAGGAAGTATTATTTTGACACAAGGAAGTCATTTTCCGCTTCTCGCTAACCACTTTCAGTGCATTATGAGGAGATTTAGACCAGCCATTGCAAAACAATGGATTAGGGATCAGATTATGGTTAATTCGAGACATTTGTGTGTGTGTGTGTGTGTGTGTGTGTGTG
>JABMCL010000228.1:142500-152500 GCA_018857735.1 Alviniconcha marisindica | reverse complement strand
TGATAAGTTGTTTCGGTGAAAGATCGCTGTCGAAGATGAAGCCGAGGTTGTAAATTGAGTATGGGTATTGCTGAGGGAGTTTGTCTGTGGGTGTTGCAAGGTCGTGTTGACAGAAAATGATGAGAATTATCGGTATTGCTGAGAGAGTCTGTCTGTGGGTGTTGCAAGGTCGTGTTGCCAGAAGATGATGATAATTATCGGTATTGCTGAGAGAGTTTGTCTGTGGGTGTTGCAAGGTCGTGTTGACAGATGATGATGAGACTTATCGGTATTGCTGAGAGAGTTTGTCTGTGGGTGTTGCAAGGTCGTGTTGACAGATGATGATGATGATCAAATTAGCGAACAGCTTCAGTCTTATCGTTATTCACTTTGAGCATATTTTCCATCCATGTACGGCAATGTGCACCAGTCCACACAGACACTGTCTGCATTCCAAGTCAGCACCCTGCCTGCAGGAGTCCCGATCCAAAGCTTGTGTTGACGTAGATACGGGAGGTGGGGCTTGGAGCTCACCTCGGAATCCTGTGAGGTCTAAGAACTGACATGGGCTGCTTTTTGTACGATGAAACGAAAGGATGTACACCAAGGTTTTCTGTGCCGCTCGGTATTGCTTCAAATATAGTGTAGCATACAGCTATACTACCTGTATGAACATGTGACCTTTGTGTGAATAGTCCGCATGTAAATGAGGTATCTCAGCGTAAGACACGGCCCTCACATCCCGCTTTGGAGTATTACAAATACAGAAATCGAGGTCACCTACGCAGAGAACATAAAACAACCGAAAGTGCTCTCTTTGAATCATTGCATAGGATATGGACTGTAGCTTTGAAAGTTTTACCTACTACCAGGAATATCGGACTGTAAAATTGTTCCTCTCTGGTTCACTCAGCTTCATTTATTCCCAAGTCCTCTTTAAACAAATATAAAGTGGCGTCCTTCATAATATTAAACCACAGGTAATGCCTTCTTCCTGCCAGGACAAGGGATTTGAAAAAAGAAGAAAAGAGGTACACACACACACACACACACACACACACACACACACACACACACACACACACACACACACACACACACACACACACACACACACACACACACACAACACTCATACACACACACACACACACACACACACACACCACACACACACACACACACACTCACACACACACACACACACACACACACACACACACACACACACACACACACACACACACACACACACACACACACACACACACACACACACACACACACACACACACACACACACACACACACACACACACACACACACACACACACACACACACACACACACAGGTAACGAAGAATCTGCGCGATTTCTCGGACGTTACATATAAATATAATATGTAAATAAATGTAAAACCCTAACCTCTACCACAAATTTGAAAGAAAGACAACCCACCGACAATCACTTTGACGAGACCCAGGGCAGCGATCAGCACAGACAGCAGCAACACCAAGCCCACGGTGCCTGAAACGGGAGAACGGTTGACGGTGACGGTGACGACAATCGGTACGTACCGCTACAGCTTCGTTTATGAACTGATATAATTAGCTGTAGATTATAACCATACGACAGGGCGACTGTAGCTTACGAGCGTATGAAAAACTGTAGCCGACTGAAAAGGAGAAAACACTGAAAAAAAAAAGGAAAAAAAAGAGAGAGGGAGAGGAAGAGAAACAGAGAGAGAAGAAGAACATGCACGCCCGCACGCGCGAGCGCGCGCACTCTCTCACGCGCGCGCGCGCACACACACACATACACACACACACACACACACACACACACACACACACACACACACACACACACACACACACACACACACACACACACACACACAAACGCACACACACACACACACACACACACACACACACACACACACACACACACACACACACACACACACACACACACACACACACACACCAAGACGAACTGATAACCAATCACAGACTGGCTCTCTCATACATGAATGCACTAATATTGACAGTCGGACGGACATAGGAAAATGAGAGAGAGAGAGAGAAAGGGAGACAGACAGACAGGCAGACAGGCAGACAGAGCCAGAGAGAGATAGAGACAGAGACAAAAAGACAGAGAGAGAGAGAGAGAGAATCTTGCTGATATACAAGTGTCCTTTAAGCGAGCAGGAATGCAGGCATACATAAAAAGGCTATACCTGTACAAGTGATGCGAACAACACACTCTCCGACGGAGTCTCTGCGTGACTTGTTTCTCTGTGTGTCATCAGAATGGTAAGTGAATACGTTATAGGCTTCCACATTGTCCTCATCACTGTCACCGTCATCGTCATTGCTGCTCGGGGACGGTATTATCTGATCTTGATCAACAAACTTCAGACACCTGCAAAATTAATTATTTAATCAGACAATCGATCATTGAAATCATTTACCATCTAAAAATCAGTTAATCAACAGGCACATCACAAAATCAATTAATACATGAGTAATCAAATTACGCATGTTGCAATTGATAATCTAACAGTTACTGTTAATAACAATCTTCGGTTTTCTGTTCTCACTCTCAGATCCGTAAATTCCTCCTTCTTACGGAACTCTAGTAAATATCCATCTGTACCTGTGTATAGAGAGGGTTAAAATATTTCGGTGATGAAATGTAAACTAATATACAATACAATATATCTTTATTGTCCTTGTGGGGAGTTTTACTTGGCAGCAGTCAACATAACAAAGCATGAAACATCCGATAATTACATTAAGGATTATGTAGGACATCGCGAAAGAAAGAAAAAGCTTACACATACACACGTATTTTTAAAAGTCAGTAAAATGCGTTTTAAAGGTAAATAACACACGCACGCACACACACACACACACACACACACACACACACACACACACACACACACACACACACACACACACACACACACACACATACACTCACCACACACAACACACACACACACACACACACACACACACACACACACACACACACACACACACACACACACACACACACACACACACACACACGCATTATTTTATGTGCACAGTGAACAGCGCCATGTTTGGAAGCAGTATCGAAGGGGCAAAACTCGTCTCAATGAGCATGCAGCCTTTTCGCTCGCGCAATTATCGCCCTTTAATCTCTCTCTCTCTCTCTCTCTCTCTCTCTCTCTCTCTCTCTCTCTCTCTCTCTCTCTCTCTCTCTCTCTCTCTCTCTGGTTTAACTGTTTCTTCTTCCTCCTCGTTTTGGTGCGAGGAGATTTTTCATACTCCTTACATAGGCTACATTTTCATTCATGTAGCATCTATGTGTATGTTTATGAAGGTTTGTAATTCGTGCACTCGTCAGTAGCTCAGAAAGGGCTAGTTATCTGTTAGATAGGTTTGGCTAAACCGAAAGTGCAACCCTTGTCAAATGAAGTTTGCGACTTCTCTCTTCTGTCCTGACGTCTTTGTACTTGGAGAATGGTGGAATGTACACGTACCACACAAGATTTCGAACTAAGTTTTTGAGTATACTGTCAAAGTAATTTCCCCCGAGGGACTAGTTTCCCAGTCCATTCTGAACTCGACACACCCGCCATGTAAAACCAGGGTACAAGCTGGGCAGAAGACTCAGGCTCTGCGTAAAAGTAGGTCAAGGTAGCCTGTCGATAAAACACCGAGAAAAAGGTCCTGTGAACAAGCGTGGGGCTAGTGAGCAGTACGCACCGAGCGTTGCCGAGCGTCTAGACACCAACTTGAACTACTGCTGAACCCATAAAAGAAGAACAACAGAAGGAAAGAAAGCGCTGCCGGTGTACAGATAAATGATCGATGTTCAGCTTGGAGTGACTCATACATTCCACAGCGTGAGCCTTGCCAGAACTGCCGTGCGGTGCTAGAAGGCCTGCTGCTAATCAACTGTACAACAACATGTCGGTCTGCTGAAAACGGCAAAGACCTGGCCCCCTTTTCAGACGGCATTCCTTAACATCCACCTATTCAGCTGTCTTTCGCGACATGATCCTTCGGTCACCAATTCATTTGAGACTGTCGTCCAACACAAAGAAGAATACCCTTACCTTGATTCTTCCATCTTTGTAGCGTACGTTCCTTACGTCAGCTTTATACAACCGAAACTGTCGTGTGCCCAGCGTGTCGCTAATTTAAAATTCACTGTATCCGGCCCTTTCTGGATTACGGGGTCAACATTGACGAATGGGGATTCCCGCATTCGAGGGAGAGGTATGATACAGGCGCTTGACTCAATACGCATTAGACACTCAGTGGACTGAGTCCACTTTAGTTTCTGAAACCTTCCACTTCTTACTTCCCTGTACAAGAACCCCTCACCAAGTACCAGCGCTCTTATAAGTCCACATCTGCTTTATATATATATATATATATATATATATATATATATATATATATATATATATATATATATATATATATATATATGAAATAAGAATGACTGCTAGCGTTCTAAAACAAGATCCAAACACATAACAGGTTCAAAAGAACGCTAGTTATTAGGATAAAGCACAACATGTGAATTTTCGGGGTAATTCCCTTTATCAAACTCTCCACATCATTTTTCATCGTTTTTCACATTTTAACTGTTGTTTGAGTGTCGTTTTGTAGCATCATAAAGGGGATTACCCCGAAAATTCGCATGCTGTGTTTTGTCCTAATAAATAGCGTTCTTTTGAACCTTTTATGTGTTTGAATATTCTATAATACATAATTATTCGAACAAAAATATATAATTATGATTATACATATATATTATGGCAGAGCGGTCAGGCTCAGTGGCGTACCCTCACAAATCAGCCAACCGTGCGATTTGAGGAAAATCGTGGCACTAGGTTGAAGGAACATTTGCTTTACGTCCACAGAAGCGAGGTTGCTTATTAGGGACGGGGACGGAGGGGGGGGGGGGGTTGAAGAGGGCGAGAGAGTGAAGGTTCGACCGCGGATACCGCCCGAAAAGACCGGAGAGACCGTGAACCGCCGCCAGAACGATGGAAATGTTGAGGCGGTGTCCCCTCGCCATAGCCCGGCAGCGACTAGTGCTCTACGCAATTGCTGTTTCAACCGCCGTGAGGCTGGGCAGAGTCACAAAGACCATGTCCGTTGCACCGTTGTTGATGAACGTGTACTTAGTAAATCAGCAGACATTTGCTGTCCAGTGCATGGCCTTCTGAGACAGCAGTCATTCTTGTTTCAGCTTGTTGTTTTGGGGTTTTCTTTCTTTCTTGGTGCTTTACGTCCACGGAGGCGAGATGGCCTATTAGGGACGGGGACAGAGTGGGAATGGGACGACAGAGTGAAGGCTCGACCGCGGAAACCGCCCGAAAAAGACAGGAGAGACCGTGGACCGCCGCCAGAACAATGGAAGTGTTAAGGCGGTGTCCCCTCGCCATTGCCCAGCGACTTGTGCACTGCGCAATTGCTGTTTCAACTGCTGTGCTTGGCCAGAGTCACAAAGACAATGTTCGTTGCACTGCTGTTGACGAACAACTTGGACAACTCAAGCAAAGGAAGTCCAGCTTTCTTAGCCCAGCTCCACCTCCCTACTCATGATCTCTTCTGGGCTAAGTTGAGGGTCCAGCTCCACCTCCCTCCTCTAAGATCTCTTGATCTTTTGATCTCGCCTGGAACCCTGTTTTGGTTTTTGTCAGTGTTTTGTTATTTCTAGACTGCCACTACAGTGGGACTGTTTAAAGGCTTACAATATTCACGTAAGGCGCCTGTACTGTCCGAGAATTGCGGAGTGTACAAAAGTAACGGATTTAAAAAATAAAATAAAAATAACCCTGAGATATTTTTATCTTATTGTGTAGTTGGTGTCGTAGCGCAATGCAGCCGCTACAGCTATTCTGGGTATGATTCAATCTCTGTTTCCTTTCTTCACGATAGTGTAGGTACCCCGATTAAATCTAGCTAGAGAACTGACCCTACAGTGAAAGGTCTGAGGATAGTGAAGGTGTTGTACTCACGGGTGAATGATTTTCAATCAAAGGGCCGCGCCACATGGTTTATGTCAGCTTCGAAACACTGCACAGCTCCTGTAAATAATATGGCACACAGACCCCCTCTCAGCTTCTTCAAACATTCTGTTGACTGAACTGCAGCAAAATCTATGAGATAAATTCCCTCTCAAGCTGCTTGAAACATTCTGTGACTGAACTGCAGCAAAATCCATGAGAATCAGGGAATCAACGAATTTCACTCTGTCAGATATGTCCAAAAACAGCTTTAATGTTTCCTTTTTTTTTTTTTTTTTTACTGTGACCTTGCTATTTCCAATTGTCTGACCAAACTGTGTTTGCACTTGGTCAAGGACCTACTTTAAGCATCGGGACTTTATTACCGCTCTCTGTGTGTCTCTCTCTGTTTCTCTCTCTCTGTCTCTCTGTCTCTGTCTCTGTCTGTCTGTCTGTCTGTCTGTCTGTCTGTCTGTCTGTCTGTCTGTCTGTCTGTCTCTCTCTCTCTCTCTCTCTCTCTCTCTCTCTCTCTCTCCTCTCTCTCTCTCTCTCTCTCTCTCTCTCTCTCTCTCTCTCTCTCTCTCTCTCTCTCTCTCTCTCTCTCTGTGTTTTTTAAATATATTTTTTATCCGTTTCCTTTAATTTGTTCTTATTGTCGTTTTCTTAAGGTTAATTTTCCCCCCCTCCCCCCTTTCCCCTGCTCTCTCTGTAAATTACCCAATAAAATTTAAAAAATGATGTGTGTGTGTGTGTGTGTGTGTGTGTGTGTGTGTGTGTGTGTGTGTGTGTGTGTGTGTGTGTGTGTGTGTGTGTGTGTGTGTGTGTGTGTGTGTGTGTGTGTGTGTGTGTGTGTTGTTGGTTGTGTGTTTTGTTTTGATTTTTGACTCGCTTTTTCTGTTTTTGTTTTTTGTTTTGTTTTATTTCCGTTGCAGTCGCTGTCTCGTTTTATGTGACACTGTGTTGTTATTATTGATCCTGTATTTGTCAGTAGCCTTCTGTAGTAATATTTCACTGTGAATGTCTCGGTTATTAGTAGTACTGTAGCAACGGCAGATATGTGAGTCGGCCTTTGTGCTAATATCTTCACCGTTGAGAAATAAAGTTCAATCAGTTAGTCAATCTCTCTCTCTCTCTCTCTCTCTCTCTCTCTCTCTCTCTCTCTCTCTCTGTCTGTCTGTCTCTGTCTGTCTGTCTGTCTGTCTGTCTGTCTGTCTGTCTGTCTTCCTCTCTCTGTCTGTCTCTCTCTCTCTCTCTCTTCTCTCTCTCTCTCTCTCTCTCTCTCTCTCTCTCTCTCTGTGCCAGTTTGTGGCATCGCTTCATTCTCCGTGTGTGTGTGTGTGTGTGTGTGTGTGTGTGTGTGTGTGTGTGTGTGTGTGTGTGTGTGTGTGTGTGTGTGTGTGTGTGTGTGTGCGTGCGTGCGTGTGGTGTGTGTGTGTGTGTGTGTGTGTGTGTGTGTGTGTGTGTGTGTGTGTGTGTGTGTGTGTGTGTGTGTGTGTGTGTGTGTGTGTGTGTGTGTGTGTGTGTGCAGATCAGCGCCATGAATGTATGTAGCCTAAATGGTTGGAATTCATTGCATTTAATTTATAGTTGTTGTTGTATTTGTTTCAAAGAACACTTTACGTAAGTTGCCTCATCAAGACTGTGAATTATATGTGTAAAATATTGTGTGTAGACTATTATGTGAGACCTCGGGGCGTCGATGAGCGCATGATAACTACACTATCATCATTATTGCTTTAATAGCCGGATTGGATTTCTCCCACACGATTGCATGCTGCCACGGCTATTATGCTATCATTACACGGACAAGGATTTGGATGTCTTTTGATCCGGTTCGAATAGATTTCGATCGATTTGTTTCGTTAAGGCCACACTGAATCTCGTTTCCATTTAGTTCAACTAGGCATCCTTTTTATTTTATTTTTCGGTGGGGTGCGGGAGGGGGACTGGGTTGCTCATCTATTGTTTGCTTGGAAGCCTCTCTTTTTCTTCTTCTAACAGCAGATTCTCTACTGGAACCAAAGTTAGGTTAAAAACGCTGTCATCAAGGCAATGTAAGAATAAGACGCCGTCATCATAACAATGTAAGGTTAAAAACTCTATCATCATAACAATGTAAGGTTAAAACACCATCATCATCACAATATAACGTTAGAAACGCCATCATCATAATAATGTAAGGTTAAAAATACGACCATCATAACAATGAAAGTTGTTGTTGTTGTTTTGTTTGTTGCTGATTTTTTAAATAATACTTCATGTAAATTGTTTTGGTAGGACTATGCTCTACATGTGTATAAAATATCAAATTTAGGTTAATATATATGATGTGAGTGCTCAGGGCGTTGATGAGCGCATGATAAATGTACATTATTATTATTATTATTAAGGCTAAAAAACCATCATCATAGCAATGTAAGGTTAAAAACACCATCATCATAACAATATAAGGTTACAAACACCATCATCATAATAGAAACGCCATCATCATAACAATGTAAGTTTAAAAACGCCATCATCATAACAATGTAAGGCTAAAAACGCCATCATCATAACAATGTAAGGTTAGAAACGCCATCATCATAACAATGTAAGGTTAGAAACGCCATCATCATAACAATGTAAGGTTAGAAACGCCATCATCATAACACTGTAACTTCCTAGGCTTAGCGGATGGCTGGTGTAGGCGATGTATTCAATCTGAAGACATATTGCTATAGTTATAATATGACAGCATTATTAATGACGAACACATACTGCTTGCTCTGATAACCAGGTGTGTGCGTGTGCGTGCGTGCGTGCGTGCGTGCGTGCTGTGCTAGGTTATGTAAACTGCTCTGGCGATACTTGTAGGTTGAGCATGTGTGTATGTGTGTGTTGTGTGTGTGTGTGTGTGTGTGTGTGTGTGTGTGTGTGTGTGTGTGTGTGTGTGTGTGTGTGTGTGTGTGTGTGTGTGTACGAGCATGGCGTGCGTGCATGAGTTCACTCGTGTATGCTTAGACTTAATCAATGTCATTTTTGTTGTAGAATGTCTAGTTGGAAAACTACAATAATCCTCTTCTCTCTCTCTCTCTCTCTCTCTCTCTCTCTCTCTTCCTCTCTCTCTCTCTCCTCTCTCTCCTCTCTTCTCCTCCTTCCCCCTCCTCTCTTTCCTTTCACCCACACACACACAACACCACACACGCACACATACACACCACCACCACAACACACACACAACACACACCACACACACACACACACACACAAGCACAACACACACACCACACACACACACACAATAACACAACAACTATTAACACACGCAACACATACACATATGACTTTAGCAAACCAAGACCTCAAGTGTGTGTGTGTGTGTGTGTGTGTGTGTGTGTGTGTGTGTGTGTGTGTGTGTGTGTGTGTGTGTGTGTGTGTGTGTGTGTGTGTGTGTGTGTGTGTGTGTGAGTGTGTTCATTATGCCTGATATTTATTAATGTTGTTTGTTTGTTTGTTTATATAGCAATTGATTTGTATGTGGGTATTTATGCATTGCATGTTTTTCTTTATTTAAATTAGAAAGTGCCTCGAGTCGTTGAAAGCGCTCCATAAATACCCTATTATTATAAAATCAATATGATCTCAGTCGTGGCATCTTTCACGGTATGACTCATTACTTTCTCCCCCCCCCCCCCCCCTCCACCCCCTTGCCCCTCCTCCGCTCATCCCTTCTCGTAGCTGAAATCAACATCTGTTTTTCTCTCTTGTCTTGTTGCTGTTTCTCCTCTCTTCCTCCCCCTATTCCCCTTCCTTAGCTGAAATCGACAACTGTTTGTCTCCCTTTTGTTTTGTTTTGTTTTTGTTTTTAAATCGAGGCGTTTTTATTGGGAAGTTTCATGGGGGGTTGGGGATGGGAGAACTGACATGGTCAATGCATCCTAATAGCTTTTTATCATCTCGTGCAAACGTGGAAGAGCGGGACAGTTATCAATTTGATTGATTGCACCGTTCCG
>JABMCL010000228.1:45000-122500 GCA_018857735.1 Alviniconcha marisindica | reverse complement strand
GGCTGGTGGGCTGGCTGACTGGTTGGTGGGCTGGCTGACTGGTTGGTGGGATGGCTTGACTGGTTGGTGGGATGGATAGCTGACTGGTTGGTGGGCTGGCTGACTGGTTGGTGGGCTGGCTGACTGGTTGGTGGTGGGCTGGCTGACTGGTTGGTGGGCTGGCTGGCTGACTGGTTGGTGGTCTGGCTGACTGGTTGGCGGGCTAGATAGCTGGTTGGTGGGCTGGCTGACTGGTTGGTGGTCTGGCTGACTGGTTGGTGGGCTGGCTGGTTGGTGGGCTGGATAGCTGGTTGGTGGGCTGGCTGACTGGTTGGTGGGCTGGTTAGCTGGTTGGTGGGCTGGCTAGCTGACTGGTTGGTGTGAGGGCTGGCTGATTGTCTGATCTGCTTTTCTCAATCGTGCACTGGCGCGCGTGTGTGTGTGTGTGTGGGAGGGGAGGGGGGGGGGGGTGCATGCAAGTATAGGTGGTATGTGTATGTGCAGATAGTATGTGTGTACAATATCAAGTTCTCTACTACTCTCTCTTCCTTCAGAGTCAAACTTAACACATTTCTCTTCTCCAAATATTTCAGTGAAGCAACACTGTTCTTCGTACAGTGTGTTTGTGTGTGTGTGTATGCGTATGCGCTTAGAATAGTCTCTATGGACAAGATTTTGCACTTTATAAATACTTTTACTAATATTATTATTACAGTATGTGTGTAAAGTATGACTGTGTGTGTGTGTGTGTGTGTGTGTGTGTGTGTGTGTGTGTGTGTGTTGTGTATGCAGTGTGTGAGTGTGCATGTTTGTATATATGGATGTGTCTGTTTAGCCTTATAAGTAATATCCTGAGTATGTGTGTGCATGTGTCTTGATCTGTTTCTGTGCATGTTTGCTTTGCTTTGTTATTGGATGGGGTTTGGGTTGTTGTATGGTGGGTGTTGCCTGACCTGACAGACATTATGTCCATGTGTGTAGTTTATGTACTTGATTTTCTTTTTCTTTTTCTCCGTTATTTACTCTTATGATGTTTGTCTGTGCCTCTGTTTCTGTGTCTTTACAACTTGAAATGTCCAGTTTTGGGCATGTGGGGTTAGATTTAGTAAGCATGTTTCTTCCACATTCTCTCTCTCTCTCTCTCTCTCTCTCTCTCTCTCTCTCTCTCTCTCTCTCTCTCTCTCTCTCTCTCTCTCTCTCTCTCTCTCTCAAGGACTAGTTGTTAGACAGGTTTTTGACTGAACCAGAACTACAATCCTTGTAAAATAAAGTTTTCAAGTTTGAGTTCTGTCTGTCTGTCTGTCTGTCTGTCTGTCTGTGTGTGTGTGTGTGTCTCTCTCTCTCTCTCTCTCTCTCTCTCTCTCCTCTCTCTCTCTCTCTCTCTCTCTCTCTCTCTCTCTCTCATTTTCTGTACACTTCTGGAAGATGTCAGTGGAGTTTTGTGTTGCTCCGATTTGGGCAGGACTCCCTGGTGAGCCAGCCAGTGCCTGTCTGTCCCTCCCTCCCTGCCAACAAAGACCCCCACACCGCCAAGGAGGGCAAAGGTAAAGGTGCAAAGATCACTGCCTCTAGCTCCGCTGTGCCCAAGGCTTCCACCTTGGACAGTCCTGAGGTAAGGATGGGGGATGACGGGTGTGTGTGTGTGTGTGTGTGTGAGTGTGTGTGTGTGTGTGTGTGTGTGTGTGTGTGTGTGTGCTGTGTGTGTTTGTGTGTGTGTGCATGGTGTGTGTGTGTGTGCATGGTGGTGTGTGTGTGTGGTGTGTGTGTGTGTGGTGTGTGTTTTGGTGTGTGTATGCTTGTGTGTGGTGTGTGTGTGTGTGTGTGTGTGTGTGTGTGTGTGTGCATGGTGTGTGTTGTGTGTGTGTGTGTGTGTGTGTGTGTGTGTGCAGGCATGTATGTGTGCACATATTTGCGTGTGATTGTAACGATGAACATTGCATTCTGATGCAATCCAGGTAGAGTTCCATGCTGAGGTTTTAGAAGAGAAAAAGAAATGTGTTGGAGGGTAAACAGGCAGTTGGGACAAATGTGCACATGGTACTCTGCTTCAGAGAAAGATCATACATATTTGCAGAACATGCCAAGCAAGGTGTATTTTATGATAACCAGTAAATACTGTTGACATTCATGCGCCTGTGGAGAGAGTTCCAGTTGAAGAGATAACAGTTGCAGTGTTCTTTAAATAGTGACTGATGTTGGCGTTTCAGGTGCCTGTAGAGAGATTTTGAGCCGAAGAGGTAGAGGTAGCTGTGTTTTAACTTTTAACAGTGACCACTGTTGATGTGTTTGATTTCAGGTGTGTATGAAGTTTTCCTGCAGTAGAGGTGGAGGTAACTGTGTTTTAACTTTAAGCAATAACTGTTGTTGATGTTTTCAATTTCAGGCACCTGTGGAGAGAGTGCCAGCAGAATAGGTAGAGGTAGCTGTGTTTTAACTTTAAACAGTGACTGCTGTGGGTGTTTTCAGGTGCCTGTGGAGAGAGTGCCAGCAGAATAGGTAGAGGTAGCTGTGTTTTAACTTTAAACAGTGACTGCTGTTGGTGTTTTCAGGTGCCTGTGGAGAGAGTGCCAGCAGAATAGGTAGAGGTAGCTGTGTTTTAACTTTAAACAGTGACTGCTGTTGGTGTTTTCAGGTGCCTGTGGAGAGAGTGCCAGCAGAAGAGGTAGAGGTAGCTGTGTTTTAACTTTAAACAGTGACTGCTGTTGGTGTTTTCAGGTGCCTGTGGAGAGAGTGCCAGCAGAAGAGGTTGCGGCCGCTGTCAAAGCATGGAACACCAGCAGAGCCAACTTCCCTACGCCGTTGCCTCGACAACACCCCATGTAAGTCTGTACACATGATGACGATGATGGTGGTGATGATCGTGAGTGCTGTCAGAACTTACAGAATAACAGTCATACGCCTGTTGCCCATGATTACAACAATAACAGTAGCAGCTTCTTTTTTTCTTCTTTTTTGGGTGAATTTTCTGATATAATAATTACAACCATTTCTAAAACACAGATTGTTAAAAAGCCCTGAATATTTTACAAAAAACTTGATGGGATGTGGGAGAGTGGGTTAATGTACATGTACAAAAATCAAACATGTACAGTGAGTTACACACATACACACACACATACACAACACACACACACACACACACACACACACACACACACACACACACACACACACATCCAACCAAACAGGGATGAGTTAGAGTGATACAGGCTGAAGAAATGTGTTTTCAGAGTGGACTTGAAGGTAGTGCTTGTTGCATCATTTTTAATGTGTAGTGGAAGCGAGTTCCAGACAGAAGGCCAAACTCTTACTAAGTGGTCTACTGGTGGTTGTTATTTACCATTTCTTTCACTAGCAGAGCACTTTTCAGGTGAGTTATTCTGCACTAGCTGTGGTTGTGGTAACACAGGAATATGGCCCAAAAGCCATGCTCTGCTGGAACAAACTGTCATGGTTTTCACTCTTTGTGTTGCAGCTTACCCAAGGAAGACAAGCGCAACATTCTGATCACCAGTGCTCTACCCTACGTCAACAACGTTCCTCACCTGGGCAACATTATTGGCTGTGTTCTTTCTGCTGACGTCTTTTCTAGGTCTGTATTTAGCTCTACTTGTATTTTCCCCCAGTTTTTGTTCTTTGGGCAGGTAAAGTCACGGTGCAGTCTTCCAGCTGAGTGGGTCCCCAGCCCTCTTGTTTTCACATGTGTCAAAAGTGTCGCCCAGATTTGAATGACAGCATGCACAGATGAGACACAGCACTCTTTATATTAATAATAACAACAGTGGAAATTTGTAAAACGCCTACCCCACAGTTCAAAGTGCTAAACAAACATAACATGCATAATGTTCATTGTGATGGAGAATGTTATCTACAGTTTAGCGAAAGCTAACACATAATGTACACATCAACAAGGGTTCAAGCATAACTACGCACAAGATACACACACACACACACACACACACACACACACACACTTACATACATGCACATACGCTAGTTTTCAGTGCTAGTTTTATTGGATAGTTTTCAATTTGTTCCTTGCAATGCACTCACTCACCAAAGGGGCCAGCTTGATTGGAAATGAAAGAGAAGTGTTCAGTAAATCTTGTCTGTCTTGACTGAAGGCTTGTCTGTATCCAGAGCTTAAAATGACCACTGTTTTGCAATGGCTTTGCGATGTAGCACTGATGAGTGCTGTCAACGGTGCATTTTTGTCAGTTTTGCTGCAGTGTGTGCTACATC
Organism: Alviniconcha marisindica; assembly: GCA_018857735.1. NCBI lineage: Eukaryota > Metazoa > Mollusca > Gastropoda > Provannidae > Alviniconcha > Alviniconcha marisindica. Next base: position 118,279 of record JABMCL010000228.1, on the reverse strand, counting down.
TGCAGTGCTTGCCAGTGTGCTGTTTCACTTGTCAGCCTTGCAAATAATGTGGCACAGTTGTGTTTCTGTCGCACTAGTGGATTCGGCACCACAAATTTGATATCTGCAGAACAGAACTACAGCAGAATCCTTTTACAGTTTTGACAGCATCAAGCACAAATTTCAAGCACTGGTCTCTGACTTCCTTCCTCCAACCACTGCCATAATTGATTATGTCATAGATATAAAAAACAAAATAACTATCAGCTAACGAACTATTTTTTGTTGGTGCTCAAATCGCAGCAAGTTTGTAACAGACAACTCAAATTATATCAGGTGTTTTTTGTGCGTGCTTGGATGCTGTGTTGCTTCCACAGTCTTATTGGTACCCAGGCCTTTGGGAGGGCGCTAACAGCATCGGTGAACAGCGGCATGGAGATGAAGAATGCCCCTTCAGTGGCCTCACCAGTTCTGGCAGAGTCTGGAGGAAGGTGCCAGAAAAAGATGCTCGGCGTATGCCTCAAATACTTTCTTTTGTGTTAAGTTACAGGTTTCCGTCAGTGGCAGAACTGCAACATGCTTTACAGATTTTGCCCTGAACTTTGTTTGATGTTTCAGGTTTTGTCGACTGCGAAACTACAATGTTCTCTACGTCTGTGGTACCGATGAGTACGGCACCGCGACGGAAACCAAGGCGCTGGAGGAGGGAGTGACGCCCAAACAGATCTGCGACAAATACAACAAACTCCACACAGAGATCTACCAGTGGTTCAACGTCGACTTTGACTACTTTGGTCGCACGACAACGCATCAGCAGACTGAGTATGTGTAGTGTTTGCCTTCTCCCTGATGTTGAAGTATATTTCACACACTTACACATACACATGCATGCACATATGCATGCATGCACACATACACATATGCACATGCACACATGCTCGCACGCACACATGCACACACACACACACACACACACACACACACACACACACACACACACACACGTACATGCACACACACACGCACATGCACACACACACACACACACACACACATACACAGACACACACATGCACACATACAGTTATTGATATTGAAAGTTATTGGCTGTAACAACATCAATTTGGACATTCTCTGATGCTTCCATAAGGAAGATTAGTAAAGTTAAAGTCATTGGTTACAAAGTCATTCAGGACATTTTCTGGTGCCTCTGTGAGAAAGATTAATAGTGTTTCTGTACCAGTATATCTGGCTGTAACATTGCTCAGGACATTTCCAAGCAAGCTGATAAAGTATGATGGTGAAGAGTTGAGGTAAACATGGTGTCTAGTTACAGGATTGTCCAGGACATTTTTGGCACCCACATGAGAAAGGTAAGTAAAGTCACTGTAGAGTTATTGCCTGTTGGCGGCATCACTCAGGACATTTCTTCCAGTGCCTCCAAGAGAAAGACTAGTAATGGTGCTGTAATAGTATTTCTGGCTCTCAGGACATTTCCTCGTAGTCAGTGAAGCGTGACGGTGAAGAGTTGAGGTATGTGTTGATGTAAAGGTGTTGTCTTGTTACAGGATTGCCCAGGACATTTTCTGGCGCCTCCACGAGAGAGGCTTCATCCTGAAAGACAGTGTGGAACAGCTGCATTGTGCGCACTGTGATAAGTGAGTTGTCTGCAGTGTGATAAGTCCATTCACTGTCCGCACTGTGATAAGTCCATTCACTGTCCGCCGTGTGATAAGTCCATTGATCATCCGCAGGGTGATAAGTCCATTCATCGTCCGCAGTGTGATAAGTCCATTCACTGTCCAGAGTGTGATAAGTCCATTGATCATCCGCAGTGTGATAAATCCATTCATCGTCCGCAGTGTGATAAGTCCATTCACTGTCCACAGTGTGATAATTCCATTCATGGTCCGCAGTGTGATAATTCCATTCATAGTCCACAGTGTGATAATTCCATTCATTGTTCGCAGTGTGATAAGTCCATTCATTGTCCACAGTGTGATATGTCCATTCATTGTCTGCAGTGTGATAAGTCCATTCATTGTCCACAGTGTGATAAGTCCATTCATTGTCCACAGTGTGATAAGTCCATTCATTGTCCACAGTGTGATAAGTCCATTCATTGTCCACAGTGTGATAAGTCCATTCATTGTTCACAGTGTGATATGTCCATTCATTGTCCACAGTGTGATAAGTCCATTCATTGTCCGCAGTGTGATAAGTCCATTCACTGTCCACACTTATCTGTGAATTTATGTCTTTATATGTCTTGATTTCCATAAAAATGCAAAAGGAAACGGTCTTAATAGAAGGCGGTTTTTCATCATGGATTTATATACACCTACCCATTTACCGTACATGGAGTGCAGGGCATGTGCAGGCATGCACACACATACACACACATGCATGCGTACACACACGTACACTCGCGCACACAAAACAACACACACACACACAACAACAACAACAACAACAACACAACACAACAAACACGCACACACACATGCACGTCAGATGGGGGGATGGGCATGGCTGTCAAAAAGATAGTTTAGAAATAATTATTGAACCGCTGCATCTTGAGGGCAGCCATGAAAGAGGAGGAAGAACGTGAGCGGCGGATTGTCTAAGGCAAACTGTTGCAAACGGTTGGGCCAGCATAAGAAACGATCTTTCACCCAAAGCTTTTGTGTTTCAGCCAGGGTGTGCTTTCAAACAGGGACCGTATTTATGGAAATATTAAAGGTTCAAGGAAAGGTGGTTCTAGAAGAGGGGTGGTGTCATCATGGGGTTTTGTGTGTGGGTGTGTCTGCGTGGGTGGGTGTCTATGCGTGGGTGGGTGTCCCTGCATGTGTGTGTGTGTGTGTGTGCTCAGCATGTGTGTGTTCATGTGTGTGTGTGTCTCTGCATGTGTGTGTGCGTGCGCGCGTGTGTGTGTGTGTGTCTGCATGTGCGTGTGTGTGTGTTTTAACCAGGGCCTCCTTTGTGCTGTTATCCATGTCATAGTGCTATTCACTAATCTCACATGTTCTCCAGGTTCCTTGCTGACCGCTTTGTGGAGGGGATATGTCCATTGTGTGGGTTTGACGACGCCAGGGGAGACCAGTGTGACGGCTGCGGCAAGCTAATCAACGCCACCGAGCTTAAAGAGCCACGCTGCAAGATTTGCCGGAAAGCACCGTCCCCTCGCATTTCACAGCATCTCTTTTTAGATCTGCCAAAGGTAACAACCTTTGTTTAACTAACACTGTTTTCAGCTGTTTGGGTAGCAACGTTTGTTTAACTAACACTGTTTTCAGCTGTTTGGGTGTGATGTTTTAGTTTTCGCAGCTTTGCTGTTTTTGATTATGTCAAATATTGTCCTCTGTGTGTGTTATTAGTTGAGTGGATGGGTTGAGAGTGATTGAGTGGGGGGGGGGGGGGGGGGGGGATGTCCTGGAATCTTGCCTCCATGAGAAAGACAGCATCACTATAAAGTCATTGTCTGGTTACAACATCATTCAGGACATTTTCTGGTGCCTCTGTGAGAAAGATTATTAGTGTTTCTGTACCAGTATATCTGGCTACAGCATTGCTGGATGTCCTGAAATCTTGCGTTATTTTCAAAATGTTTGCAAATTCCTTGATTATTACTATATTAGAAGCGTAAGAGTTTCCATGAGCATGTTTTACCACTTAAGGGGAAAACCAGCTGTCACGCAGTCAGTAACTTTGTTTTCTAATAGCTGGAATCAGAGTTGAAGGCTCACCTTGACAAAGCATACGCAACGGGTACGTGGACCACCAACGCGCGCACCATCACCAACTCATGGATACGAGACGGCCTGAAACCTCGCTGCATCAGTCGCGACCTGAAGTGGGGTACACCTGTACCTCTGGAAGGTTACACAGATAAGGTGAGGCACTGAGCACAGGCCAGGATAACACAGTGACCAGGGCTCACATTAGCTGATAATTTTTGCTGTATTACTGGTTAAGATTAGCATATGCTGGAAAAAAACTCGGGAATCAGCCAAACGTACCAGCTGTTATTTATTTTGATCGACTAGTTCTCAAAACACTTCTTTTTTAAAATAATAAATGCCGCAGAGAGAGTTGGGGGGGGGGGGGGGGGGGTGTGTGTGTGTGTGCATGTAAGTATGAACGTGTGTGTGGTTGTGTATGTGTGTGTGTGAATGACTGTGTGTGTGAGTGACTGTGTGTGTCAGTGTGTGTGTGTGTGTGTTGGGATGAGTGAGTGACTGTGTGTGTGTGTGTGTGTGTGTGTGTGTGTGAGTGAGTGACTGTGTGTGTGTGTGTGTGTGTGAGTGAGTGACTGTGTGTGTGTGTGTGTCAGTGTGTGTGGGGCTCATTGACTGTATGTGTGTTTCCAGGTGTTCTATGTGTGGTTTGATGCTCCCATTGGCTATCTCTCCATCACAGCCAACTACACCGACCAGTGGAAACAATGGTGGAAAGCCCCACAGCAGGTGTGTACATTGGATCCTCCCAGCTTTCTGTAGTTGTTTCTTTGTTCTCAAAAACAAAGCAGTACTTAGCTATGGTGGAAGGTCGTGCGCCTGATTTCACCTGTGGTCCTTTGCTTTTCCATTTTGATGGTACCGCCCACTTCTCCTTTTCTCCCGCAGCAGGACAGAGCAGATGCAGAAATTTCAGTCACCTCTGTGGAGAAGCCAGAACCGTCAAGGTTTCTCTCTTTAAAGCCTGCAGTAGGTCAGAAGATAGATTTTACATGCTGTGCCGACTGCCAGGAATTCAGCCTTTTGAATTTGTTTGGTTTCATTTGTTTTCCCCAGTCTTCTTCGGGACATGAAGTGATGTGATTTTGTTCTTTCCTACTATCTTGTGGGCCGGTCGAGGATGATATCATGTCATTAACAAATACTCATTGAGTCCTGGCACAGTGTAAAGTTTTATTTGAAATCACATTCTGTTAACGCGGTAGCTAGGGTTTTGCTCTGTTCGATTTTTGTGTTTGAGGCTGCATGGTGTTTGGGTGCTGAGTTTTGTGCTGATATAACCTGCATCATGGTTGACGAGGATTTATATCTAACTGACTTGCCTTCCACAATGATCTTCTTCTTCTTCTTCTTCTGTTTCATCTTCTGTTTTTTATATTGCATAGCTTGTAATATATGTCTGTGAATCAAGTGACTGAACCATTCAGTAATTGTTGACCCGGGTAGAGATGTACATGTTCCTTGACCAGAACAGTGAGCCCTTCCAGTAATATTCCTGGTTTTGTCTGCTTGATTTATTCAGTAACTCTTGAATCCCCAGGTGGAGATGTACAACTTCCTGGGCAAGGACAACGTCCCCTTCCACAGCGTGATTTTCCCCTCCTGTCTGCTGGGGGCCCAGGACGGCTACACCATCGTCAACCACATGCTGGCCACAGGTCAGTCAACCATATGATGGCCACAGGTCAGTCAACCACATGCTGGCCACAGGTCAGTCAACCACATGCTGGCCACGGGTCAGTCAACCACATGCTGACCACAGGTCAGTCAACCACATGCTGGCCACGGGTCAGTCAACCACATGCTGGCCGTGGGTCAGTCAACCACATGCTGGCCACTGGTAAGTCAACCACATGCTGGCCTCTGGTAAGTCAACCACATGCTGGCCACAGGTCAGTCAACCATATGCTGGCCACAGGTCAGTCAACCACATGCTGGCCACAGGTCAGTCAACCACATGCTGGCCACAGGTCAGTCAACCACATGCTGGCCACAGGTCAGTCAACCGCATGCTGGCCACAGGTCAGTCAACCACATGCTGGTCACAGGTCAGTCAACCACATGCTGGCCGTGGGTCAGTCAACCACATGCTGGCCACGGGTCAGTCAACCACATGCTGGCCACGGGTCAGTCAACCACATGCTGGCCACGGGTCAGTCAACCACATGCTGGCCGTGGGTCAGTCAACCACATGCTGGCCGTGGGTCAGTCAACCACATGCTGGCCACGGGTTAGTCAACCACATGCTGGCCACAGGTCAGTCAACCACATGCTGGCCACAGGTCAGTCAACCACATGCTGGCCACGGGTCAGTCTTCTCCCTGCCACTCTTCTAGGGACCCCCCAAATGTGCACCCACTGTTCAGTTCTGTTCTAGACGGGATCTATGCATTTGGAAAAGCCTGTAAGCATTCCACCCTATCTCGCAGAAGTTTCCCCTGCGCTGCCTTTGAAACAGTTCCAGTGTTCATCTGACGATGGCCCTCTCTCGTCTTTTCAAGGAGAATTGTCTAGCACTTCCTCTTTCCATGCCTCTCTCCTCTCTCCTCTCACCACAGCATCGCTATATGTGGCCAGAACAGCACGGCTGGCTGCTGTTGAGGAGGTGGTCTGGTAGGTTGGTTAGGATGCCAGACCGCGCATCAGTAGGTTGCAGGTTTAAAGCTTGGATCAGTTTACAGTCACAACCTAGAGCTGTCACAGAATCAGCAAACAGGGGAGTTAATTAGCGCTCTTCAGACGTCACACAAACACAGCAACAAAGACCGGAGTCGCCTATGGTGGCTCTCACCTGGCGTGCCAGTAAATAACAAAGTAGGTAAACTCCACCAGGTGCGTCCTCAGAGGACTGTTGCATTGACAGTTTCCTATCTTTACACTTCGGAGCCTGGATACTAGTGTGCCGGCAGCAGCCGAACGCTTGCTGTGGCTGGCTTCTTTACTATAATAATAATAACAGCAATGTACATTTATTGTGCGCCCATCAACACCCTGAGTGCTGGCATGATACAGATTAACCTAAACACAGATTAACCTAAACACAATATTTTATACACACATAGAGACCAGTCCGAAACACAATATTTTATACACATGTAGAGACCAGTCCTAAACACAATATTTTATACACACGTAGAGACCAGTCCTAAATAGAATATTTTATACACACGTAGAGACCAGTCCTAAACACAATATTCTATACACATGTACTGATGTAGAGACCAGTCCTAAACACAATTTTCTATACACATGTACTGATGTAGAGACCAGTCAAAACATATTCTATACACGACAGTAAGACCAGTCTAAACACAATTTCTATACACATGTACTGATGTAGAGACCAGTCCTAAACACAATATTCTATACACATGTACTGATGTAGAGACCAGTCCTAAACACAATATTCTATACACATGTACTGATGTAGAGACCAGTCTAAAACAATATTCTATACCATGTAGAGTAGACACAATATTCTATACACATGTACTGATGTAGAGACCAGTCCTAAACACAATATTCTATACACATGTACTGATGTAGAGACCAGTCCTAAACACAATATTCGATACACATGTACTGACGTAGAGACCAGTCCTAAACACAATATTCTATACACATGTACTGATGCAGCAGACCAAAGTCCTAAACACAATATTCTTACACATGTACTGATGTAAGACCAGCCAACACAATACGTACACTAAGAATCACTGAAACAGTTTACATAAAGTATTATTTGGAAACACACACGCACACCACACACACACACACACACACACACACACACACACACACACACACACACACACACACACACACACACACACACACACACACAGAACTGTAGCAGAAACTGGGTATTGACATTAGCTGGGGCGGAAATACTGTGAGAAGAGGAAGGTTACTGCACTCCTGCTTCCTCTTTTCTCTTTGTCTTTAAACAGTTGGAGTCATTTCCCTTGCTTCTTGAACCATTTGTGTTTGGTTCAGTGCAATTTTTGTTTTGTTTGTTTATATTATATATAAAAAATGGGCCTGCAGTTGGTCAGAATATAGCGGGGTATTCTTTGCTGATTCATGCTTCATTCAGCTTCCATCTTAATGTGAAGTTTGTTATGAAACGGTAACCGTGGAGATTAAAAAAATGCAGAATTCCTGGCAGCAGTTTAAGCAAGCAAAGCTTGATTCTGACCTATTGCAGATGCTAGGAGTAAGAGAGAGAGCCTTTGTTAGCCTTGGTGTGTGTGTGTGTGTGTGTGTGTGGTGGGTGTGCAGTGCACAGGTAACCACGTCTGTGTGTGTGTGTGTGTGTGTGTGTGATGAAATGAGTGTATCCTTATGTCTTTGTAAGTGCTCTAGGTTTTTACGAGATGGGGCACCATAAACAGTATTATTTTATTATTATAGATTCTCACAATAGGGACCTTAATTTTCCATTGTGTCCACACCCCAGCACCCCACCACGGGCAGGTTAAGAGAAGAACTGTTGTAATTTCACAGAGTACCTGAACTATGAGGACACCAAGTTCTCCAAGAGCCGGGGGTCAGGGGTGTTTGGTGACCAGGCAAGGGAGACCGGGATACCGGCCGACATCTATCGCTTCTACCAGACGTCAGTCACAGGTAAAACCACCTTCCAGAGTCGTCACAGGTAAAACACCTTCCAGAGTCACAGGTAAAATCACCTTTCCAGAGTAGTCACAGGTAAAAACACATTCCAGAGTCAGTCAGGTAAAACCACCATTCAGAGTCAGTCACAGGTAAAACCACCATTTCCAGAGTCAGTCACAGGTAAAAAACCACCATTTCCAGAGTCAGTCACAGGTAAAACCACCATTCCAGAGTCAGTCACAGGTAAAACCACCATTCCAGAGTCAGTCACAGGTAAAAAACCAAAAAAACTTCTGAGTCAGTCACAGGTAAAACCACCATTCCAGAGTCAGTCACAGGTAAAACCACCATTCCAGAGTCAGTCACAGGTAAAACCACCATTCCAGAGTCAGTCACAGGTAAAAAAAACACCATTTCAGAGTCAGTCACAGGTAAAACCACCATTCTAGAGTCAGTCACAGGTAAAACCACCATTCCAGAGTCAGTCACAGGTAAAACCACCATTCCAGAGTCAGTCACAGGTAAAAAAACCATTCCAGAGTCAGTCACAGGTAAAACCACCATTCCAGAGTCAGTCACAGGTAAACCAATCAACAACAAAAACACCATTCCAGAGTCAGTCACAGGTAAAACCACCATTCCAGAGTCAGTCACAGGTAAAAACCACCATTCCAGAGTCAGTCACAGGTAAAACCACCATTCCAGAGTCAGTCACAGGTAAAAACCACCATTCCAGAGTCAGTCACAGGTAAAACCACCATTCAGAGTCAGTCAAGGTAAAACCACCATTCCAGAGTCAGTCACAGGTAAAACCACCATTCCAAGAGTCAGTCACACGGTAAAAAAACCACCATTCCAGAGTCAGTCACAGGTAAAACCACCATTCAGAGTCAGTCACAGGTAAAACCACCATTCCAGAGTCAGTCACAGGTAAAACCACCATTTCAGAGTCAGTCACAGGTAAAACCACCATTCCAGAGTCAGTCACAGGTAAAACCACCATTCCAGAGTCAGTCACAGGTAAAACCACCATTTCAGGGTCAGCCACAGGTTAAAACAAACACCATTTCAGAGTCAGTCACAGGTAAAACCACCATTCCAGAGTCAGTCACAGGTAAAACCACCATTCCAGAGTCAGTCACAGGTAAAACCACCATTCCAGAGTCAGCCACAGGTAAAACCACCATTCCAGAGTCAGTCACAGGTAAAAACCACCATTCCAGAGTCAGCCACAGGTAAAACCACCATTCCAGAGTCAGTCACAGGTAAAAACCACCATTCCAGAGTCAGTCACAGGTAAAACCACCATTCTAGAGTCAGTCACAGGTAAAAAACCACCATTCCAGAGTCAGCCACAGGTAAAACCACCATTCTAGAGTCAGTCACAGGTAAAACCACCATTCCAGAGTCAGTCACAGGTTAAAAAAAACATCATTTCAGAGTCACAGGCCCCAACTAACTGTCTGTGTTAACCCTGATGTAACCCATGTGGCTGACTGGCCTCATGACCCCAACTAACTAACTGTCTGTGTTAACCCTGATGTAACCCGTGTGGCTGACTGGCCTCATGACCCCAACTAACTAACTGTCTGTGTTAACCCTGATGTAACCCATGTGGCTGACTGGCCTCATGACCCCAACTAACTAACTTTTGTGTTAACCCTGATGTAACCCGTGTGGCTGGCTGGCCTGATGACCCCAACTAACTAATGTCTGTGTTAACCCTGATGTAACCCATGTGGCTGACTGGCCTCATGACCCCAACTGACTAACTGTCTGTGTTAACCCTGATATAACCCGTGTGGCTGACTGGCCTCATGACCCCAACTAACTAACTGTGTTAACCCTGATGTAACCCGTGTGGCTGACTGGCCTCATGACCCCAACTAACTGTGTTAACCCTGATGTAACCCATGTGGCTACTGGCCTCATGACCCCAACTAACTAACTGTGTTAACCCTGATGTAACCTTATGTGGCTGACTGGCCCCGTGACCTAAACTAACTGTCAGTGTTAACCTTGATGTAACCTTATGTGGCTACTGGCTTCATGACCCCAACCAACTAACTGTCTGTGTTAACCCTGATGTAACCTTATGTGGCTACTGGCTTCATGACCCCAACCAATTAACTGTCTGTGTTAACCCTGATGTAACCTGTGTGGCTGACTGGCCTGATGACCCCAACTAACTAACTGTCTGTGTTAACCCTGATGTAACCCGTATGGCTGACTGGCCTCATGACCCCAACTGACTAAGGTCCCTAGGGTGCAGTGGAATCCAAACCACTCCCAGCCCTGCTCCACAGGCAAGTTGAGTGCAGCTTGCGTCCATTCCAGGACAGGCGGCCAAGTGGAAAGGCAGTATGCCGCTCCCAGCCCAAGTTTAGCGTGGACATTTTAAGCTGACCAGTGTAAAAGACCGCAAAATTCCTTTAACAAAACTGGAAAGTACCGTCTTACCTCAGTGCTGACTGCATCGTCTTTGCTTGCCAGGACTCCAGTTTCAGCTGGGACGACCTGCTGCTGAAGAACAACAGCGAACTGCTCAACAACCTGGGGAACTTCATCAACAGGTACCTACAGGACTGTTTGGGTCATTCTCTCCTCCCCCCCCCCCCCCCCCCCCCCCCCCCCCCCCCCACCCCCAACTCCACCCCTGTCTGTGCTCCGTTCTCTGTCTTGTTTTGCGTCATGGGGTGTGGTTTTGTTGGGGTGTTCTTGTGTTTCATGGGGGGTTATTTTATGTCATTTTATGTCATTGGGTGTTGTGTGGTGTGTCATAAGGTGTGGAGTTCTTTGATGGGGGTGTTGTTTTTCAGGGGCTGTTCTTTTATCCTAGGGTGTTGCAGTGTTTTTCAGGGTGTTGTGGTATGCCGTGGAGTGTTGAGCTGTTTGAAGGCGCGCTGTGTTTCTTGGGGTGTTTCGTGTTTCACGGGGTCTTGTGGTGATTTGTTATATGCAGTGCTGTGTTTTGTTTCATGGGGTGTTGTATAATTTGTTTAATGAGGTGTTCCACTGTTTCAGGAGGTGATCCAGTGTTTTGTGGGATGTTCCACTGTTTCATGGGGTATCATGAATGGTTTAAGACCTGGGCTTGCTTCATGGGGCGTTGTATTGTTTCATGGGGTTTTGTATCATTTCATAGGGTGTTATATTATTTCATGGGGTGTTGTATTGTTTCACGGGGTGTTGTATTGCTTCATGGGGCGTTGTATTGTTTCATGGGGTTTTGTATCATTTCATAGGGTGTTATATTATTTCATGGGGTGTTGTATTGTTTCACGGGGTGTTGTATTGTTTCATGGGGCGTTGTATTGTTTCATGGGGTTTTGTATCATTTCATAGGGTGTTATATTATTTCATGGGGTGTTGTATTGTTTCATGGGGTGTTGTATTGTTTCATGGGGCGTTGTATTGTTTCATGGGGTTTTGTATCATTTCATAGGGTTTTATATTATTTCATGGGGTGTTGTATTGTTTCACGGGGTGTTGTATTGTTTCATGGGGTGTTGTATTGTTTCATGGGGTGGTGTTGTGTTTCATGGGGTGGTGTTGTGTTTCAGAGCACTGATGTTCCTGGCCAACAGCTTTGGGGGTGTGGTTCAGGACATGGACCTGTTTCATGGGGTGTTTGGGTGTTTCATGGGGTGTTTGGGTGTTTCAGAGCACTGATGTTCCTGGCCAACAGCTTTGGGGGCGTGGTTCAGGACATGGACCTGTTTCATGGGGTGTTGGGGTGTTTCATGGGGTGTTGGGGTGTTTCAGAGCACTGATGTTCCTGGCCAACAGCTTTGGGGGCGTGGTTCAGGACATGGACCTGGAGGAAGAGGACCAGCAGCTGCTGGCGCTGGTCACCAGGGAGCTCCAGTCCTACATCGACAACCTGGAGCACGGCAGGTAGGCAGCTCATGAAATAAGCCTTCTTTTGAACCCTTGGTGCGTTTTGATCTTTCCTTACAAGTGAAGGACTTGAAGAAGCTATTCATTTATGTATGTAAAAAGCTATTCACCTATGTAGAATCACATGCAAGCGCAGTGAGTCTGCTCAAGAGTGGAGAATAGCGCTATATAAAAGCGATCGACAACAACAAGATGGGCTTCTGAAAGGGAATCCCCAAAATGTTGGATTATTATTGACTGTTGATGTGATGTAACTATCGTTAGATTATCAGTTACTTGATGGAACTATTGTTTCTCTAAAAAATGTTGGATTATTATTGACTGTTGATGTGATGTAACTATCATTAGATTATCAGTTACTTGATGGAACTATTGTTTTTATAAAAAATGTTGGATTATTATTGACTGTTGATGTGATGTAAATATCATTAGATTATCAGTTACTTGATGGAACTATTGTTTCTTTATAAAAAATGTTGGATTATTATTGACTGTTGATGTGATGTAACTGTCGTTAGATTATCAGTTACTTGATGGAACTATTGTTTCTAAAAAAAATGTTGGATTATTATTGACTGTTGATGTGATGTAACTATTGTTAGATCATCAGTTACTTGATGGAACTATTGTTTCTGCTATCCTGTCCCCCGACAAATTTGTATCACTGTATACACAATAAAGTTTTCTGCATTCTGCGTATGCTTTAGCTTGTGTGGCATACGTGGCAGCCAGTCTTCAGGCATTTTGCAGGGAGCATTATTAAACATGATGTTCTTGATATGCTGAGGTGCTCAGGCGACTGGCATCCCAGAACACCCTGTTGGTGGAGGCGTGGTACAGTGTCGGCAGTGTTACTTCCACAAGAGCAAGAGTCTTTGAGTTTGACTGCTTGATTGTGTTTCTGGTTTGTGAGGCCGTCACCATGACATGCATGGTTCAGACTTTAGGATAGTAAATCGTCGAATTCTTACTTCATGTGCGTGCTTTAGATCTCAGGATAGTTTGGTTTTTCAACAGCATTCAGGTCATGATGTTTGTGTTTCAGACTGCGTGATGGCATCCGCAACATTCTCACCATCTCTCGCCATGGAAACCAGTTCATGCAGGCCAGCAAGCCCTGGGTGTCCGTCAAGGGAAACCCACAAGAAAAGTCAGTACGCTCACAGAAGAATAAAAAAAGGAAGGGAGGGGGGTAATGGGGGGGGGGGGGGGAATTTACCTTTTTTCCGCTGTGTCTGAAGTGCCTGGTATCACAACCCTATGAAGAGAGAAAAATCAAGCACTGCTGACTATGAGCAGTGTGTGTGTGAGCTTTATAGGGAACGCCAGGTGGAGATGCACGCTGGCTTTAAAATGTAGAAAATGTGCAGACATTTCTGTGTGCAGACTTCGGGGGGTGGTTCTGCCAATAGTAATGGTGTTAAAGGGGACACCAGGCAAAGATGCAATTTCTCCAGAAAATGTAGAAAATGTGCAGATATTTCCATGTGCAGACTTCAGGTGGTTGTTCTACCAGTAGTAATGACATTAAAGGGGACACCAGGTGGAGATGCATGCTGGCTTCAAAATGTAGAAAATGTGCAGGTATTTCCATGTGCAGACATTGGGTGGTGGTTCTACCAATAGTAATGCAACATTAGCACTTTTTTGCTTGGAATTTGAGCATCTCTGGTTGCTTCTCTGGTTTGCTCTTTATCAGTGAAGTGCAGAAAATGCGTGCTTCATGACATTGTAGTAATAAATGGACATTTCTACCACACATGCCAGTCTTGTCTTTGATGTAATAGTAATGGTCACTGCTACATGTTGGCCTTGTTCATGACATAATAGTAATAAGTAGACAGTTTTGCCCCATATGTGGGCCTTGTTCATGACATAATAGTAATAAGTAGACATTCCTACCCCATATGTGGGCCTTGTTCATGACATAATAGTAATAAGTTTCATTCCTACACCATATGTGGGCCTTGTTCATGACATAATAGTAATAAGTTTCATTCCTACACCATATGTGGGCCTTGTTCATGACATAATAGTAGTAAGTAGACATTTATACCCCATATGTGGGCCTTGTTCATGACACAGATTGACAAGCACAAAATGCAAAATGGCGGCTCTCAGGGGGCATGATTTTACAACTTTCAAATGTTGAATTAGTTTTTTAGTAGTCTAGACCATAACTCAACAGAAATATTACTGTGTGTGTGTGTGTGTGTGTGTGTGTGTGTGTGTGTGTGTCCAATTCATTCCTGTCGATAAGGCTAGTGCTGCTTCTTCTGTTGGGGTTCCCTTTAAATGTTAGTAATCTTTTCGTTCACTGCAGGAAGCGAGCAGGAGCGGTGGTCAGCATGTCAGTCAATGTGTCATGCCTGCTGTCTGTGTTGCTACAACCCTACATGCCGTCTGTCAGCGGCACGATACAACAACAACTCAACGCTCCAGCCGATGTCAACACCATCACCCCCACCTTCATCTGCCGGCTTCCGGCAGGACACAAAATTGGCAAGGTAAGCATGTGATGTGTGTGATTGGTTTTTTAAAACCTTTTCTTCAGTCCCATTGCCCTGATATGCAGCCGTGTGTGTGTGTGTGTGCATGTGTGGGTGTGTGTGCGTCATGTTGTATGCATTGAATTTTGACAGTCTGTACATGTACAGAATGTGTAAGCACTTGGGGCCTGTGCAGGTTAGGCACTCGAAGTATCCATTATTATTATTGTTAGTGGATAGACAGGATAGTCAGTGTAGGGCATGACTGTCAGAATGGACATGGGGTATGCAAGGTAGTTACCTGGTGTACATGACTGTTAGAATGGACATGAGGTAGAATGGACATGGGGTATGCAAGGTAGTTACCTGGTGTGCATGACTGTTAGAATGGACATGAGGTAGAATGGACATGGGGTATGCAAGGTAGTTACCTGGTGTACATGACTGTTAGAATGGACATGAGGTAGAATGGACATGGGGTATGCAAGGTAGTTACCTGGTGTACATGACTGTTAGAATGGACATGAGGTATGCAAGGTAGTTACCTGGTGTGCATGACTGTTAGAATGGACATGAGGTAGGCAGGGTAGTTACCTGGTGTGCATGACTGTTAGAATGGACATGAGGTAGGCAAGGTAGTTACCTGGTGTGCATGACTGTTAGAATGGACATGAGGTAGGCAAGGTAGTTACCTGGTGTGCATGACTGTTAGAATGGACATGAGGTGGGCAAGGTAGTTACCTGGTGTGCATGACTGTTAGAATGGACATGAGGTGGGCAAGGTAGATCCTGGTGTACATGACTGTTAGATTGGACTGACATGGTTACTTCCATGTTCCCTCAGAGAGTGTCTGAACTGACATGGTTACTTCCATGTTCCCTCAGAGACAATGTCTGAACTGACATGGTTACTTCCATGTTCCCTCAGAGACAATGTCTGAACTGACATGGTTACTTCCATGTTCCCTCAGAGACAATGTCTGAACTGACATGGTTACTTCCATGTTCCCTCAGAGACAATGTCTGAACTGACATGGTTACTTCCATGTTCCCTCACAATGTCTGAACTGACATGGTTACTTCCATGTTCCCACAGAGACAATGTCTGAACTGACACGGTTACTTCCATGTTCCCTCACAGACAATGTCTGAACTGACATGGTTACTTCCATGTTCCCTCACAGACAATGTCTGAACTGACATGGTTACTTCCATGTTCCCTCACAGACAATGTCTGAACTGACATGGTTACTTCCATGTTCCCTCAGAGATAATGTCTGAACTGACATGGTTACTTCCATGTTCCCTCACAGACAATGTCTGAACTGACATGGTTACTTCCATGTTCCCTCACAGACAATGTCTGAACTAACATGCATGTTGTACTCATTTCCAGCCCAGCCCCCTCTTCCAGAAAATTGAAGCGTCAACCATTGCTGAGCTCAAGGCCAAGTTTGCCGGCAAACCAGCACCCGAGAAACCAGCTGACAAGAGCAAGGTACAGTATGAAGTCGCTGTTTGGCCTGGTGTTGATGTTTGGCCTGGTGGTGTCGATGTTTGGTTGGCCTGGTGTTGATGTATGCTGTAACACACAGAGAAAGGAGCTTATAGAGTCAATGTACAATATGGATTATTCTCTGCTCTAGGACTACAAAGAAATTGGGTCACAAACCATTATACACTGCATGGATCATTGTCTGTCTTTGTAGATGAAGAGAAGCTAGGTCACAAATCCATCGTACACTTCATGGATCATTGTCCTAATGCGTACTGAGAAACTTGGTCACAGGCGCATTGTATGCTACACAGATCACTGACTGTCCTAAGGCATACAGAGAGACCAGATCACAAACCCATTGTACACTACATGGAAAACTGTCTGTCATAAGGTATACAGAGAGACCAGATCACAAACCCATTGTACACTACATGGAAAACTGTCTGTCATAAGGTATACAGAGAGACCAGATCACAAACCCATGGTACACTACATGGAAAACTGTCTGTCATAAGGTATACAGAGAGACCAGATCACAAACCCATTGTACACTACATGGAAAACTGTCTGTCATAAGGCATACAGAGAGACCAGATCACAAACCCATTAGACACTACATGGAAAACTGTCTGTCATAAGGCATACAGAGAGACCAGATCACAAACCCATTGTACACTACATGGAAAACTGTCTGTCTTAATGCATACAGAGAGACCATATCACAAACCCACTGTACACTACATGGAAAACTGTCTGTCATAAGGTATACAGAGAGACCAGATCACAAACCCACTGTACACTAAATGGATCACTGTCTGTCTTAATGCATACAGAGAGACCAGATCACAAACCCACTGTACACTACATGGAAAACTGTCTTAAGGTATACAGAAAGACCAGATCACAAACCCACTGTACACTACATGGAAAACTGTCTTAAGGTATACAGAGAGACCAGATCACAAACCCACTGTACATTACATGGAAAAATGTCTGCCCTAAGCCATAATTATTGTTTCTGCCCATTCCTCTTTTATATTTTTCTTTAATCTGGTATCAATAAATTAGATGGAATTGTCAACGATAGTAGTCTTATGTGCTCTGTTAACAGGGGCAATATTGAAGGGACTAACTTCGCAAATTTGTGTTTGATGTTTGTGCATGTATGTATTGTTTGTTGTTAGTTTAGGAATAGGCTTTGTGGATTGTCTTGAAATAAGGTTTATATATATGAGAAGAGTTTTGAAATGTGAATTTGCTTTTGACAGATAAAATCCAACCACTAACTCATGAACTAACTGCAGGGTCCGGTCAGCGGGGAAGGTGTCACACAACTTGCTGCTCGTGTTGTTCACAAAGTACCTGCCTACTTTTCAGGGCAAGGCGGGCGCAGCGGCCAAGGCGGGTGGAGACGTGACTCCTAACGGACCATCAGGTGTGGTCAATGAAGCAGAAGTCGCACGACTCACTGAAGAGGTTACTAAACAGGTGAGGGGTTTGTGTGTGTGTGTTTTTGGTGGATGGGGGTTGTTTAATGTGTGTGTGTGTGTTTCAGGGGGATAGGGGGTTTAATGTGTGTGTGGGAGAGGGGGGTCAGTACATTGGTGTACGTCTGGAGTATATGTAAACGCAGCCTTCAGCACTGCCCTTCTCACACCACCAAAAGACCACACTCATGGCCGGCTGTAGAAGATTTGAGGTTTTGGGGAGCATAAAGCTATTTACGAGCAAGATCAAAACACACAAAAGGTTAAAAAGAACATTTGTTTTAATGAGAAATATAGAGAGAGAGAGAAAAAAAGTGTTTTGCATTTCCTCATTAAAATGAGCGTTCCTTTATATATAAAAAATTAGGTTTGATCTTTTTTTAGAATGCTAAGAAATCGACTGTTTCATATTTTTTCTCCACTTTACTAGCTACAATTCAATGCATCATTACCATCTGATAATGGCCCTGAGCATGTTTGACTGATTTCATAAGAAGGAAGGGTATTTTGCAAGTGTAAGTGTGTGTCTGTTCACCCATTCATGTGTGTGCACAAGTGTATGTGCAGATTATGTTTGTGCTGTCTCATGTGCAATGTTCGTCAAGTACACCAACACAAGTAAGCTCAACCAAACATTGCTTCTCCAGGGACTTGTTGTACGAGAGTTGAAGTCCGCCAAAGCGGAAAAATCAGCCATTGACGCTGAAGTGGCCAAGTTGCTGGATCTGAAGAAACAGTTGGCGCTGGCCCAAGGTCTCGACCCTGCTGCTGCAGCTCCATCTGGTGGCAAGAAGAAGGGGAAGAAAAAGTGATGATGACGCACTGTAATAAAATCATGTGTGGAATGGTGGCATGGATTTTGTGCAGAAATAAGACGGTCAATTGGTTTTTCTTTACAAAAGTTGAGTTATGTCTTTTTGTTGTTGTTGTTGTTGTTGTTGTAGTTGTTGTGTAGGGGAAGATGGAAACATTAAAACCAGACAGGTAAAGAGGGACTTTTTTTCTTCTTTTCTTTTTTAAATTATTAAAGATACAATAATAATAATAATGGAAATTTGTAAAGTGCCTACTCTGAGGCTCAAAGTGCTGAACAAGCATACACACATAATGTACATTGAGATGAAATTGTTATAAAAAAATATATATAAAAAATATCGTCAAGGGTTTTTAAACACTATGCTAGAGATACACACACACACACACACACACACACACACACACACACACATTGTACAGACTGATGGGAGTGAAGGACAATGCGGCTTAACTGAAATATTCTGAGAAGAGAAATGTCTTGAGTTGGCTTTTGAAGGAAGGGAGTAGCAGGTATTGTATTGTATTGTTTGTATTGTTTTGCTGTCGCTGTTGTGCTAGAGAAGCTTGTCATTGAACTGAATGAATAGACCAGAGTGGTAACCAGGTGCTTTTTCTTCTTATTAAAGACACAATCACTAAGTACTGTTGTGTCACTGAACTGAATAAATAGACCAGACTGGTAACCAGGTGTTTTTTCTTATAAAAAAAAATACAGTCACTGAGTGTTGTGTCACTGAACTGAATGAATGGAGTGCTGATTTTAGTCTGAAGATTTTAGCATTTTCTGATGATTCTTCATCAGATTTACCGGCCTCGGGCGATGCTTCAGTTTTCCTTTTTGTGCTTCCAGCAGCCAGAAACCTTGACGTTGGGTTCCATCTTGTGTGCTGCTCAAGCCCAAGCTCCAGCTATGATCCTTTGGGGGTTATTCCCCTTGATCGAGTTACAGAATGGGCGACTTAGCTGCGGATCACCCGCTTGGTGGCGCTGGCCATATTTGGGGCTTTGACAAAGCTGAAGTCAGCTGCAAATGATCTCCCCTACACTAGCCAGGTGGCGCTGGGCCTATTTGGGCAGTGCAATGCTCAAGCCAGCAAAGTCGCTCATGACCCAAGCTACAACAATTAGACAGAGAAAAATGAGATGGAAAGCTAAACCACTTGTCTGTTTTTCATTGACCTATGTCGTTTTCCTGTCCAGTGCTGGGAAGAATGTTGGCATGACAATGACGTGTTATTTAACTGTTGTTTAAGTGTCATTTTGTCACTTGATAAAGGGGATTACCCCCAAAATTTGCAGGTTGTGTTTTGTCCTAATAAATAGCTTTTTTTAAACCTTTTATGCATTTGGATCTTGTTTTAGAACACTAGCAGTCATTCTTTCAGAATTTTCTTTTCTTCAGTCATGATAATTTTTGCTACACTCTACCTGTGCACATTTACAGTTTATTCCCCGCACTGCTAGGTGTCCTTTTGTCAGTAAGTGGAGGGTGGGGTGACGCCTCACAGTGCTTGTAGTGATGCCAGTTCAGGTGTCACCAGGTGAGTAAGGTTTCTGCTGCCGCAAGAGCAGCGCTACTCCTGGACTGAACAGGCCTTTGGTCAACGCCACTTTAGTATGTGGCACTAGACTGAACAGGCCTTTGGTCAACGCCACTTTAGTATATGGCACTGCACTGAACAGGCCTTTGGTCAACGCCACTTTAGTATGTGGCACTGGACTGAACAGGCCTTTGGTCAACGCCACTTTAGTATGTGGCACTGGACTGAACAGGCCTTTGGACAACGCCACTTTAGTATATGGCACTGCACTGAACAGGCCGTTGGTCAACGCCACTTTAGTATATGGCACTTGCTTTGGGGTGGTGGTTTGTTTTGTTGTTGTTGTGGTCTTTTTTTCTCTTTTTTTGTTGCTGTTGTGCTGTATGTGAGTGCATTTATTTCTGCCTGCTAAAAGAAGTCTTTATCGTCTTGTTGATCGCCCAAGTGGAAACTTTGGTTCCCTGCGCAAACGACACTCTCTCCAAAACTCAATCCAGCTGTATCTCTCTTCCTGTCCCCCCTCCCCCCCCCCCCCCCACCCACTGCCCCTCCCCTCCCCCCAACCCGCCCCCCATCTCCCCCCCCTCTCTCCCTCCCCCCTCTCTCTGTCCATAAGCTCCCTTCCACAGTCAGGTCCATAAGCTCCCTTCCACCGTCAGGTCCATAAGCTCCCTTCCACAGTCAGGTCCATAAGCTCCCTTCCACAGTCAGGTCCATAAGCTCCCTTCCACAGTCAGGTCCATAAGCTCCCTTCCACAGTCAGGTCCATAAGCTCCCTTCCACAGTCAGGTCCATAAGCTCCCTTCCACAGTCAGGTCCATAAGCTCCCTTCCACAGTCAGGTCCATAAGCTCCCTTCCACAGTCAGGTCCATAAGCTCCCTTCCACAGTCAGGCCCATAAGCTCCCTTCCACAGTCAGGTCCATAAGCTCCCTTCCACAGTCAGGTCCATAAGCTCCCTTCCACAGTCAGGTCCATAAGCTCCCTTCCACAGTCTGGTCCATAAGCTCCCTTCCACCGTCAGGTCCATAAGCTCCCTTCCACAGTCAGCAGCCCACCTACAGATCCCTTCCACAGTCAGGTCCATAAGCTCCCTTCCACAGTCAGGTCCATAAGCTCCCTTCCACAGTCAGCAACCCACCTACAGACAGACATCATCTATGACCTGAAAAATTAAACTACTAGATGCTTGTAGCGATTGGTACACGAACACATTTGTTGAAAGCTAGGTGGAAACAAGTGTGTGTATTTACGTGAACATGCTGAGTAGATTGTGCATTTTGACTTGAACACACTGAGTAGATGGTGTCAGTGAACGTGCTGAGTAGACTGGGCATTTTGACTTGAACACACTGAGTAGATGGTATCAGTGACAGTGAACATGCTGAGTAGACTGGGCATTTTGACTTGAACACACTAAGTAGATGGTATCATTTGGAACACAAGTTTCACCCTTTTGTTTCTTGCAATTTCTGTAAGATTTTAATTTGATTTGGTGTTTATTGGAGTTGTGTTTTACCCAATACTTTATTTGAATATCATCAGCTATGCTTATGACCAGTCTTGCCATTAGTTTCAGATTCTGTCATCATTTATCTCAAATTGCTCCATGTTTTGTACACTAGCAGGCTCACCTGAATACATATATATATAGGTACACACATACTGATGCACAAACACCCCAAACATGTGCAGACATACTTTCAAACAAAAGACGTGGATGCATGCATGCACACACATGCACATACACACACATGCACACACACACACACACAAACACTCACACACTGAATTAGAGAAGCTGCAATGGGCAACTTTTTCAAGGCCACAGTTGCTGAAAAACTTATAACACTTTCTGAGACTAGGTCAGTAATTTGTGAAGCAGCCCATATTTTTTCTAGTATCAGATGGTGTGTTTGTAGCATCTTCATGTGGCAGCTTTGTTTCTGAGCAGCTCTCCTGTCTCAGACATTCGGCATCATCATTAAGCAGTGATAAACTGAAATTGGAGAAGCATGTCACATGTACTTTGTAATCCAGTCAGTGACTTCTTCCCAAAACCTTTTGTCTTTTCTTTTTTCCTCCTTTTTTTTAAGCTAAAAAGAACATGTCAGGTGAACTGTTACTCATGTTGGTGAAGAAATTAATGATGGTCATTTGTTTTGTGTCATGCTTCTGAATGACAAAGAGTTGGTGTGTGTGTGTTTGAGTGATTGAGAGTTTGCACATGCGTGTGGCTGTGCATGAATGTGTCTGAGAGAGATGATGATGTGGAGCTTAATGTCCACAGGTTGGGCTGTTATCGGGACAATTTCACAATGAATGAATGCGTGAAACTGATTTTGCACAGTTCACAGGGGAGTAGATAGACTGGTGGTCCTTTCACATCCAACCTCTTCTATGAGGGATTAGTTCTACTGATCCTATGCATGTCCCCGATACAGCTGACTGAGAAATAAAAAATTAATGATCAATACACATCGAAAAACATATCCCAAAAATATGTAAGACATCAGTTTTTGGAGCAGAATTGTGTTTAGGGCAAATAAGCAGAAAATAAAGCGAAAGTACTAACAATATATTCAATATTCATGCATGATTTTGTGTGTGACAGATGATGTGACTGAATTCACAGAGATGCGTGCTAGGGCATGTATAACTATAAGTGCAACAGCTAAGATGCACTTATCCTGTGTGGTTCAGGAGAGAGATGCAGGTCTGAATGCAAGGGAGACAGTTGACTGTGTGTGTATAGGACAGAGGAAGTTGTGTGGACATTGTGTGTGTGTGTGTATAGGACAGAGGAAGTTGTGTGGACATTGTGTGTATAGGACAGAGGAAGTTGTGTGGACATTGTGTGTGTGTGTGTAGGACAGAGGAAGTTGTGTGGACATTGTGTGTGTGTGTGTGTAGGACAGAGGAGTTGTGTGGACATTTGTGTGTGTGTGTGTAGGACAGAGGAAGTTGTGTGGACATTGTGTGTGTGTGTGTGTAGGACAGAGGAAGTTGTGTGGACATTGTTGTGTGTGTAGGACAGAGGAAGTTGTGTGGACATTGTGTGTGTGTAGGACAGAGGAAGTTGTGTGGACATTGTGTGTGTGTGTGTGTGTAGGACAGAGGAAGTTGTGTGGACATTGTGTGTGTGTGTGTGTAGGGACAGAGAGTTGTGGGACATTGTGTGTGTGTGTGTGTAGGACAGAGGAAGTGTGTGGACATTGTGTGTGTGTGTGTGTAGGACAGAGGAAGTTGTGTGGACATTGTGTTGTGTGTGTGTAGGACAGAGGAAGTTGTGTGGACATGTGTGTGTGTGTGTGTGTGTGTAGGACAGAGGAAGTTGTGTGGACATGTGTGTGTGTGTGTAGGACAGAGGAAGTTGTGTGGACATTGTGTGTGTGTGTGTAGGACAGAGGAAGTTGTGTGGACATTGTGTGTGTGTGTTAGGACAGAGGAAGTTGTGTGGACATGTGTGTGTGTGTGTGTAGGACAGAGGAAGTTGTGTGGACATTGTGTGTGTGTGTGTGTGTAGGACAGAGGAAGTTGTGTGGACATTGTGTGTGTATAGGACAGAGGAAGTTGTGTGGACATTGTGTGTGTTGTGTGTGTGTAGGACAGAGGAAGTTGTGTGGACATTGTGTGTGTGTGTATAGGACAGAGGAAGTTGTGTGGACATTGTGTGTGTGTGTGTGTGTGTAGGACAGAGGAAGTTGTGTGGACATTGTGTGTGTGTGTCTGTAGGACAGAGGAAGTTGTGTGGACATTGTGTGTGTGTGTGTAGGACAGAGGAAGTTGTGTGGACATTGTGTGTGTGTGTAGGACAGAGGAAGTTGTGTGGACATTGTGTGTGTGTGTGTAGGACAGAGGAAGTTGTGTGGACATTGTGTGTGTGTGTGTGTGTAGGACAGAGGAAGTTGTGTGGACATTGTGTGTGTGTGTGTGTAGGACAGAGGAAGTTGTGTGGACATTGTGTGTGTATAGGACAGAGGAAGTTGTGTGGACATTGTGTGTGTGTGTGTGTGTAGGACAGAGGAAGTTGTGTGGACATTGTGTGTGTGTGTGTGTGTATAGGACAGAGGAAGTTGTGTGGAAATTGTGTGTGTGTGTGTGTGTGGTGTGTGTGTGTGTGTGTGTGTTAGGACAGAGGAAGTTGTGTGGACATTGTGTGTGTGTGTGTGTAGGACAGAGGAAGTTGTGTGGACATTGTGTGTGTGTGTGGTAGGACAGAGGAAGTTGTGTGGACATTGTGTGTGTGTGTGTAGGACAGAGGAAGTTGTGTGGACATTGTGTGTGTGTGTGTAGGACAGAGGAAGTTGTGTGGACATTGTGTGTGTGTGTGTGTGTGTAGGACAGAGTGAAGTTGTGTGGACATTGTGTGTGTGTGTGTGTGTGTGTGTGTTAGGACAGAGGAAGTTGTGTGGACATTGTGTGTGTGTGTGTATAGGACAGAGGAAGTTGTGTGGACATTGTGTGTGTGTGTGTGTAGGACAGAGGAAGTTGTGTGGACATTGTGTGTGTGTGTTGTGTGTGTATAGGACAGA
Organism: Alviniconcha marisindica; assembly: GCA_018857735.1. NCBI lineage: Eukaryota > Metazoa > Mollusca > Gastropoda > Provannidae > Alviniconcha > Alviniconcha marisindica. The sequence continues at coordinate 93,681 of JABMCL010000228.1, read as the reverse complement.
GGAAGTTGTGTGGACATGTGTGTGTGTGTGTGTGTGTGTGTAGGACAGAGGAAGTTGTGTGGACATTGTGTGTGTGTGTGTGTGTGTGTGTGTGTGTGTGTGAGGACAGAGGAAGTTGTGTGGACATTGTGTGTGTGTGTGTGTGTGGTGTAGTGACAGAGGAAGTTGTGTGGACATGTGTGTGTGTGTGTGTGTAGGACAGAGGAAGTTGTGTGGACATTGTGTGTGTGTGTGTGTAGGACAGAGGAAGTTGTGTGGACATGTGTGTGTGTGTGTGTGTGTGTGTGTGTGTGTGTGTATAGGACAGAGGAAGTTGTGTGGACATTGTGTGTGTGTGTGTGTGTGTGTAGGACAGAGGAAGTTGTGTGGACATTGTGTGTGTATAGGACAGAGGAAGTTGTGTGGACATTGTGTGTGTGTGTGTGTGTGTAGGACAGAGGAAGTTGTGTGGACATTGTGTGTGTGTGTGTGTGTAGGACAGAAGTTGTGTGCACATTGTGTGTGTGTGTAGGACAGAGGAAGTTGTGTGGACATTGTGTGTGTGTGTGTAGGACAGAGGAAGTTGTGTGACATTGTGTGTGTGTGTGTGTGTGTGTGTAGGACAGAGGAAGTTGTGTGGACATTGTGTGTGTGTGTGTGTGTGTGTAGGACAGAGGAAGTTGTGTGGACATTATGTGTGTAGTGTGTGTGTAGGACAGAGGAAGTTGTGTGGAATTGTGTGTGTATAGGACAGAGGAAGTTGTGTGGACATTGTGTGTGTGTGTGTGTGTAGGACAGAGGAAGTTGTGTGGACATTGTATGTGTGTGTGTGTGTGTGTGTATAGGACAGAGGAAGTTGTGTGGACATTGTGTGTGTGTGTGTGTGTGTGTGTAGGACAGAGGAAGTTGTGTGACATTGTGTGTGTGTGTGTAGGACAGAGGAAGTTGTGTGGACATTGTGTGTGTGTGTGTGTAGGACAGAGGAAGTTGTGTGGACATTGTGTGTGTGTGTAGGACAGAGGAAGTTGTGTGGACATTGTGTGTGTGTGTGTAGGACAGAGGAAGTTGTGTGGACATTGTGTGTGTGTGTGTGTGTAGGACAGAGGAAGTTGTGTGGACATTGTGTGTGTGTGTGTGTAGGACAGAGGAAGTTGTGTGGACATTGTGTGTGTATAGGACAGAGGAAGTTGTGTGGACATTGTGTGTGTGTGTGTGTGTAGGACAGAGGAAGTTGTGTGGACATTGTGTGTGTGTGTGTGTGTGTATAGGACAGAGGAAGTTGTGTGGACATTGTGTGTGTGTGTGTGTGTAGGACAGAGGAAGTTGTGTGGACATTGTGTGTGTGTGTGTAGGACAGAGGAAGTTGTGTGGACATTGTGTGTGTGTGTGTGTGTAGGACAGAGGAAGTTGTGTGGACATTGTGTGTGTGTGTGTGTGTGTGTGTGTGTAGGACAGAGGAAGTTGTGTGGACATTGTGTGTGTGTGTATAGGACAGAGGAAGTTGTGTGGACATTGTGTGTGTGTGTGTGTAGGACAGAGGAAGTTGTGTGGACATTGTGTGTTGTGTGTGTGTGTGTATAGGACAGAGGAAGTTGTGTGGACATTGTGTGTGTGTGTGTGTGTGTGTGTGTAGGACAGAGGAAGTTGTGTGGACATTGTGTGTGTGTGTGTGTGTGTGTGTAGGACAGAGGAAGTTGTGTGGACATTGTGTGTGTGTGTGTGTGTGTAGGACAGAGGAAGTTGTGTGGACATTGTGTGTGTGTGTGTGTAGGACAGAGGAAGTTGTGTGGACATTGTGTGTGTGTGTGTGTAGGACAGAGGAAGTTGTGTGGACATTGTGTGTGTGTGTGTGTGTGTGTGTGTGTGTGTGTATAGGACAGAGGAAGTTGTGTGGACATTGTGTGTGTGTGTGTGTGTGTGTGTGTGTGTGTGTGTGTGTGTGTGTGTGTGTGTGTGTAGGACAGAGGAAGTTGTGTGGACATTGTGTGTGTATAGGACAGAGGAAGTTGGTGACATTGTGTGTGTGTGTGTGTAGGACAGAGGAAGTTGTGTGGACATTGTGTGTGTGTGTGTGTGTGTAGGACAGGAAGTTGTGTGCACATTGTGTGTGTGTGTAGGACAGAGGAAGTTGTGTGGACATTGTGTGTGTGTGTGTGTAGGACAGAGGAAGTTGTGTGGACATTGTGTGTGTGTGTGTGTGTGTAGGACAGAGGAAGTTGTGTGGACATTGTGTGTGTGTGTGTGTGTAGGACAGAGGAAGTTGTGTGGACATTATGTGTGTATAGGACAGAGGAAGTTGTGTGACAATGTCCACTTCTAGCCCTGACGATTTGCGGTCCTCAGATGGTATGAGAATGTGTGTGGACGGAATGAACTTGCAGTATGCACTATGTCGGCATATCCAGGTATCAACTCATTCTGTGCTATGCCAGTGTATACACACAAACACACACACACTTGCATCCTTATACCATTTGAGGACAGTGAACTGACAGAGCAAAAAGTGGATATTACCATTGTGTGTTTGGGGAGAATGTCTGAATGAGATGCATGTCTGAATGTGAGGGAGATAGATGGCTGTGTGTGTGTGTATATATAGAAGTTAGAACAAAAGTTGTGTGTGTATAGAACAAAGGAGGTTGTGTGTGTGTGTGTGTGTAGAACAAAGGAAGTTTGTGTGTGTGTGTGTGTAGAACAAAGGAAGTTGTGTGTGTGTGTGTGTGTGTGTGTGTGTGTGTGTAGAACAAAGGAAGTTGTGTGTGTGTGTGGAACAAAGGAAGTTGTGTGTGTGTGTAGAACAAAGGAAGTTGTGTGTGTGTGTAGAACAAAGGAAGTTGTGTGTGTGTAGAACAAAGGAAGTTGTGTGTGTGTGCGTAGAACAAAGGAAGTTGTGTATGTGTCGGAATGTGTGTGTTTTAAAGGTGTTTACTCTATTAACCACAAGAAGACAAGATTCTCAAAAGTTCTGCCTAATCAGCCAGAATGTGTGCATGCACCACTGTGCATGTTCTGTTACTTTTGAAGGTGTCCACTCTCACACTCACAAAAGACAAGACTACTAATACTTTGCATAACTGTCTCTGGAAACTTGTCTCACAGTCAGCCGATTATTGAGTAGCTTTCAGACTGTGTCTGCATTAATGTGTCACAAGTGTTCCTCCTATTAGTATTAGTGACCACTGTCAAAATACTGACCTCTCTCTCTTTCTCTCTGCATGTCAGTGTGTGTGTGTGTGGACGTGTGCGCGCGCGTCAGTGCGTGCGTACTCGGGGAAGTTTCGAGCCAAGCCTTACCGCTTGGCCAAACCGGCTCATTAAATCGGATTCGAACCGCACGGTCGAAGCCCTTCTCGGTACTTATTTAACGCTTTACCGCTGGGCCGCCAAACATGCCGGCTCGTACCTTATCACAAGAAGCCCAAACCGGCTTACTAAAAATAAAACCAAGAACAGTAACCCCAGTTCAGTATTCTATCTTGTGACCCACTGGTCAGCCTTTTTGACCCGGTTTCACTAAGTACTGCGAATCTGTGCCGTCCTACACAGTTTGAGTGTTGCCGCTTGATCTCAGTGTACTCGACGCTTCGTGGCAGTTACTGGCCAGCAGCACGTCTCTGAAGACAACGTGACTGGATCGTCTGACCGGCAAGGTAAATTTTACATGTCTCTTTGTCAGCAAGGCATGCTTGCGCATCAGGTGTTGTAGCTGACTAGTGACCACCTCCTTCTTCTTCATCTTCAGTCTTGATATTATATATATATATATATTTGTAATTAGTAGTAATACTAATAGTGTCCATGCAACTTCACCGGTTTTAAGACTGACACTTTCAGTGCAGTATGCCGCCGGAGGTTAGTGTTTGTGTTACCATGATAATCCACTGTCTGTGTGCCATGGACTGTTGTATAAACATGCGTGCATGTCATGTGTGGGCTTTTCAGCTGCATGTGCATGCACACGGGGGGCCTGGCCTGACTGCAGACACTGAACACTGAACACTGAACACTGACAGACTCTGGTGAAGTGTTGCTTAATGTCCTCAGATGTCGGCTGACATATTAGGGACAAGTTGTGACCAATGCCGAAGCACGGTTCAATAATTCTTTACGTCCACGGAAACCAGAAGGCTCGTTAGGACGGACCAGGGAGCCCAGGGACGACGCATTTTGCAAACTCCTCGACCACCACAGCTCCTGAACTATGACAGACTCTGTCATCAGTCTGTACTTTTCTACTGAGGGTCCGTTCACAGAATTTGGCTTGGGAGCTAACTTAGTCGGGGCGGCCAGGGCGCGCAAAGCTAGCCGGCACAATGACGTAACTACGGTCACTACATGCACGCTGGATCGTGCCGCTTGAACACCTGGCTATCCGCGAGAACTGACGAGTCGGCACTTCTTTCGTGGTGCTTTACGTCAGTCCACACTGAGAAACCATGATCAGGCTTATTAGGGACGGGAAAGTAGTCATTATTGACTCTCGACTTTATGCCGAACTGATCATCTCTCTCTCTCTCTCTCTCTCTCTCTCTCTCTCTCTCTCTCTCTCTCTCTCTCTAAAAAAAAAAGATTGATTCGTTTAAAATCTCTCTCTCTCTCTCTCTCTCTCTCTCTCTCTCTCTCTCTCTCTCTCTCTCTCTCTCTCTCTCTTTCCAGAAATTACTCAAGAAAGCTTAATGTACCCATGCCTAGATTAGATTTATTTAAATCAAGCCTCATGTATTGTGGACCGACTCTCTGGAATTCACTACCTGTTGCACTGACAGTGACAGAGCCAAGTACAGTGTCGGCCTTTAAACATCGACTGTCGACACATATGCTAACTTCTCTAGGTTCAACTGAAAATAAGGAGGAAGTATCACTTTAATGCTCCATTTTTCTTAAAAGTACAGGCTATTTTTTCCATTATTATTAAAGCTATGCTTTTAATGCATTATGCCCCCTGTATATGTTCCACATTTATACTCCATTGCTTGTTAATCAGTTGTTGTTTTTTTGCATTTTGTTTTCTCCTCATTTTATATAAATGTAGTGTATTTGATTATGAATATTCTGTCCTTTCTTCTTCTTCTTTTCTCCCTCTTTTCTTTTGTTCCATTTATGTTAAGTTACTATTGTTTTATTTTGCCCCTGTTGCCCCCCCGCTTATTTTCTGTGACCTGAACGTCAGTGTCAGCGTGTGTGTTAAAAAAATGTTTAATACTTTTTGTACTTTATAAATATATATATATATATATATATATATGTTCAGTGCTCTCTCTCTCTCTCTCCCCCTCCCTTTTTTAAATTTTTTTTTAAATATTTAAATTTTAAATTTTATGTGTAGCTTAGTTGTTTGACATGTTTTAAGTTTTTTTGTTTCTTTGTTTGTTCTCTCTCTCTCTCTCTCTCTTGTAATATTTATTATTATTATTTATTTGTAGCTTAGAAAAGCCTAGTTGTTAGACATGTTTTAAGTTTTTTGTTGCTTTGATTGTTCTCTCTCTCTCTCTCTCTCTCTCTCTCCTCGCTCTCTCTCTCTCTCTCTCTCTCTCTCTCTCTCTTGTCTTCTTAATATTTATTATTATTATTTATTTGTAGCTTGAAAAGCCTAGTTATTAGACATGTTTTAAGTTTGTTGTTGCTTTGTTTGTTCGATTTCCCCCCACCTTTTCGCCCTAAACGTATATGAACTAATATCCTGTACCCTTTGATGTATTTTTGAGTTTTGTTGTATCTGAAATACATGTGTATGTGTAGTATTAGTAGAATTAGTCCCTCATGGGCGAGGGCTGGATGTAAAAAGACCCTGTGTCTACTCCACTACCCTCGTAAAATAAAGTTTATTCATTTTCTCTCTCTCTCTCTCTCTCTCTCTCTCTCTCTCTCTCTCTCCTCTCTCTCTCTCTCTCTCTCTCCTGAAAATTAAGATTTGCATCTGTTTTACTTTGCTGAGTTTGCTTGTTGCGAAGTTTTAGACAGAAATAGTTTTTGTTTTGTTCTTGAGAATAAGATGTATTTTAGTTTGCCGCAATTGTTTGTATTCTAATTCTTGTTTGACGTATTGAATGTTGCCGTATTTGTCATCAGGGACAGATTTGTAAAAAAAAAAAAGCCGGCTTGTGCTTAAATCTTTATCCTTGTGTAATAAAGTATTCTCTCTCTCTCTCTCTCTCTCTCTCTCTCTCTCTCTCTCTCTCTCTCTCTCTCTCTCTCTCTCTCTTCTTACTCCCGCCCCCGTTTCTCCCTCACTCCTCGTTACACATTCCTTTTGTGCACCCATGCGTGTCAGTGTGTTGTGGCGGTGTGGTGTTCGGGGAGTACAATATCTGGACTATCACTAGTATAAATAACGGACACATTTTTGTTGATCTTGTAAAGCGCGGTGTGCTCACCCTTGTCGGTGATATATATATATATATATATATTATATATATATATATATTATATATATATATATATATATATGGGGAACTTTTCACAATCCGTATCTAGTCTGCGCGTGTATATAATTGGATTATATAAAGCTGTGACTGCACAACATGATACAGAGCTCAGGAGCTGTGTGAAAGTGGAGGTGGACGTCCTGGGCTCCCGTCCCTAATAAGCCTACGGTTTCTGTGGACGTAAAGCAACACTTCAACAACATGATAAGTCATAGTTCAGGAGCTGTGTGAGAGTCGACTGAGGTGGCCGTTCTGGGCTGTCCGTCCTAACGAGCCTTCTGGTTTCTGTGGACGTAAAGCAATACTGAACCATGCTTCGGCGGCATTGGTCCCAGCTTGTCCCTAATTTATCAACCGACATCCGAGACATTAAACAAAACAACAACAACAACAAGATAAGATCGTGGAAAGAAGCGGAGGGAGGGAGGAAGGGGAGGTGATTCAGCTAAAGGGGCGAGTTCGCTGTACATACAAATGCAAAATCATGTCCCAATCAGTGCATGTGACAGCCGGCGACGTCGTGATTTCAGTAGTGACACTGTCCAACTTTGGCCCCAACAATGAGCGAAACCTATTCAGCGGCTTCCATCGCTGCTCTTCTCATGTAGACTGATGAGTCCAGCGCCGATGGTGACGACTGAACTAGCGTCAGGCTGAACCTCTTCGGAGAGAACTCGGCGTTTTAAACACGATTGTAATGTAGAACTCGGCGTTTTAAAAACGATTGTAATGTAGAACTCGGCGTTTTAAAAACGATTGTAATGTAGAGCTTTCGTAAAACCAGCTTCGCCTCTCCACATCAGCAATTCAGCGTTCAAGAGCGATTGTTTCTAATAATAATAATAATAATAATAATAATAATAATAATGGAAATTAGTAAAGCGCCTACCCTGCGGCTCAAAGCGCTGAACAAGCATAGTATAACACACATAATGTACATAGAGATGGAAATGTTATCAGCAATAAAAATGTATGTAAGAAAGAAGAAAAAAGCTAACACATAATGTAGACAAGGCAGAGCTCTGACTCGGTGGGTAGGCCTAGTCTCACATCTCGTTGGCCTCGATAACAGAGGCGTGCTGACAGTTTTACGGGTAACTTTAACCCCTTCACTGCCCCAGCCCGTGAAATTTTCGGGCTAAAAAGTGAACGCACACGCCTGCGAACAGTATATTTTCCGGTCCTGTAACAAATCTAATTTCGATACTACGCGTCTTATGAAAATCCATTTATATGCCAATTCGAAAAATAAAAAAATAGTCTACTGATTTCAAATTCCGCACTTCAACTGGTCGTTCTCAACTGAAATGGCAATGAAAGGGTTAATGGCCCTGGGCAGTTGCTGCGCGTAACGTTAGCCTACTCATTGACTTCGATAACAGAGGCGCGTTGGCAATCTCTCGGCTACCTAAATGTTCCTGAGCTGTTGCTGCGCGTAACGTTAGCCCACTAATACCACTCGGGTTACATCGATCCGGTGTCGTGAGCCGGTGTGGCCCAGCGGTAAGGCGTTAGGCTGGTAAGCAGAAGGACCTCAGTTCGATTCCGCTTCGGCTGTCCTCTCGTCAGAAAGTTGTGGTCTGTGGACTTAATACATGTGACTTTGTCCCTCACAATTAATGAAACATTAAAATGGCCCTCATCGCTGCACACCTTAACGCAGGAGTCCTTCTGGTGATGACAGTGTAGCGATAGGTATAATAATAATAATGACTTATATAGCGCTATACCCCGTAAACATTTGCAAGCTCGCGGCGCTGTACATTATCAACATCAAAATCCGCTTGACAATCCCCACCTCCATACCCCCTTCTCCCTTCACCGGCTTTAAGACTGACACTTTCAGTGCGGCACGTTGGAGGTTAGTGTTTGTGTTCCCTTACGGTTTCTGTGGATGTTAGGCACCTTGTTTACTTACTTGTCTCACGGGTACCTGAATGGCCCTGAGCCGCTGTTGCTGCGCGTAACGTTAGCCCATTTTTACTGACACCGGCCTGCTGAGCACTCGGGTTACATCGATCCGGTGTCGTGAGCCGGTTTGGCCCAGCGGTAAGGCGGTAGGCTGGTAAGCGGAAGGGCCTCGGTTCGATTCCGCTTCGGCTCTCCTTTCTCTTCAAAAAATTTGGTTTGTGGACACTGTCTGGTGACTTTGTCCCTCGCAATAAATGGCACATTAAAATGGCTCTCATCGCACCTATCTTAATCAGTTAATGCATGAGTCATTCTGGTGGTGACAGCTTAGCGATAAATATATAATCTTCCTATTTCCCCATCTCTATACAGAGTTCAGGAGCTGTGTGAGAGTCGAGGTGGCCGTCCTGGGCTTCCCGTCCTAATGAGCCTTACGGTTTCTGTGGGCGTAAAGCAACATTGAACCATGCTTAGGGATTGGTCACGGTTTGTCCCTAATAAAAAGTAATGTCAACCCGACATCCGAGGACATTAAGCTCTACGTCATCATCATCATCATCGCCGCTATACAGAGCTCAGGAGCTGTGTGAAAGTCGAGGTAGCCGTCCTGGGCTCCTGTCCCTAATAAGCCTACGGTTTCTGTGGACGTAAAGCAACACTTCAACCACCTCTATAACCCCCCCCCCTTCTCCCCGTCCCTAATAAGCCTTATGGATTCTGTGGACGCTAATAAGCACCATGCTTACGATCCTATGTGTACCACTGACGTAGTAGTGTGCAGTGAATATGCTACACATACCTTGGGTTCTTTTTACGCTCATTTTCACGGACCTATATATATACAGGTCTATGCTCCAAGCGGGTGAGCCGGTTTGGCCTAGCGGTAAGGCGTTAGGCTGGTAAGCGGAAGGACCTCGGTTCGATACCGCTTCGGCTCTCCTTTCTCTTCAAAAAGGTTGTGGTTTGTGGACACTGTCTTGTGACTTTGTCCATCACTTCCTACTGAAACATTAAAATGGCTCTCATCGCTGCCCATCTTAATGCAGAAGTCATTCTGGTGGTGACAGTGTAGCGGTAGGTATATAATCTCCCTCTCCCCCCACCTCCATACTCCCTTCCCCCCATTCTCCCCGTCCCTAATAAGCCGCACGGTTTCTGTGGACGTTAAGCACCATGTTTACTCCAAGCGGCCTCGTTTTCCGCCACCCGGCTTACTCAGATGAAGGATGTCGTAAACAGCATGTGTTGGGGTGCTGGATTTGGGCTTTTTTCCATCCTCTGCGTTTTGTCAAGTGTCTTTGTTTTAAACAAAACATCATGAGCAAAACACTTTAGCTTTCTCAGTGACCCCGTACTGACGCCACGTCTCGCGGATCATTTGTAAACGTGCATTTCAACCTTCAGTGTACACCTCATCCCCAAACTGAACAGGCCATAACGAGTAGGCCGGTTCTTTCTACTGACCTAGAAAAAGCCCCAAGATGGGCGAAAATTCTCTCTCTCTCTCTCTCTCTCTCTCTCTCTCTCTCTCTCTCTCTCTCTCTCTCTCTCTCTCTCTGCGAGAGAGCAGCTGAACTCCTCATCACGGGTAACTGCTTGCCTCACCTTGATCAACACACTCGATTGGCGAGCCACTCCATGTACTTCTGCATCGGTGGTTCTTTCCCGTATTCCTGTTTTCCACAGCCAACATATATATATATACCTTCCCAGCTGGCGTACCAGTTGTGACGCACCACCTCAGTGACGTACGTAAAAGCTGCCGCCGTGCCAGTAGACTTAATTACATGAGCCACGTACTGACGTACCAGTTATTGTGGCATACCAGCTGACCTACCTACTGACGTACCAGTTATTGTGGCATACCAGCTGACATACCTACTGACGTTGTAGTTAAGGTGACATACCAGCTGACCTACTTACTGGCATTTCAGTTAACGTAGCAGCTGACGCATCAGTTGATATAATATACCCTTTGATGTAGCAGCCAGCTGGCGTACCATCTAACGTACCTGTCAAACGTCACACCGAGCTGCCATGCCAGTAGACGTAATCACATGAGCTACTTACTGACGTACCAGTTAGCGTAGCTGCTGGCGTATTAATATCAGCTGACGTACCCTTTGATGTAGGAGCCAGCCACGACGGCGTATCAACCGACATGTATACCAGCTGACCTATCTACTGACATACCGGCTGACCTATCTGCTGACATACCGGCTGACCTGTCTACTGGCATACCAGCTGACCTATCAATTGACATACCAGCTGGCCTATCTACTGACGTACTAGCTGACCTATCTACTGATATACCAGTAGGCATACCCGCTGACCTCTCTACTGACGTACCAGCTGACCTATCTACTGATGTACCAGCTGACCTATCTACTGACGTACCAGCTGACCTATCTACTGACGTACCAGCTGACGTGTAGAAGCATTGACGCTGAAGTAACTGATGCTTTGTTGTCGTCCCAGTCAAGTGGATCGCGTACCTGTTGAAGTACAACTACAAGCTCAGTGACGTATCTGGCTGACTGACGTGGCAGTGATGACGAGCGTGCCCCACAGTCACATCCCATACGGAGTGTCCGGCAGCGGCCACTACGGGGACTGGCTAGCCTCTCAGGATGCCGACAACATCGCCATCGTCAAGGATAAGATCTTCAAGGCCGTGGGTAAGCATCATAAAAAAAAATTCTTTCTTCTTCTCCGTCTTCTACCCTCTCCCATGTCTCTGTCTGTATCTCTGTATCTCTCTGTGTCTGTCTGTCTGTCTGTCTCTGTCTGTCTGTCTGTCTGTCTGTCTGTCTGTCTCTCTCTCTCTCTCTCTCTCTCTCTCTCTCTCTCTCTCTCTCTCTCTCTCTCTCTCTCTCTCTCTCTCTCTCTCTTTGCCTTTACGTAATGGCCCGGTATTTTACCCTCTTGTCTAAATGAAACATGAAGTGGCTACCGTAACAGGCAGAGAGTGTGCCTTTAATTCGTATTTTGTGGTTTATCGATCGTATTATTATAATATATATATACATTGTTAACCTGCTAACGTTATCGTGAATGTGTGTCTGATTATGAATGTTCTCAACACATCACACAGACCGCTTTAGCTACTTCAAAATAATACTGCCAGCTTTTAAGTGCTAAAAACGCTAGCGTTCTAAAATAAGATCCAAATACATAAAAGATTCAAAAGAACGCTTATTTATTATGACATAGACTACACGATGCAAATTTTCGGTGAAATCTCCTTCTTCAGGCCACTAAACGACACTTAAACAACAGTGCAACGGTTAAAAACAATGAAAAATGATCTGAGAGGTGAAGTACTCATATCATTTACTTCACCTCTCATATCATTTTTCATTGTGAAAATGTTTTTATTTTATTATTATAATATTTTCAGTAGTAGTGTAAGTAGTAGCAAAGTGGATATGTAAGCAGCTGAGTGCTTTGGGTGAGATATTGTTGTTATTCTTTTCTTTTCTGTGTGCGTACAGAGTCGATTCCGGCCGGGAACGGTGACAGCCCTGTCTTCACCATCGGAGACTATGGAACAGCTGATGGATCGGTGACCATTCCCCTGCTGAGGGAGTTAATATGTGAGTGTGATTTTTCTCTCATGGGTGGGGGGAGGGAGGGGGGATGGGCGGGGGGAGGTGTTTAGAAACTAAACTGATTGTGAGCGTTTGTCTGGGAATTTCGATCTTCCTGGGTCCTTCACTTTCATTTCCACCTAATCCTCTCCCTACCTTTTAGCTGCGTTAGTTTTGGGCTAACGCAGTTTCCTGTGTGTTCCCGTGGAATGAAACAAGTCATCTTGCTCATAGTCATTGTCATAGTCATTGTCATATTCATACTCATAGTCACAAGCGATTGAAGCAGGTTCCCGTGGTTAGTGCCTACGGAATATAAATAGGTACCAAGACAGTGCATTGATTGGTAGATGGATGGATGGTTTTTGACGTTGTAACAGTGAATTATGCAAACTGGTGTCAACTGATGTAAAAGTATTGTGAATGTGTGATTCGTCTTGATATGATCGACCCTATGCGTTTGACTGACGGGACGTTAATAATAATAATACTTAACATTTTTAATATCCAAAAAATAACTTGGATCGCGCGCGCCTGTGTGTGTGTGTGTGTGTGTGTGTGTGTGTGTGTGTGTGTGTGTGTGTGTGTGTGTGTGTGTGTTGTGATGGAATACATTTCGCCCGGATATAACCATCATGAGTGAATGAGCGTTTAAAGTATATATATATATAAAGAACTTGCCATATCTTGTCTAGAACTGGAAAGAGCTGCGGGTTTGCAGTGTGAGAGCTGGGGAATGAATTGCTCCTGTTTTTGCAGGGTTTTGTTGTTGTTTTTCGGGAGAGGAAGTTTTCGTTCGTATAACTATAATTATAGCTGTGAGCAAAAGTGAGAAATGTCTACCTGTCAATGTGACATCGAACGAGAGCTGTTTTCCATTGTTGAATTCTGTCTTCCATTGTTGAATACAGTGAACTGAACTGTCTGTTGTGTTGGTCTGTGACCACATGTGTTCCGTCACAGCCCTGGTACGTAAGAAGCGAGGCGAGGTCCCGATCCAGATCGTCTATGAGGATCAGCCCTCCAACGACTTCAACTCCGTCTTCAAACGTGTCCACGGTCAGCATATGCAGTTCTCTCGGTCTCTGTCTGTCTGCCTGTCTCTCTGTATGCCCCTTTCTCTTTGTCTCTGTCTGTCTGTCTGTCTGTCTGTCTGTCTGTCTGTCTGTCTGTCTGTCTGTCTGTCTGTCTGTCTGTCTGTCTGTCTCTCTCTCTCTCTCTCTCTCTCTCTCTCTCTCTCTCTCTCTCTCCCCCCCCCCCCCCCCCCCCCTTCGTGTGTGTGCGCGCACGCGTGTGTGTGTGTGTGTGTGTGTGTGTGCGCGCGCGTGCGTTTGTGTGTGTGTGCGTGTGTGTGTGTGTGACAGAATTCAATTCTACAATTAAAAAGATCAGTTCAATAACGCTTTATTCATCCTATAAAGTGCGCTTTCATCAAACGATTTTTTATCATAGGGGGGGGGGGGGGGGGGGGGCTTTAGCCTGTCTGGGTGTGTCTGTGCTTTAGGAGTGCATGTTCATGCTCATGCCCTTAACGGTGTGTTGGCGAGGGGTAGGGGTATATATACGGGTAGATCTGTGCCTGTGCTTTACGGGTGCATCTCAAGCAAAAGAACGCCCATGCCTGCTTACCAGAGTTCATGCAGCACCACATCGATCCCTGTTCACACAGCTCCCGAGTTCCGGTACTGGCGGCCTTTATGATGAACTGGAAAACAATTCTGTAAGTCCTGGGGTGACGGGTACAGGCTAACCGTTTGCCCTTCCGAGGAGCCACGTCGGGTACCGGCTAACTAACCTTTTACCCTAACGATGAGCCACATTACCTAACTAGTACTCCGCTACCATGACCGGATTGAGCCCAGCAGAGGTTAGGGTCAAACTCTAGGGTCCAAGCCAATGCGCGTTTGAGAACTGTGCTCATGATACGTAAACCCATTCTTTAGACCTCTGTGGATCAGCTACTGGAAGTATACACGCAGAGATAGGTCTTCAGACCTCTGTACGGAAGCTAGAACCCTAAGAAGGGATATAAACACAGAGATAGGTCTTCAGACCTCTGTACGGAAGCTAGAACCCTAAGAAGGGATATAAACACAGAGATAGGTCTTCAGACCTCTGTACGGAAGCTAGAACCCTAAGAAGGGATATAAACACAGAGATCGGTCTTTAGACCTCTGTGGATCAGCTAGAGAAGGTATACACGCAGAGACCGGTCTTTAGGCCTCTGTGCGTGAGCTAAAGGGGGTATACATGCAGAGATCGGTCTTTAGACCTCTGTGCGTGAGCTAAAGGGGGTATACATGCAGAGATCGGTCTTTAGACCTCTGTGCGTGAGCTAAAGGGGGTATACACGCAGACCTCTGTGCGTGAGCTAAAGGGGGTATACACGCAGAGATCGGTCTTTAGACCTCTGTGGGTGAGCTAAAGGGGGTATACACGCAGAGATCGGTCTTTAGACCTCTGTGCGTGAGCTAAAGGGGGTATACACGCAGAGATCGGTCTTTAGACCTCTGTGCGTGAGCTAAAGGGGGTATACACGCAGAGATCGGCCTTTAGACCTCTGTGCGTGAGCTAAAGGGGGTATACACACAGAGATCGGTCTTTAGACCTCTGTGCGTGAGCTAAAGGGGGTATACACGCAGACCTCTGTGCGTGAGCTAAAGGGGGTATACACGCAGAGATCGGCCTTTAGACCTCTGTGCGTGAGCTAAAGGGGGTATACACGCAGAGATCGGTCTTTAGACCTCTGTGGGTGAGGTAAAGGGGGTATACACGCAGAGATCAGTCTTTAAACCTCTGTGCGTGAGCTAAAGGGGGTATACACACAGAGATCGGTCTTTACGTGAGCTAAAGGGGGTATACACGCAGAGATCGGTCTTTAGACCTCTGTGCGTGAGCGTATACACACAGAGATTGGTCTTTACGTGAGCTAAAGGGGGTATACACGCAGAGATCAGTCTTTAGACCTCTGTGGGTGGACACCGATATAAGAGAGGACCACGCGACGTGAATTACATCAGCAACAGGCCGTCAGACTCGAAGACTTGTTAATGTTAGTACGATACAGAGACTTATAGCTTTCAGAGATTTCAGCAAATCGTCATTCTTTGCACTACTGCCTTGCACACGTTGACTCATCAACCATGCGTGTTATGACATCGGGCTAGTAAATGGGGAGAAAATGTCGATTAAAAAAAATATATATATATTATTATTATTATTATTATTTTTATTTTTATTATTATTATTTTTTTATTTTTTGGGGGGGGAGGGGGGGCGGGTGTGATTTTAGGGGGTTATTTTAGATGCTGAATTATTTTTCCTGTTCAAAACACAGCGTCGCCACAGATATTGTTCCCATTTCCTGATTAATCCTCTTGTCTTCCCATTTCGTGAACATGCAGTTCTTTTACTTGTTCACCCTGATATAACCGCAATGGTTGACTGGGCGTAATATATATATATATATATATATATATATATAATGTGTGTGTGTTTGTGTGTGTGTGTGCGCGCGCGCGCTAGGTTCCTCACTGTCCAGTCTGATCGTTGCCATGTTCCTCACTGTCCAGTCTGATCGTTGCCTTGTTCCTCACTGTCCAGTCTGATCGTTGCCTTGTTCCTCACTGTCCAGTCTCATGTTTGCCAGGTTTGATCCCCGATCCACCCACGTACCTCTACGACTTCAAGAACGTGTTTGTGCTGGCTTCTGGCACCAGCTTCTACCACCAGATCATGCCGGACAACACTGCTGATCTCATCATGTCCTTCATCGCTGCTCACTGGTTGTCACAGCCGTAAGTGTCTCTGTCTGTCTGTCTGTCTGTCTGTCTGTCTCTCTGTCTGTCGTCTCTCTCTCTCTCTCTCTCTCTCTCTCTCTCTCTCTCTCTCTCTCTCTCTCTCTTCTCCTAATGGTTTCTGTGGACGTAAATCACCATGTTTACTCACTTATTTACACTGCAACACTTTCTGCTGATAGGGCGTGCACCTTCCAGAACTCGCTCCATCGCTTCCCTGACGCCAACGAAGAGGAACGGAAGCTGGTGGCGGCTCAAGGTGCCAAAGACTGGGAGACCTTCCTCCTGTTACGCGCCAAGGAACTGAAGTCAGGTAAGACATTTCATCGTCTCTTCTTCATCTTCCTCTGCTGTCGTATTTTGTATTGGGACCTGACTGGCTGGTGTTACGAACCAGGGACCTCAAGTCAGGTAGACATTTTATCATCATCACCTTCCTCTGCTGTCGTCTTTACTGGGTTCTGACTGGCTGGTGTTCTGACTGGCTGACTGACTGGTGTTACGAACCAGGGACCTCAAGTCAGGTAGACATTTTATCATCATCACCTTCCTCTGCTGTCGTCTTTTGTATTGGGACCTGACTGGCTGGTGTTACGAACCAGGGACCTCAAGTCAGGTAGACATTTTATCATCATCTTCCTCTGCTGTCGTCTTTACTGGGTTCTCATAGAGAGTTGAACAGTCCTTCGCTTCAGCTGTTCCTCAACAGTTCCTTTTCGGACATTGTTTCGCCCTGATAAAACCGTAATGGTTGACTGGACCTAAAACACCAAGTTACGTACTTACTTCGGACATTGTGACTTTGCTCCGCACATCTAGGGGGCGGCACTGGTGGTCTCCACCCCATCACCCCGACATGAAGCAATTTGGTTTCGGTTTTGTTTGTGCCTACGTCACTGTCTTTGACTGGCTCTGTGTGCCGACAGGTGGGGTGCTGGTGGTGTCCACCCCATCAGAGGACCCCGAGATGAAGCAGTTTTGTTTTGTTTGTGAGTACGTCACTGTCATTGACTGGTTTATTGGCAGGAGGGGTGCTGGTGGTGTCCACCCCATGAGGACCCCGGGATGAAGCAGTTTGGTTTTGGTTGTGCGGACGGTGCAGTCACTGACTGGTTTATTGGCAGGAGGGGTGCTGGTGGTGTCCACCCCATCAGAGGACCCCGGGGTGAAGCAGTTTTGTTTTGTTTGTGCCTACGTCACTGTCACTGACTGGCTCGGTGTGCTGACAGGTGGGGTACTGGTGGTGTCCACCCCATCAGAGGACCCCGACATGAAGCAGAAAGGGGTGCGTCACTGCAACCAGGGCGCTGAGGAAGGCATGCTGCAGGTGTGGAAACGGATGAGAGACGAAGGGAAGATCACCAAGGTGAGCGTTACGCAGGGTTCGCACGGTCTTTGAAGGTCTTTGAAAGTTTGGGGAAAATGGGATGATCTTTTCAAGGCCTTGAAAGTCTATGAAAACTGAGTGGGGTCTGTGAATTTTGTGGCTTCAGAGTGTTAGGGAAAAACTATCAGCTTATCAGTCAGAAACTGCATTTCCCATGACCGAACAGTGGTTTAAAAACAAAACAAAAAACAACAACTGCGAAATCACAAAGAACGCACTTCCTGTCAGTTTTGCCCGATAGAATGTGTCGGCCATCGGTTATAGTAAGGGTTGCACTGGATGTGCGGAAGAGTTGCGTACCTTTGTGTTGCTTTTCTGCACCTTATTGCAAAGGTTTGTGAAAAGTTTGTGAATTTTAAAGGCTTTTTTGTATGAACCCTGATCATGTGACTACGCCCCGGGGGAGCGGCGATAGCGCAGTGGTAGCAAA
This sequence comes from Alviniconcha marisindica, assembly GCA_018857735.1. NCBI lineage: Eukaryota > Metazoa > Mollusca > Gastropoda > Provannidae > Alviniconcha > Alviniconcha marisindica. The sequence goes on along the minus strand of JABMCL010000228.1, from coordinate 76,162 downwards.
TACAAATTTGATTGTAATCTTTGGTGGTAATATAGAGCGTCGGTTTCGTGATCGTAAGGTCGTGGGTTCAAGTCCCCGCCGGCAGGAGCGGCGGGATAATTTTCTTCTTCAGGGTCAACTTTGTGTGCTGACTTATTTCGTTTTGTGTGTGTGTGTGTGTGTGTGTGTGTGTGTGTGTGTGTGTGTGTTTTGTTTAATTGTATGTACTAATTTAGTATCCATTTCTTTTTCCTTCTTGATATTGTCGTTTTTCTTAAGCTTAATTTTATCCCTCCCCTTCCCCCGCTCCCTCTGTAAATTACCCAGTTTTTTTTTTTGTGTGTGTGTGTGTGTGTGTGTGTGTGTGTGTGTGTGTGTGTGTGTGTTGTGTGTGTGTGTGTGTGTTTAACTGTGTTTTAGACTTTTTGCTCCAGTTGTTTTTCACTGCTATTTGTTTCATTTCCGTTGCAATCGCTGTCTGGTTTTATATGTGTTGTTATTATATTATTTTATTAATTGTTGTTTTAATTTTTACTGATGCTGTATTTGTCTATAGCCTTCTGTAATAATATTTAACTGTGAATGTCTTGGTTATTAGTAGTACTGTAGCAACGGTAGATATGTGAGTCGGCCTTTGTGCTAATATCTTCACCGTTGAGAAATAAAGTTCAATCAATCAGTCTCTCTCTGTGTTCGGTCAGACTTGACTTCTGGCCTTCTTTCAGGAAGAGTTTATGAACACAAACTTCCCTCACAACACCTTTTGATGTCGATCCGCACAGTCACTTAATTTTATGATGTCATAATTTGTGTGTGTGTGGTGTGTGTGTGTGTGTGTGTGTGTGTGTGTGTGTGTGTGTGTGTGTGTGTGTGTGTGATTTCTTCTTCGTCTTGTTCAGGAGGAGTTCATAAACACCAACTTCAATCGCTGCACTCGCTTTCTGGAGGAGTACAAGGCGCCGTTTGAGAATCCGGACTCGCTGGTCTACAAGGCCGGACTGAGACTCATCAGCGCCGAGCAGCTGTTGAGTCCCTGCGTCGCTCAGAAAGTATGGCAGGACAAGCTGGACAAAGGTACAGTTTTTCATGATTGAAATCTTAATGGTTGAATCAGCATGTATACACTTAGAGGAGAACCGAACCAAGGACGTAGGTTGACCTAAAACAAGAGAGAGAGAGAGAGAGAGAGAGAGAGAGAGAGAGAGAGAGAGAGAGAGAGAGAGAGAGAGAGAATTCTTTAAGGATTTCAGGCCATCTGCCCAGTCTCATAGGAGAGACAGACAGACATAGCGAGAGATGCGCCCGCGCACGCACAAACGCACGCACTCAAGCACACACACACACACACACACACACACACACACACACACACACACACACACACACGGCAGTAGTATTTGGAAGATATATCTACTAGAACTGCACTCACACAAAGCATCACGTTCTTTTGACATTATTCCTCTGTCCCCTGTAGAAGGCGTAGACGATCGCAAGACCTGGGCCAAAGCAATAGTCAACCAGCACAGATGCTGGAGTAACAGCTCCTTCATCCGGGGGCTTGCCAGCACGCGCAGTGAGAGCGAGAAAGAGGCTCTTGCGGACGAGATGTACTCGCGTCTGGAGAAAGAGGTGGAAGCCTCCGATCCCAAGGTCTTCAAGAACTGGTACCTGCTGGGCTACGTCTTCGCTCGCAAGATCTAAAGACTGTGTGCTTTCGGGGGGGGTTGGCATCCAAGGCATAGAGACTGTGTGTTTTGGGTTATGTCTTGGCATCCAAGGCATAGAGACTGTGTGTTTTGGGTTATGTCTTGGCATCCAAGGCATAGAGACTGTGTGTTTTGGGTTATGTCTTGGCATCCAAGGCATAGAGTCTGTGTGTTTTGGGGTTATGTCTTGGCATCCAAGGCATAGAGACTGTGTGTTTTGGGTTATGTCTTGGCATCCAAGGCATAGAGACTGTGTGTTTTGGGCATGTCTTGGCATCCAAGGCATAGAGACTGTGTTTTGGCATCCAAGGCATAGAGAATGTGTGCTTTTGGGGTTATGTCTTGGCATCCAAGGCATAGAGACTGTGTGTTTTTGGCATTCAAGGCATAGAGACTGTGTGTTTTGGGTTGTCTTGGCATCCAAGGCATAGAGACTGTGTGTTTTTGGCATTCAAGGCGTAGAGACTGTGTGCTTTTGGGTTATGTCTTGGCATCCATGGCATAGAGACTGTGTGTTTTGGGTTATGTCTTGGCATTCAAGGCATAGAGACTGTGTGTTTTGGGGTTATGTCTTGGCATCCAAGGCATAGAGACTGTGTGTTTTGGGTTATGTCTTGGCATCCAAGGTATAGAGACTGTGTGCTTTTGGGTTATGACTTGGCATTCAAGGCATAGAGACTGTGTGTTTTGGGTTATGTCTTGGCATTCAAGGCATAGAGACTGTGTGTTTTGGGGTTATGTCTTGGCATCCAAGGCATAGAGACTGTGTGTTTTGGGTTATGTCTTGGCATCCAAGGTATAGAGACTGTGTGCTTTTGGGTTATGACTTGGCATTCAAGGCATAGAGACTGTGTGTTTTGGGTTATGTCTTGGCATCCAAGGCATAGAGACTGTGTTTTGGCATCCAAGGCATAGAGAATGTGTGCTTTTGGGGTTATGTCTTGGCATCCAAGGCATAGAGACTGTGTGTTTTGGGTTATGTCTTGGCATTCAAGGCATAGAGACTGTGTGTTTTGGGGTTGTGTCTTGGCATTCAAGGCATAGAGACTGTGTGTTTTGGGTTATGTCTTGGCATCCAAGGCATAGAGACTGTGTGTTTTTGGCATTCAAGGCATAGAGACTGTGTGTTTTGGGTTGTCTTGGCATCCAAGGCATAGAGACTGTGTGTTTTTGGCATTCAAGGCGTAGAGACTGTGTGCTTTTGGGTTATGTCTTGGCATCCATGGCATAGAGACTGTGTGTTTTGGGTTATGTCTTGGCATTCAAGGCATAGAGACTGTGTGTTTTGGGGTTATGTCTTGGCATCCAAGGCTTAGAGACTGTGTGTTTTGGGTTATGTCTTGGCATCCAAGGCATAGAGACTGTGTGCTTTTGGGTTATGACTTCGCATTCAAGGCATAGAGACTGTGTGTTTTGGGTTAAGTCTTGGCATCCAAGGCATAGAGACTGTGTTTTGGCATCCAAGGCATAGAGAATGTGTGCTTTTGGGGTTATGTCTTGGCATCCAAGGCATAGAGACTGTGTGTTTTGGGTTATGTCTTGGCATTCAAGGCATAGAGACTGTGTGTTTTGGGTTATGTCTTGGCATCCAAGGCATAGAGACTGTGTGTTTTGGGTTATGTCTTGGCATCCAAGGCATAGAGACTGTGTGTTTTTGGCATTCAAGGCGTAGAGACTGTGTGCTTTTGGGTTATGTCTTGGCATCCATGGCATAGAGACTGTGTGTTTTGGGTTATGTCTTGGCATTCAAGGCATAGGGACTGTGTTTTGGGGTTATGTCTTGGCATTCAAGGCATAGAGACTGTGTTTTGGGTTATGTCTTGGCATCCAAGGCATAGAGACTGTGTGCTTTTGGGTTATGACTTGGCATTCAAGGCATAGAGACTGTGTGTTTTGGGTTATGTTTTGGCATCCAAGGCATAGAGACTGTGTGTTTTTGGGTTATGTCTTGGCATTCAAGGCACAGAGACTGTGTTTTGGGTTATGTCTTGGCATCCAAGGCATAGAGACTGTGTGTTTTGGGGTTATGTCTTGGCATCCAAGGCATAGAGACTGTGTGCTTTTGGGTTATGACTTGGCATTCAAGGCATAGAGACTGTGTGTTTTGGTTTATGTCTTGGCCCCTAAAGCATAGAGACTTTGTTTGTTCGTTGTTTTTTTTTGAGGCTATGTCATGGCATCCAAGGTATAGAGATTGTGTGTTTTGGGGGTTATGTCTGGGCATCTAAGACCCCCCCCCCCCCCCCACCTCCATCCCAGTGTTAAGTTCCACCCGTGTTAAGTTCCACCACAGTGTTAAGTTCCACCCCGGTGTTAAGTTCAAGTTGGTCAAGCTGGAAAATCACGACTCGATGTAGACTGCCTCTTGTGGTTGTTTCTGTCGTTTTCACATAACGGTTATACAGTTTTTGAGTGACTCGAAAAGGACAACTCTTTTTCCACGCCTGCTTTTTGTCTCCCTTTGGGTAATGCACGCACGTCTTCTGGACTGGTCCCCGACTACTGCCAGAAGCTCATCATACACTAAACTTGCGCATTAACATATCCAAATAGTCGTGTGCACCTGCAGCTCGACTAAACAGCGTTATTCCAGCGTCGGTAAACAGCAGTTCTTTTATAATTATATATATATATATATATATATATATATATATATATATATATATATATATATAAATTATGGTTCTGCTCCCTGCGTGCATATGTGTGTTGAATTCTTCCAACCCCCTAACCCCTACTCATGCGGGCGAGGGTTGTACCCATTTCTGTTCACGGAGGGGGGGGGGGGGGATTCTTTCTCAGCGATCTAAAAAAGAAAAGATGCAGACAAAAAGAATAAAAGTGTGTTGAGGGGGAGGGCAGTTTAGTGGTTGTGGCAGGTTGTGGGTAGTAGCGGAGGGCTCGTTGTCTTGTTCTGTAAAAAAGAAAAAAGAAGAAAAAAAGAAAAAGAAAAGCAGTCATTTGACTTCCCATCCCAGAATTTCACACCACCCCTTTATTCCCTGCCGATGTTAGTCAGTATATTATAATTTTCTTGTTATTGCTGCTTCCCGCCCGTCCCTAATAAGCCTTACGGTTTCTGTGGACGTTAAGCACCATGTTTACTTACTTACTTGCTGCTTCCCGATAGTTCAGGAGCTGTGTGAGAGTCGAGGTGGCCGTCCTGAGCTGTCCGTCCTGAGCTGTCCGTCCTAACGAGCCTTCTGGTTTCTGTGGACGTAAAGAATTATTGAACCGTGCTTCGGCATTGGTCACAACTTGTCCCTAATATGTCAGCTGACATCTGAGGACATTAAGCATCACTTCATCATCACCATCTTGCTGCTTCCCGCCCCTAATAAGCCACATGGTTCCTGTGGACGTTAAGCACAATGTTTACTCACTATTGCTGCTTTTGTTTTCTGCCCTCCTATGACCGCAATGGTTGACTGCGCGTAAAACACCAAGTTACTTTCTTTTTGTTGCTGCTGCTTTTTTTTTTTTTTGTTTTTTTTTTTTGTAGTCGTTTTTGTTCAAGATATTTCTTCTCTTCTTCAAGCTTGGTGAGCGCTTTCTGTGCCAATGTGGAAGTATATTTTGCGCTCAGTAAACTGGCAGCATATATTTGCTTTTATTATAGTTTGTGAAAAGTAATAACTGTTTTTTGTTTGTTTGTTTTTTCCAAATTGAGTGCGTAGCTTATTGCGGTGGTAACATCCCCAGGTACCCCGAGTGCACACTCGTTCAGTCACTGCCAGTTTTCTTTTTTCATGAGTGTTTTCTTTTCTTTCTGTGCTACTGTTAGGTAAGCGTGGTAGCACACAGGCCTAAAGTCAATGTTTGCTGCTGTCTTTATGAATCTGTCAATGCTGGTCTGATTATAGCAATAAACGGTAAACAGAGAAGATACTGTTAGCTGATCTATATCTCAGTGTCTGTCTCTCGCTCCCTCTATGTGTGTGTGTGTGTGTGTGTGTGTGTTAGAACCCTCTCTCTCTCTCTTGCGCGTGTTTTAGCTTGCTGAAGGCAATATGCGTTTGTGTGCGTGCCACGTGAGAAAAATGCTTCAGGACTGAGACGGACAGACAGACCCACACCCCCCCCCCCCCCCCCCCCCCAACACGTGCAAACTGACGACCACCAGCTGGTAGCAACTTGAGGCAATACTTCCAAGTGTTTTAATTTTATCTGATTTCGGCATCGTACCTGGAACATGATACATCAATAATTGATTGTTGACTGGGCGTTAAAAACAAAACAATGATCTAGCTATCCTCTTCCTGCCATCATGCAAAAATCAGATAATATTAAGACCACTGGAAGTGTTTCCGTTTGCAAATAACTGATGCAGGCCTACGCTACAGGAATGTGGTCGTCATTGTGCGAGTCTGTCTACGTTCTGAAGCCTTTTATTTTCCTCTCTCACCACACGCGCACGCACCCCCTCCCCCCACCATCCCCAACCAACGCTGTCCAGCTTCAGAAGGAGAAGGCTGTCACAGACATCACAGCAGCTTCAGACATCAGAGTGGTAATAATCGTGCTGTTTTAGTTTGTCATCTGAGCCATGGTTTCGCGATAGCTCATACCCAGTTGCATGCTAGACGCATGCGCACTTCAATCAAACCTGAACAGTTGTGGGGCTTAAATGTCCTCAGATGTCGGGCTGACATATCGGGGACCAAACACTGAACAGTGGCTGGCCCAGACTATAAATTATATACTCGTACGTCTCTCCTTTGTAAGGAGGTAGTCGTAAATGCTTTGTGCGACTCTCGGCGATAATTGGAAGAGTCCATTGAGACACAAACATTAGTCACGGACACGGTATAACCTAATAAGACGAAGGAAATGGTGTGGAGCAAGACAATGCATTTCATTATTATCATAGTCGCTCTATTCAGTACAATGTATGTATTTCACAAATTATAATATTATGCACTAGCCTTTATTAGATCTAACAAGTTCTTTCTCGATCGTTCGGTTCTTTGGATGAACTACGTATAAACTATACGAGTCACTTGAGCTGTCGTGCAATCATTGACTTTTGGCCTCTGGTTTACAAACTGGATGGCTGTCGATGCGTAATCTCGGGTCATCGGTTGTTTACGGGTTTGTGGACTTCATGCTATTGCCAGTTCCAATACCCACAGTTAACATTCACCGCTGTTGCTGCTCGCCTTTTCTGTTGCAATTGGACTGTCTAGTTTTGAGAAAGGATGCTTCTTACGGATGACAGAATCAAGAGACACCAAAAACAAAGCATCACTATGAACATGGACTTTTGAGCAAGGATGCAGCTTACGACGTTGACAACCAATACACACCAAAAGGCAAAGCATCACAATGAACATGGACTGCAGAGCAAGGAGTCTGCTTACGGCACACAGAACCAAAATACGACAAAAACCAAATCATAACATCAGTATGATCATAGACTTTAGAACACAAGTACAACCAACGACTACAAGACATATACACACACACACACGAAAGGAAGGGGACAGTATGATATTTACTAGTAACTAAGATACACCAGTGACAAAAAGAACAATTGATACAACACATCACAGAAGATATACACAATTATTATTACCTTATCCGGTGAAGTGAGACCATCAGCACTGTCCAAAAGTGCTCTTCACGTGTTACGAAAGTCTCGAGTGACAGCGTTTTGCCTACGCTCAACCATATTGGGTGAATTTATAGTATTCCTGGATCTGGATTTGGATCTGTACATTGCAGGGACCATTTTTGCAATGGAGCTGGGACAGCGCAATGCAAATATAACATTTTGACTTAAAAAGAATAGTCTGTGGTTCCATTTTACAGTCCCTATTTCAAATATTTAAAAACATTGTTCTTGGACATTGTTCACACCATGCAGCGTCCTCCAGTTGACTCGTGCAGCAGTGGTTCGTCTTCCTCAGCCGGTTCTGTGGCCTAGAACGTACTGCACGTGCCGCGCCGTGTTTTCGTTTTGCAATTCCTTCAGGTTTTATTCCCTTTCTCTTCTTCTTCTCAAATTGATTGCTGAATTCCGCGTCCTTCCTAAAGTTTTCACCACGTTTCTGCCAAGCTTGGATTGCATCTTCCTAGTGCAGGTACTTCCCTGAGTTAAATAATAATACAGAAAATGGCTTCCACAAAAGAAGGGGAAAAACAACAAAGAAGAAGGTAAAAAAATAATTAATCTGTTAATCGTTGACAGTATGCCCCCCCCCCCCCCCCCCCCCCACGATTTACTGTTTAAAATCTTCCGGATTTAAAAATCAACACCTCGACAATCAATTGCTTGCTTTTTTCTACACTTTGATCTAAAACTAATACATACAGGCTTCTTTATTACAGACTCTTGGGATATATATATATATATATATATATATATATATATATATATATATATATATCCCAAGTCTGTAATAAAGAAGCCCGCTGAGCATATGAAATAGAAGCTTATGCACCTGTATAATTATCGGCAGTTCTTTTGCCAATTTTCCCCCCAACAGTTTGTGATATATATAGTGTATAGTTGATAATGTGATTCATTCGCACTCGTTTCTCTTCAAGTTGTGTTTCAGTTATGTTAGTTTCTCTTGTAGTGGTACCTCATACTATTTTTTCCGGTGTTTTTCCCCATTGACATTCATTTCTCTTTTTGCGGTATTTGACTTGCACTCATTTTTCCTGTTGTGGTGTTTTACTGACACTCGTTTCCCTCCCGCTGGTGTCTCACACAAAGAGCAGGGCGGTGTTTGGTTGGAGCTACGCCGTTGTTAAGAGGAGGAATTTGTAGTAGCAGAATGGGACGAAAATGTGAAAAGTGTCAAGACACTAGCAAACAAACAAAACAAAAACTTGCAGTAAAACAGGGAGCCAGGGTAAACCGTGAACTCCAAGCCGTGGTTTATGGCTTTCTTTGTACAGAGGAAGGTGCCGGAACGATGTGTGGGTAAACTGTTTCGCATCACAGATATAACACATGGTACAATCAATAGCTAACACAACCAAGGCTGACAGCTCTACACACAATACAATCAATAGCTAACACAACCAAGGCTGACAGCTCTACACACAATACAATCAATAGCTAACATAACCAAGGCTGACAGCTCTACACACAATCAATAGCTAACATAACCAAGGCTGACAGCTCTACACACAATACAATCAATAGCTAACATAACCAAGGCTGACAGCTCTACACACAATACAATCAATAGCTAACACAACCAAGGCTGACAGCTCTACACACAATACAATCAATAGCTAACATAACCAAGGCTGACAGCTCTACACAAAATACAATCAATAGCTAACACAACCAAGGCTGACAGCTCTACACACAATACAATCAATAGCTAACACAACCAAGGCTGACAGCTCTACACACAATACAATCAATAGCTAACATAACAAAGGCTGACAGCTCTACACACAATACAATCAATAGCTAACATAACCAAGGCTGACAGCTCTACACACAATACAATCAATAACTAACACAACCAAGGCCGACAGCTCTACACACAATACAATCAATAGCTAACTTAACCAAGGCAAACAGTTCATAATTAGCACGTCTCATTATTTGACACTTTTTTGCAACAGAAAAGTACTTTAGCTTTCCAATCTGCCATTAGTGAACATGCTAGTTTGCCACTGTATGCCCACCTCACATGATCACGCAAGGATGACCAAACCCTATGCACACTTCAAACTTCCCTCTTATGCAAACCTTTTCTCGTCAAATTTACAAAATCAACTAAAACACTAACTTAAAACATACATCAAACATAGTCCCTTCAGAAATGCCCTTGCCCCCCCCCCCTCCTCCCCCCCAAAAAGAGCATATAAGGCTATGACATACTTGTGTCCATGACCATCTCATTTATAGGTACCAGATTAAAGAAAAGTATGAGACACAAAGATGAAAACGGACAGAAACAAGTGACATGCTCAGTCACAGGCTGTAAACATCACTTGTTTCTGTGCATTATTCATTGCACATGCCATGCCAGTGTGGATACCTGTCAGTCATTCACAGGCTGTAAACATTACTTGTTTCTGTGCATTATTCATTGCACATGCCATGCCACTTGACAGTGTGGATACCTGTCATTCTCACACAGGCAGAAGATAAAATAGTGAAAAACATGCCTACAATGTCAGTGACAACTTTCCAGTCCATGAATGGAAAACAAACACAAGTTTTCTAAAGGCACAAGTCAGCAATCAGATTTTGAATGTCCTGTCAACTACATAGCATCACCTCAGGATGATCACATCCTGTCAGTCGCAGGGTCACCTCAGGACAACCAAACTCTGTCATAAGCAAATACACATTTACAACCTCTTCTCATAAGAGTCATATATAAACTTTCAAATTCAATCAAACTGTCACAAGCAAAATACACACTTAAAACCTCTTCTCATATATATAAACACTTTCAAATTCAATCCATGAAACTAATCCCTCCCTACACAAACGTCAAACACAAATTTTTGAAAGTTAGTCTCTTCAATAATACCCCTGTTAAAAAAGAACATAACACAGATACAAAACATGCTGGTATCGTCGACCATTGTGTCTAATTTATCAATACCAGATCAAAGATTTTTTTTAAAGGAATGGACAAAAACAATAAAAAATAATGTTAACAAATGCATAATGGCAAATATCAGTGCCATATGGCAGCAGTCTGCATATACCACGCACCAAGCATCATCTCGTAGATGCTCAACAAGAGCTATACAAAAAGCCAAATACCTAACGAAAAATGTTTCTACAAAATTAGAAAAATGGACCAAAAGTTGTAATTTCAAACATATTGGACATTTTTCCTTGGTCAGTGTGTCATCATAGGTAAATGGTCAGTGTAATTACCAAATGTCTGTCCTGTTTCCAAGCAAAACAGTATTAGCATTTTGAAAAAAATATTTGGTCAAATCAAAACAGGTTTGATATAAGTTGAAAGGTTTGGGTTGCCCTAAAGTGCTTAAGGTTGTCTTTGGGGAAAAACACAAATATGTTTGGACTCTATAACATTCAGACGCATTTCAAAATGATAATTTGAGAATTTTTCATTGTTTTCCCAGCTGAGGTTAGCCGACTACATACAGAAAACATACTTTCTGGCACCAGTTCTTTTGCACTGTTTACAGTGCAGTCCGCATATAAAAAGTGCCTATTGTAAAACAGCTAGTGCACCAAAGATGTATCATGTCATGGTAACATGATTTAATTTATTTTTTATCTACATTTGTTAATAAGCCTGGATTATTTAGCACAATATGCATAAAAGGATATCCAATCACCTTAGTAATTAAAACTGTCAAATTGGCGTACTTTGTTTTTCAGGTTTTGTCTGTCTCACATTTGCTCATATTTTGAAAATGACCAATGTAAGATAATAAGGTTAGGACATGCTGGCATTGTCAACCCTATTTATCAATATTAGATTATTATTAACTGCACACTATCCTGTCCGAGCTGGCAGCACAAATTAGCGAAGGGCTCACAGCAGGTGCAGACAGCCAATGAGGTCCTCCTGATTCAGGGTGACGTCACTGCCATTTGGGGAATGGCACACCAGGAGTTGAGCTTACGTCAGAAGCATCAACTGCAGTCTGTGCTCCCTCCCTAAAGAACTGGCATCTACCTGTACCAACAACAGTCTCCCTGCTTCTCAACTATCTGGCGTGACCCTGAAAAAGCTTCAAAATCTGCATGGGACTCATTCAACTCATAAAGGTCACTGTGGCCAACAGTTCCAACTGTATAAAAAACCAGAACAGTCAGGGAAACTTTTTTGTAAGGCCACCACCACCCTACAACCGCTAGGGCGGCATATGTGAGATCAGGGGAAAGAGTTAGTTGGCGCTTTGAGCCCAGTCAACCACATACGGTTATATCAAGGCAACAGAAATTCAGTAGTTGGTTGATGCTTTGAGCCCAGTCAACCACATACGGTTATATCAAGGCAACAGAAATTCAGTAGTTGGTTGATGCTTTGAGCCCAGTCAACCACATAGGGTTATATCAAGGCAACAGAAATTCAGTAGTTGGTTGATGCTTTGAGCCCAGTCAACCACATAGGGTTATATCAAGGCAACAGAAATTCAGTAGTTGGTTGATGCTTTGAGCCCAGTCAACCACATAGGGTTATATCAAGGCAAAAGATTTTTATTTTTTTAAATTATCATGCCATTCATTCCTTTTCTGATGCGCAGCAAAGCCCTTTCTCAAGTCGACACACAAAACAAATCCATACACAAACATAAAACAAAACATACATAAACATCAAACACATTTTTGTAGAATTTAAAAATAAATAAATCTGAAACAGAATGACTGCTAACGTTTTACATCAATATTACCCCTGTTAAGCGACACAGAGGGGGTGGTGATAGTGTGTGTGGTGTGGTGGATGTGGGTGTGAAGGGATAAGATGAAAGTAGTGATAGCTGTACTTGAGCCTATTAATGTATGTCAATCATATTGATGTGGGTGTGAAGGGATAGGATGAAAGTAGTGATAGTTGTGCCTATTAATGTATGTCAATCATATTGATGTGGGTGTGAAGGGATAGGATGAAAGTAGTGATAGCTGTACTTGTGCCTATTAATGTACGTCATTCGTGTGATACTGTAGTTTACAGCGCATTTCCATATGTTCTATTTAATTTAAATAACGCTTGTGGTATTAGTATGTTATTGCCTGCTCTTAGACTGGGAACCTTTAATACATGCAGATTTTATTTCTTTGTTTAATATTCATGTGTGGCACCCTTATTTTTCTTTCAAATAAAGAAGTGCCTGACTTGATGACATGCTGGTATCATCAACAATTCCATCTAATCTATTGTCGTATTGATTACCAGATTAAAGAAAAATCTTTTTTTTTAAAGGAATGGACAGAAAAACACCAAAAACATTAAACACATTAAATGAATACATAATGGCTAATACCAGTGCCATACAGCAGCAAGCTGCACATACCACCTACCTTTTTTTTCTCTCCAGTAGCTAGTTGTTCGTTCCACTCCTAAAACAGTAGTGGCCCATTTAAGCATGCTGACCTCACTCAGCGGGGAATAGGGCTATAGAAAATGTATTATTATATTACACAAGTTGGGATTTATTTATACCATTTTCACTGACGATACTCTGCGGATTGCATCAGAACTCCAGTGTATCCCTATCCTTGGGACTGTTGGCAAGGGTCGGCTCGGTGTTCATTCAGTGAAATCAGCTTTTACCACACCTCACCCTACAAACTGGTGTCTGAAAACACTCCAGCAGATACAGGTATTTCGCATGGGCTTCGCTGAAAACTGCACACACCTGTCGGTCACAGGATGGCCTGGCAGTGGTGAAGCATGCATGGCTATATTCTGACCTGCTCCAGGCTTTAAGTTTAAAGAGGTCAGCTCTGTGGCTTTCAAGGCAAATGATGCTTCAGTGGAATTCACTGCTTCTGAGTTCTGTACGTATATATACCTTCCTTTTCCGCCCCTTTTCTTTTTGCTAGATGTTGCCATTTGAAGAAGAAGATATAAGAAGTGGTGATATAAGAAGTTGAAATTTAGACTCATTTTCTCTTCAGTCAGTGTCTCACTAGGCCACTGGTGGGGTGAGGGGGGGGGGGACTGGTAGACTTGCTGATGCTAACACTAATACTGTAACACTAACAGTCATGTGCATAAGTGTTAATGGTCTTTTGGGTTAACAAGGTTTGACACTGAACAGATTTGGACTCTCTTCTGGTGGAAGCAGCAGCGGCGTAGGTCTTACCTCCCGTGATCACAGTCGGCATCTTGGCTTCAACCAACTGTCTGGCTTCCGGAAAGGATATGTGTTTCTCAACGTGGACACATTGAATCTCCTTCTCCTTCTGCCAGACCGGGCAATCTTTAGCTGATGAAGCGTGGGGACCATTGCAATTGGAATACAGCTTGGGTCCCTCACATTGACCTTCATGCTTATCTTTTCCACAACCCGTACACTTTGCAGCAACCTTGCAACGTTGGCTCGTGTGGCCAAACTTGTTGCAGTTGAAGCAACGCATCGGGTTGGGAACAAACAAGGCCACCTTCACCTTTAGATAGCCGACCGTGATCTCTTTCGGGAGGTCAGGAGTGGTGAAGGTCAGAAACAGGGTGTTGGTGGGGACCTTTTCAGTATCCTTCTTCACCGTCACCCCGTGGACCTCAACTACACCCTGTTCCTGCAGTTCCGTCCTGATTTCCATCTCCGTCATGCCGGACAGCTCATGGCAGCAGATGACGCCATGTGACAAGTTCAACGCTTTGTGGATGGAGACACATACTGGTCTATCAACAAATCGAGTGGTCTTGAGAAGACCCATCGCCTGCAATTTCCTAGCGCGCTCCACCAGGAAAGATCCATCCCTCAACCTTTTAATGCTTTTGAGGGTTCCGGCCACCGCCTGGAAACCCTTCTGGACCGCACAGGGCGACAGTTTACTCAGTGGACTTGGTGGTGGGTGGGGACAAAACGTAATGAATCATTAAGAAACATAACACGGCACCCACAAACAAAAACAAAAGATTACGGGACAACGACCAAGATTCGGACACGGACTCAAATAACAATTGGCCAAGGTTTCTGGTCGTGGAGTCATCAAGTGATGATCTCCCACTTTCAAGTAAAGTTCAGGTTTCGACACTGGGACTGGGAGAGAAAGTGTTCAGTTTTCTCACAGCTTTAGTGCTGTTTTTCATTTTCTAAGCAAGGACATACATTCTAGGTTTTCACACTTGGAGGTAAAGCATCCAGTATTCTTGACATCTTGACGGTGTGTGTGTGTGTGTGTGAGAGAGAGAGAGAGAGAGAGAGAGAGAGAGAGAGAGAGAGAGAGAGAGATATTGTTTTAATTGCTGTGTGTGGTACTTTAATTATTTTAAGTATATTACCTTGTGATAAACAAAAACAAGTATGTGATCGTAAGTTCATTACTATTTTATGACGTCACAGTTTGTTCTATATTTATAACTATGTTTAAAGGTATTTTTGAAGGCCCATAGTCAAAGTGTGTCTGGAAACAAGCAAGAACTTGTTGCTCGTGCTATTGGCGGCCACAAACTCAGTATCACACCTAATCTTGGTGCTGAAGATGAGGTCAGTGCCAATGGGATTCTAGCAAGAACATTTGAACTTCTCCACACACCTACTGGTTACCAGTTGCCCGATCCGGTCAGTCTTACAGTTACAGACTGGGAAATTTCACAGAAAGTCCAAGTGTGTGTGAAAAGGGCATCTACAACTACCTTGTACTCAGCCACCACAGAACAACTAACAACGGGAAAATGGGCGCTTCCAGACAGCTCAAGGCACAGACAATGTTCAAAGAAGGGCACGTTCACTGTGCAAAATTCCATCCTGTTGCTGATGGCAGTGACCATGGCTTTGGTGATGCCATCTCTACCAGGCAAGGATGCCAAGAAAACTCCAGACTACAACACCTGGATATGCCTTAGCAAGCATTCTGGCCACATACACTCAGCGCAGAACACATGCACAGCAGGGTAAGTCATCTTAGTTACAATAATATAAAGTTATAGATTTCATTTTTCAGTTGGTGATTAGTGATGAGAGGGAAAACATAGAAAGAGTGCATTTTGGGGGTTTACATATGACTAAGTGCCAAAAGGTGTGCTAATCGTGGGTGAAAATTTTAACGGTCAATAAAATCTGATACAATTACGTTGTGTTGGTGTTATGTTTAGAGTGTTCAGAAATGGCCCAAAACAGTGGACACGATATAAACATTTATGCTGAAGCGCATATGGAGATATTTGCATCAGAAGGCGATTTAAGTTCTGAAATCGGGCTCATGAAAACGGACAACATAATAGTGACTGACTTCTTTGACGATTACGTACATGTGCACAATACACAAACAAGTTTAATTTCACGAAGGATTACGAAAGAAGCATCCCTTTACATAATTCAGTAAACATTAACAGACAAATATTTAATTTGTGTTCATGATCATTTGTGAAAGATCGTTATGACGGATGTCGGTCTTAGTGTAATAACTAATATTTTGATCAAAAGTGTCGGTCGCTAAAAACCGTCTGCAAAGCTTCGAACAGGCCGGATGTTGACGCCATTCGCTTGACCCGAGTGTTTCACTGCGGGAACAGTGTTGATTTTTACCACCGAAAATGCGCTTGACTTTTTACAAAGGAATTTGTGCCACGTTCCGATATTGCGGTAACCAAACGACCTCCGTCATAATACCTAATAAAATCACTTTGGGGAAAAAAAATATCACTTTCACTTTTACTTTACATCTGGGCTATTATACTTCACTTCCTCCTCACTGTGTTTCCATGTGGAGTCGACACTGCAGCTTTTGTTGCAGAAAACAGGTATGTGGAAAAATAATAATTATGCTGACGTTCATCAACAAACAACGTTTGTCATCATTTTCACCCAGTTTTGTTGATCTACAGTTGTAATCAGTCTTTGATTCATATATTCCTTTGCAAGCAATATATACGTTGATGCATCAGCTGCAGTTTCGTTCATGTCTCGGGGTAGGAAGTTCGTTCTGTTGGTGTTATACGAATGTGCAAGGCTCTCGTTACTGCATGCCAGTACTGTTTAAAACCGACGTGCGTAATCGTGATTACAGGATACCACAATTTAAAAGCTGTTGCGCATGAACTGGTCGATTTTACTCGGAAAAAGTTTGGACGATGACTGACTTCACTCTTCTCGATGCGCACTAGTTACAAATGCGATACGCCGACGGGAACCAATCTTATCATCTTGTTGTTGCTTGTTAGCTTGTTATTTGTGATCTCTTATAAATGATTGCATAACTGGTTAATTTGCCTTTATGTGACTTCTTTTGCATTAGGATGCCGGTTAGTAGCGTTTATGGGTGAGAATAGTGAAGGCCGTTATTTTACATCACATTTACATGGGAAATACAGATTAGCCAGATATATTGCATCTGAGTTAGATTTCGTTCAGTCAATGATTCGCAGCTCAAATATAACCAACAATGTAGCAGCATTTTCCCCCTCTAATTTGACTGTGGGGGGGCTCTGACGTCTGTGCTTTTGTCCATCCATCTCATGACCTGCAGACATTTGACAGTGTTTGTGTCCATCCATCTCATGACCTGCACTTTTGACAATGTGTCCATCCACCTCATGACTTGCAGACACATTTGACAGCATTTGTGTCCATCCATCTCATGACCTGTCGACACATTTGACAATGTCCATCCATCTCATGACCTGTAGACACATTTGACAATGTCCATCCATCTCATGACCTGTAGACACATTTGACAATGTCCATCCATCTCATGACCTGTAGACACATTTGACAATGTCCATCCATCTCATGACCTGTAGACACATTTGACAATGTCCATCCATCTCATGACCTGCAGACACATTTGACAGTGTTTGTGTCCATCCATCTCATGACCTGCAGACACATTTGACAGTGTTTGTGTCCATCCATCTCATGACCTGCAGACACTTTTGACAATGTTTGTGTTCATCCATCTCATGACCTGCAGACACATTTGACAGTGTTTGTGTTCATCCATCTCATGACCTGCAGACACATTTGACAATGTTTGTGTTCATCCATCTCATGACCTGCAGACACTTTTGACAATGTTTGTGTCCATCCATCTTATGACCTGCAGACATTTTTGACAGTGTTTTTACGTCCATCCATCTTATGACATGCAGACACTTTTGACAGTGGGCCTTACTGTCACTTGATAATACAACATTCTCTTTTTCTATTTTCGACCAATTGTTTCCATGGTACAATTTGATACTGATGCCATTATTTTGTATTTCAGGCACCATGACAAAGACACGCTCTCCACGTGTGGTACCTAAATTTGGCGATGCAAGAGAGAGCAGCAGAGCACTCGTGGACAACAAAGAGTCCAAGAAAGCTGCAGACCAAAGAGCAAGAAATAAACTGACTTCCTGAGGTGACCCTGTGTGGTTGACAGGACATTAAAATCCAATTACTAACTAAACGTCATAATTTTGTTCTTGCTCAGTTTAAGGTGGAAAAGGCATGTACATATTGTAATATAAAATGACCACATGTAACAGAGATCCTAAATTGATTCTGGAAGTGATTTGCAATGTTTCTGTTTTTATTTTCATTTTTGCTTCCTTCTGAAAGAAAAAAATGTTGTCAAACTGACATGCGTCATGTTAGATTTTGCTTGATGTAAAGAAAACAAGGTATTGTTGTCAAATATTTTTTATTCAGAATCACTGATTTTGTGTTGATGCTGCATAGCTTAATGTTTGAAGTGATCTACAATGTAGTCCTGTTAGTGTTTTTGTTTGCGTTTGCTGGAAAAGGAAAATGTCACTGTAATACTGATGTCCGTCATACTTTTCTTTTGGCCTGGTGGGAAAGAAAAAAAAGGCATGTACATTAAATATTTTCATCTGAAAATACCCTCTTTGTTTGTATTGTGTTCTCTGTTGACATCCTGTTTGGCTGAAAGTGTGAAAAGTTGTGTTAGAAAAAAGAAGAAAAATTACATGATGACAAATGTCAGCTATTACAACAAAAGACCTCCGCCATACATCGGTCAGTGGCAAAGATCATATTTTGATTACATGACCATATGCCTAGAGCTCACAACATTCATGTAATGTACAATTTTGAGCACCATAGTAGCCGAGTTGCTGCAGAATGAGGTGTTTGTGTTGTAATAGCTGACGTCCGTCATACTGTGCCTGACATCATGTCCCTTTTCCAGGAGAACAGAACAAAAGGCTTGAAAATGAGGGCCATAAAAGCCCTGACCGACTGCCACAAGGATGCGCTGCTGGCAACATCAGCCAAGCTGAAGACAGTGAAAACTGGACTGATGGTTCTGGCCAAGAACCTCATCTCTTTCCTCTGCAGAGATGGCACAGCTGACACTGCTACAGATCTTGCTGCTGCTTGTATCACCCAATGAAAACAAAGACAAAATGCACCTACTGATGACTCCATGGACAAGGAGCCTGACAGCGAGTCTGTTGCAGAAGCTGAACCACTTCTACATGAGATGGGTGTGGAGCATGTGGGAAGTGACACTGTGACAGAAAAACAAGAGTAGTCAAATGTTAATACACACAGTAAATTTCAATTGTTCAAAGCATGTGTGTGTGTGTGTGTGTGTGTGTGTGTGTGTGCGTGTGTGTGTGCACTAACTGGGAAAACGAATGCTGTCAACCTTTCTACTCTAGGCAGAAATTGGATTCATTTCCAATATCAAATCAAAGAGCAAATAATTTAGTTCCCAGACACCAATTATTCAAAGTTCAAAAACATGACATACTGCTGTATTGTGAGTTAAGCGTGTAAGTTCCATAAAGGCATGAGCTAAAGGTACATCAGTAGTTAAGGGTATACAGATTAATCGTTAAGTTCAATTAACTAGTACAACTAAAGATGCAGTTCATAAGAACAGGCCGGAAGTGCCAACTGACTTTAGCCAAAGACACATCACTCACTGCCAGAGGAAGCTCGTTTTCTCAACTGCAGCTTGTAAAAGAAGCACCGTGCAGTCGACACATTTAAATCCTGATCAGCTGGTCTGTTGCCCTTCACTGAAGAATCTGAAACAGCAAAATACAAAGTTTTCAAGATTTTGTCTTCAAAGAGTTGCTGAAGCACATTCATTTTATTTTAACCTGTTAGTGTTAAGTGGTATCAAGTTCCTACTTATGAAAGTTTAACTTTAACCCACTTGGCCCCAGACCAGCCGCTGCCCTTTCTGTATGAAATCCCATGCGAAGGGAAGTAACTGTGTCACAGGATCCTGGTATACAACTGTAAAAATCAGTAATAAACACCAGATAAGTTTCAGCTCACTTTGTATTTTTTCCCAGTTTGTAAATACATTGTTCTTGTAAAGTTGTATATATAATAATATCCAATGGGTTTTGTGTTTTTTTTACACAAAACTAAAAACATTCTTTTAAATCTAAAATTGGAAATGACCTCATCTGAATGCCAGGTTTTGTTAATGTTAGGGTGTCCACAGTGTAAAACTGTAACTGACTTAGCAGAATTTCCAGTCTGAATCTCCCAAGATGAAGCTCTGTGAGTTTGTTAAGGTGGCCAGGGTAAGCGACTGAGCTAAACTTGTAGTTCAAATCTCAACAGATAAAGCT
Organism: Alviniconcha marisindica; assembly: GCA_018857735.1. NCBI lineage: Eukaryota > Metazoa > Mollusca > Gastropoda > Provannidae > Alviniconcha > Alviniconcha marisindica. The sequence continues at coordinate 56,301 of JABMCL010000228.1, read as the reverse complement.
CTGATGCCAGGGCTTTTGTTCATTTCCATGCATCTATCGTATCCATCTCGCAACTTTGAAAATTCACAACATCTCTCAAACTCAACCGAACTTCGAACAAAGGACATCACTAGAACTTAGTAGAAGTAGAAGTAGTGCACATTAGCAGAAACAAGGCTAGAAGACTCGCGAGAATCCCGTTCCTATAATTTGCATGAGCTGGGATGCCGGTAATGAGTACGGAGTGTGTGGCTAGCAGCCACTACCACAGTACCAGTCGGTCTGGGGTGGCAGAATAAGAAAAAAGAGTGGGTGGTGACGGCAATCTGGGACAAAGACCCAAAGTGTGTCAACAAATCAATTCCATACCATGATACATTACCCATATTTGAACACAAAAAGAAAACAAACTTTAAATGAGTTTTTTGGTTTGTTTTTTAATTAAATTTAAAAAATAAACAAATACAAACAGTAATAAAAAATATATTTTTAAAAAGACAGTATCATATCTCACTACCAGTAGCACTACAAAACTGAATTTGGCTGACTTCAAAAAGGATCCAAACATATGAACTGTTAAAAAAAAAACTAACACTGTAACAATTTAGTCGTGCTGCCAGCCCTTCATTACACTGCAGTGTAGCCATCAGATTTTAAGCGTAGCATTATCAATTAAGATTTTGAGTATAGTGTATATATATATTATATAATGTTCCTCCTTGAGCCTGTTTGATTTCCTGGAAACATGAACCAGAACTGCTGTCCAGCATGATCGGCAGAGAGTACAAGTGTCTGCTCGAATTACATCCAAATACTGTGAAGACGGCATCTCACAACCAATAAAATGGGAAATCTTTAGTCTAATTCCTATTGGCTTTTCTCTGTTGATCAATATGATGCTTTGTTAATGCATCATTCAACAGCTCTGACAATAAATGAATAATCTCAATAAAGCAGCCAGTCTCAATTCTTTCTAATGTTGATACAATTCTCAAGAGAATACTCAGGGGATCTGTACCATCAATGTTTGTGCCCAAACCTGTTTGCTGCATTAAATAAAACAAGTCAACTGAGAGAGAGAGAGAGAGAGAGAGAGAGAGAGAGAGAGAGAGAGAGAGGGGGGGGGGGGGAGACTTTCATTAGTTTCATTGTTTCAACTGAAAAGAAAGAGAAAAAAATCACCTGCTCAGTTGGATGAAAATGGGTTGCCCGACAGCTGGCTTTACCTGCCACAGGCAGATAGGTGGTGCTTAATGTCAAGCCCTGAAAAAAAGTTTGAAAAAAGCCATTTAGTGACTTACTCAGTTACTGATTTAGCCCAAAAGGTTAAGAACTTCACAACTTTGCACTTGCAGTCTTTGTCTAAATTCTATGAAAATGAAGTTGCAAACAAACCCTAAATCAAATAAATAACAAAAGAAGATTCAGTCGGTCAGTCCCCCCCCCCCCCCCCCCCCCCCCCCACCCTTTTTTCTCTTCCAGTTTTTCTCAAGATTCCTGCAGATTTTGTCACAATGTCAGTCAAAAACCTAATGATCATATGATGTAAAAAAAAGAAATTTATGTCATTTTAGTCTGTCATTACTTCAGTCACTATAGACTAGTACAAACATTCTTGAAGCATTGGCTAGCACAGTAGTTAAGTTTATTAATCAGTTTGTAGCTGATGTAAACTGTCTGTTACTGTGTCAGTTATGAATGAATCATAGTGACAGTTTGCCTCCCTCTCTCCCACGAACATTTTTGAGAAGACTCGGTCTGTCGCTCCCTCCCTTTCTCTCAAGAAGATACAGCCTGTCTCTAGTGTCAGACAACTGGTATGTAAACAGGCCTACGGCACACACCGACACACCTTCAGGAGAACTTGCAGATGATGGCGACATCCCCACACACGTGTGATGGCTCCGTTGATCCGCCTTCTGTCACTCATTGCGACAAGTCGGCAAAGTTTGGCAAAAGACCCATCCTTACATTTTAGATCTGTGCACATGGTTCCAGCCCACGACAGTCATAAGCACACACTAAATGTTGCATACCAATATGAACAAACTAACTGTACGTGTATCTAGCTGTGCATACTATAACAGTATAAGCAGTATAGCAAGAGGCTATGAAGTGCAGCTGTGGCTGTGCTACGAAATGGCGGCACAACTTTCGCTTTGTGAACTCTAGTGACTTCCCTTCATCGTTCACTTAGCCTTTGCAACTGGGCCTACCGCTAAGCAGTTGCCGGGGTGGTGGTGTGAATTTATTTTTCGTGCCACTGGCAGGTTCGTTCATACACTGACTGACCAAACACTGAACACCAACATTTATGATCCGTGGCTTTTTATTACAGAGTCGTAGTTGTAGTTGTTATTGTTGTTGTTTATAGCTTATTGTTGTTTATGTGGCCTATGTCACCGGCCGCTGTACAACTTGAAAAAGAAAAAAGAAAAATATAAGAACAACTTGCCAATCAGCATTGTATCAGCAGTATAAAAAATCAGGAATACTAAACATTAGGCTCCTTCAGTAACCTTCCAGAAAAACACTGGGAGTCGAAAAATATCTAAGTTCTAACACAAGGTATCTGATGCCGGAAACAATCCAGGTCAATACATGCAGCACTCCTACAAGGTATAACGTTGACCATATTTTCAACTATAATAGCAGGCACAAGGTTACAAAACCTACTTCACAGCTGCATGGACCATGATTATAACCCCCAAAGAAATGAAATGACAAAATAATAGAAGAAATACATAACTTCAGACAAACAAGTAAATGAGCCATGATTTAAAACATATATATATATATATATATATATATATATATATATATATATATATATATATATAATTATATATATGTGTGTGTGGTGTTATAGGCGCCAGAATAATCGACATGTTGATTGTGGGCCCTTAAATGAAAGAAGAAGAAGAACAAGAAGAAATTAAACCTGTCAGATACCGGCCACACAAGAAATATCAGTATCACATTAAAAACACTGGCTAGATGCGCATACCTTATCAGCTTGATAAAGGCAGTCCCAAAAAGTTGTCGGTTAGGGCATTTTCATGATCGGTGACGTAAAAACATATTATTATTTTTTGTAACAGTATGACGTCACGGCTTCAATGATGACGTCACGTAATATTACGAATTCAGGGGACAGAACTGTCACCATGATACTGAAAAATACCCAACATCACAATTTACATTAACTTAGCAGAACCCATCCTCCTACTCTCACAACAATATTTACGAACTGGTACACTGATAACTAAGACTACATCTAAATTCTAATGAAGAAATCCCCCCCAAATAGCATATTAGATACAATTAATTATCCCCGCTCAATTCTTGACCTAGATACAAATAAACTACATAATGCTAACCTAGCAAACTCCTGTCTCTAATGGTCTACACGGTCTCTGTGGACGTAAAGCAACACTGAACTGGAACCTTGCAAAATGTCACTGTTACTCTGAGCTGGGCTGAACTCAGTCAGCAAACTGTCATAATACTAGGACCTATCAGCTGGGTATTTTATGGTTAACGCTTGAAAATGGGGTAATATCCATCAGTGGAGGTGGTGGGACATTTTGTACGTCATTTTATGTCACAGATATCATCAGAATCATCCTAACATGGCCATACTAAGCGTGTAAACCCAAACTTTGCAACTACGCGGACAGTCAGTGCCAGCTTTCTGTTTGCTTACTTCAGTGTCCGTATGCTCCTTTCAGATATTAAAATTTGATCTAGATCTAGTTTCTGAGTAACCGTGCACGCTGCACGCTTCCTGAATGATGCCGATGTCGGCAAAACACTGAATCGATCCGCGTGTACGGCTGAGAACTCACCCATTTACTCAGCGGTATAATTACAGACTGTAGTCAAGTCACTTGTTGCAAATATTGGCTTCATTCGCTAGATCTAACCCGTTTGAGTGATTCTGTTATCTGTGGCCCAAAATGGCGTGTAGTGTCCCAGGAATTTCCAACCGTCTCCTGGATATTACCACTGAAATATCGCTCAAGTTGTTTTCAGTGTTATTCCTACTCACGTGTCAGTAATGGACTGGTCACATTGGGGGTGTCCGGACAGCAGCCAAAGGCGAGGACTGGCCGCTACGCCGGGACCCCGTGACGAAGTTGCCGCCACGTTGTCCAGGATGTGACTGTTGATGAGTAGGTACTATCTCCAAGCAGTGGTTTACGACATCCTTCCTTCAACCACTGCCGTATTTAGTTACGTCATAGGTTCCTGAAAACCGGCTGTCAGCTAACGAGCAGTTTTTCGTTGGTGCTCAAACACTAGAAGTAAGTTTGTTAAAAACAACTCAAATAAAACAAGGCGGGTCATTTACAGCCGCCAACAAAGTTTGCACCAGCACAAATAAAACCACAATCGTTTGAATCGAGCCGGAACTCTTTTTTTCTTTTTCTTTTTAACCCGCGGTGGATGCGTCTCATGTTTATTTGGGTGCTTGAGCGCTAAGCTGCTTCCGCAGTCATTAGTACCTAAACCTTTCGGAGGGCGCTGACCGCGTTGGTGGACAGCTGCGCGGAGATAAAGAGTGCCCCTTCAGTGGCGTAACCAAATCTGGCAGAGTTTGGAGGAAGGTGCCGGAAAGCGATGCTCGGAGTTTGGCGGAAGGTGCCGGAAAGCGATGCTCGGAGTTTGGAGGAAGGTGCCGGAAAGCGATGCTCGGAGTTTGGCGGAAGGTGCCGGAAAGCGATGCTCGGAGTTTGGAGGAAGGTGCCGGAAAGCGATGCTCGGAGTTTGGAGGAAGGTGCCGGAAAGCGATGCTCGGAGTTTGGAGGAAGGTGCCGGAAAGCGATGCTCGGAGTTTGGCGGAAGGTGCCGGAAAGCGATGCTCGGAGTTTGGCGGAAGGTGCCGGAAAGCGATGCTCGGAGTTTGGAGGAAGGTGCCGGAAAGCGATGCTCGGAGTTTGGAGGAAGGTGCCGGAAAGCGATGCTCGGAGTTTGGAGGAAGGTGCCGGAAAGCGATGCTCGGAGTGTGGAGTAGGTAGTGAGTTGGCCCGGCTACGGCTGTGACCACGGCTGGCGGCCCGTGCGTGCAGAATGACGCCTCGACGACCAGCGGGTGACACGAGTGATGACGAGCCCTCAAGTGAACGGCGGCATGGCGAAGCGGATAGCCTAGCCTGTCTTGGCTTCTCTGCGGTCAGGCACTAACACCCGGGCTGACTGTAGTTTGACTCGAACGCCGGAAATGGGCCCCATTGCATGGTTACAGTCTTACACCACAACTGAAGTACATCACTGCTATGGCTGAACGGAATTACATACAGCAGTGAGCGGTACTAAACAGCTAAACAGTTTGTCGTTGGTGCTCAAATGACAGTAAGTTTGTAATAGATAATTCAAATTATATCAGGCGAAAGAGACGCCTTTGCCGCCCGTAATGGTTGACCGGGCGTAAAACATAAAATTACTTAGTCCTTTACCGCCGACGTTGCTCACGCCAGCTCAAATAAAACCAAAATCGTCAGACGGAACTCTTTTTTTTTTTCCTTCCTCATATTTACGCTATGTTGCTTCCTCTCTCTCTCTCTCTCTCTCTCTCTCTCTCTCTCTCTCTCTCTCTCTCTCTCTCTCTCTCTCTCTCTCTCTCTCTCTCTCTCTCTCTGTGACTAGCCTATAATGGGCTGACAGCTTCCTACTCATGACGTCATCATGTCGACTGGATTCTGGCTGATAGCTTCATACTCATGACGTCATCATATCGATGACTGACCGACGGGCCGACAGCTTCCTACTGATGACGTCATCATGCCGCTGACCGGCCTTTGACGGACCCAAAGCTTCCAACTGTTGATGTCATCATGTCGATGACTGGCCTTTGATGGTCCAGCATTGCCTACTGATGACGTCATCATGTAGATGGCTGCCTATAAAGGGCCGATCGTTTCCTACTGATGACGTCATTATGTCGATGACTGGCGTATAACGGATCATAATGTCGATGACTGGCCTCTGATGAGCTGACAGTTTCCTACTGATAACGTCATCGTGTCGATGACTGGCCTTTAACGGGACCGCGGACCACAGCTTCTTACTGATGACGTCGTCATATCGATGACTGGACTCTGACGGTTGATAGGTTCCTACTGATGACGTCATCATATCGATGAGTGGCCTATGACGATCGATAGCTTCCTACTGATGACATCATACTGTCGACGAGTAGCCTATGATGGGCCGAAAGCTTCCTACTGGTGACGTCATTATGTCGATGCCTGGGCTATGACGATCGATAGTTTTCTACTGATGACGTCATAATTTCAATGAGTGGCCTATGTTCGATAACTAGCGTATGATGCGACCGACAGCTTCCAACTGATGACGTCATCATGTCGACGACTGGACTCTGACGGGCCGAAAGCTGCCTACTAATGACGTCATCATGTCTATGACTGAACTATAACGGGTCGACAGCTTCCTACTGATGAAGTCATAATGTCGATGACTGGCGTATGTCAGGCCGAAGTCTTCCTACTGATGACGTCATTAGGTCGCTGACTGGCATATGACAGGCCGAAAGCTTCCTTCTGGTGGCGTCATCGTGTGGATGACTGGCGTTTGACAGGCCCACAGCTCCCAACTGATGACGTCATCATGTCAGTGACTGGCCTATATCCGTCGATTCCTTCCTACTAATGACGTCATCATGTGGATGACTGGCATATGACGAATAGACGGCTTCGTGCTGATGACGTCATCACGTCGATGATTGGCCTCTCACGGTCGACAGCTTCCTACTGACGACGACATCACGTCGATCGCTGGCCTATGACGGGTCGACAGCTTGCTTTTGATGAAGTCATAATGTCGATGACTGGCATCTGTCGGGCCGACAGCTTCCTACTTATGACGTCATTATATTGATGACTAGCCTTTAACGGGCCCACAATTCCTGCTGATGACGTCATCATGACGATGACTGGTGTATGACGGTCTATATTTTCTACTGATGACGTCATCATATCGATGAGTGGCCTATGATTGGCCGACAGCTTCCTAATGATGACTACATCGTCCCGATGACTGGAACCTGACGGGCCGAAACCTACTTACTGATTACGTCATCATGTCGATGATTGGTTTATGACGGACCGACAGCTTCGTACTGATAACGTCATCAGGTCGCTGATTGGCCTATAACTGTTGATAGTTTTGTACTGATGACGTCATCATATGAGTGGCATATGTTCAGGCCGACAGTTTCTTACTGATGACGTCATCATATTGATGACTAGCCTATAATGGGCCGACAGCTTCCTATTCATGACGTCATCATGTCGATGATTGAACTCTGGCCGAAAGCTTCCTACTGGTGGCGTCATCATGTCGATGACAGGCCTATGACAGGCCGACAGCTTCCTACTGATGACGTCATCAGGTCGATGACTGACCTTTGGTCCACAGCTTGCAACTGATGACATCATGATGGGCCGACAGCTTCTTACTGATGACGTCATCATGTCGCTGGCTGGACTCTGACGGTCTGACGGGCCAATAGCTTCCTACTGATAACGTCATCTCATCTGATGGATGAGTGGCCTACGTTCGGGCCGACAGCTTCCTACTGATGACGTCATCAGGTCGCTGACTGGCCTATGATAGGTCGACAGCTTCCTACAGATGACGTTATCATGTCGATGACTGACCTTTGACAGCTTCCTACTGATGACGTCATCATGTCGATGACTGGCCGATGACGGGTCAAGTCAACGGCTTCATTCTGATGACGTCATCATGTCGATGACTGGACTATGATGAGCCGACAGCTTTCTACTGACGACGTCATCAAATCGTCTTGCATATGACGGGCCGAGAGCTTCCTACTGATGACGTCATCATATCCATGACTGGCCTATGAGGGGCCGAGGGCTTCTCTCTGTTGCTTTGTTTGCTTTGTTTTTTGTCACTGTTATACAATCGTGATGGTCCACTGCAAGCAAAAGCCAGATTCCTTCCTTCCCGATTTTGTTTTCACTGTTTTGATGATAAATATGCTATACTATGTATATGGTGATGGTTATTTTCGTTATTATCATAATAATAATGTACATTTATCATGCGCTCATCAATGCCCTGAGCGCTCACATGATACATATTAACCTAAATATGATATTCTATACACATGTAGAGCATAGTCCTACAAAACGATTTACATAAAGTATTATATTAAAATAAAAAAAAATACGCACTACACACACACACACACACACACACACACACACACACACACACACACACACACACACACACACACACACACACACACACTCTGACTGTAGCAGAAACTGGGTACTGATATTAGGATGGAAATACTGTGAGAAGAGGAAGTTTTTCCGTTTGGCTTTAAAAGATGACAGGGTTGAGCAGTGTCTAATGCCTTGTGGGAGTGAATTCCAAATGTGGGGTCCAAAGCAGGAGCAGGTGCGAAAGCCATGAGTCTTGCGTTTGTATTGTTGGATTTCCAGCATGCGGGTGTCAGAAGAAGAGCGCAGTGTACGAGACGGAGTGTAGACATGCAGCAGTTCAGAGAGGTAAGCAGGACCAGAACCATTTATAGCACTGAAACACATACAAGCGACTTTATACTTAATACGTTCCGAAATGGGAAGCCAGTGCAGTTTTTTCCAGAAGAGGTGTTGAGTAGTGGTGACGGGTGCCAAGAGAACAAGTCTTGCAGCAAAGTTCTGAATTTTTTGGAGAGGTTGGATGACAGAATTAGGTGTACCCATGAGGAGACAGTTGCAGTTGTCAAGCCGTGAAAGGATATAGGAAGTAACAAGAGTCTTGGTTGCGTCTTCAGTATTCTTAGGTTTACTCTCTATTTTTATTTCTATTAGGCTGCAAACAGAAAATTAACAAGAGCGATCACTTCGTCATTTGACGTACCGGTTTTCAGAGCATACAGCATTTCAGGACACTCCCAGTCCCTGCCTGGAAGCGCATTGCGCAAGACCTGTATTGAGCTACCAAGACGTCATACGCTTAACATATCAATCGGTTTCGTGCAGGAATAATGACACGTGATCCCCACAGGCGAACTTTTAAGTAAGTAAGTTGACTTCGATCTCTTCACTTCCAGTGAGGGCCGTTTAGCAGCCGTTTGCTTGATCGGAACACGTCTCTTTTGATGCCATTTGCACCAAAGTCCGTAGCTGTGCACATTTCAGAGAATTCTTCCGCTTGGCTGTCTTTTTCCACAGCCGCGGACAAGGATGACTACACCCGTCGGTAAGTTATCGTCCGCTTGAGTGAAAGATCAACAATCAAAGCAATTAAGTAGCGCTCAAAAGGCGTCATAGGAACGCAACAATAGTGAAAGGCAGACCTACATTGTGGCGTCTCGCATAATTTTAAGCTTGTGTGTGTGTGTGTGTGTGTGTGTGTGTGTGTGTGTCTCTCTCTCTCCTCCTCTCTCCCCCCCCCCCGCCCCCCCCCCCCCCCCGTACCGCTGAGCCATGTTATGTTTTCGTAATTTACAAATAATTTCGAGTTATGTCAACACCATTTTTGATATGTATACATCTTATTTATTTATTGTCATTTCAAAGTATTTTCAATGATTTTGCTTTTCCTGTATGTTTATTACTATTAATAGTGGTAGTATTATATTTTGTTTGTATTTTGTTTATCCTGTTTAAATATTAATCGAGTTTGTAAAAAGATTTTTTCTTTCTTTTTCTCTCTCCATTTTTCTCTGATTTGGTAGTTTAGCAAGGACTAGTTGTTAGAAAGGTCTAAATGAACCTAAACTACAATCCTTGGAAAATCAGTAAAGTTTTCGAGTTCGAGTTCGAGTTCGAGTTCGAGTTCTCTCTCTCTCTCTCTCTCTCTCTCTCTCTCTCTCTCTCTCTCTCTCTCTCTCTCTCTCTCTCTCTCTCTCTCTCTCTCTCTCTCTCTCTCTCTCTCCCTCTCTCAGAAATTGACTATTTCCTCCCGCTCTTTCGTTCACCTTTGTCTAAAACAATTTTTGTGCATGTGTCCATGAACTAAATGCACTTTTGATGCCTTTGCAAATATACATAATTAGTCTTGCGACTATTCATGTTTGTATAATTATGTGTCTGTAGTATAGCAAAGACTAGCTGTTAGACAGGTTCAAATGGACCTTAAACTAATATCCTTGATTATTACGGTTTTTGAGTTCAAATTCCCCCCCCCCCCCCCCCCTCTGTTTGTCATGCGTTCCCAGTCTCTCTCTCTGCTTGTCATAATTATATATGCACACTTTCCCTGTCTCTACGGTTGTCACACTCAGTCCTCTTCGCTCTCTCTGTTTGCTCCCTGCCTCTCTCTTTCTGTTTCTGTCTCTCTCTGTGTCTCTGTGTGTGTCTCTCTGTGTCTCTCTGTCTGTCTGTCTGTCTGTCTGTCTGTCTGTCTCTGTCTCTGTCTCTGTCTCTGTCTCTCTCTCTCTCTCTCTCTCTCTCTCTCTCTCTCTCTCTCTCTCTCTCTCTCTCTCTCTCTCTCCTATTAATCGAGTTTGTAAAACATTTTAATTTTAATTTTTATATAATTGTTTCTCCAGTTTTCACTTATTCAACAGTTTAGCAAGGACTAGTTGTTAGACAGGTCTAAATGAACCTAAACTACAATCCTTGGAAAACAAAGTTTTCGAGTTCGAGTTCAAGTTCTCTCGCTCTCTCAAAGTATTTTCACTGATTTTTCTGTTCCTGTATGTTTATTACTATTAACAGGGGTAGTGTTATATTTTATTTGTTTGTATATTGTTTATCATGTTTAAATATTAATCGAGTTTGTAAAGTTTTGTTGTTGTTGTTGTTGTTTGTTTTTGTTTTTTGTTTTCATATAATTGTTTCTCCATGTTTCATTATTCAGTAGTTTAGCAAGGACTAGTTGTTAGACAGGTCTAAATGAACCTAACTACAATCCTTGAAAATAAAGTTTCGAGTTCGAGTCTCTCTCTCTCTTCTCTCCTCCTCTCTCTCTCTCTCTCTCTCTCTCTCTCTCTCTCTCTCTCTCTCTCTCTCTGAATAATTATAGACAACAAACTTCGGTGGGATACACATACTGACACACTGTGCAAAACACACTCTAAGCGTGTCTTCCTTCTATGTAAACTAAAGTACATTGTTGACACTGATACTTTAAAGCTTTTTCTTCAATGCCCACGTTAAATCCCACATTGACTACGCATCCGTAGTGTGGGGCGGCTGTAGTGATGCTCTCAAAAAACGATTAAATTCTCTACTAAGAAGATCCGGAAAGCTAATCCTTCCAGATAAAAATCTAACCACTGACCAGAAACTGAATAAGATAGGAATATTGAAT
>JABMCL010000228.1:32500-40000 GCA_018857735.1 Alviniconcha marisindica | reverse complement strand
TATTTAATTGTGTTATTTATCGAACACGTTTAAAGGGCCGTAATGAGGACAGGGAACGCTCCAGACAAATGAACGCACAAGGGAGTTAATTAGCGCTCGAAAGACGTCACACAAACGCAACAACAAAGATCTGAGTCACCTACGGTAACTCTCACCTGGCATGCGAGTAAATACAAAGTACATAAACTCCACCAGAGGTATATACAGAAAAATTAAATCGATATTCTTTAAAATGACTCAGAGAAATCTCCTACAAGAATGTTAGACACACAGTAAGGGGACTAGCATCTGGACAACGCGTCTGTCTCCGCGTTCGGTGTTCCTCAGTAATAAAGAAAAAAAGAAAGAAAAAAAGAAGAAGAAAAAAACAGAACAAGAAAGAAACTGGTACCCTGTTTGCAACTGCGCCGATTCCACGGTTATATATATATATATACATATATATATATATATATATATATATATATATATATATATATATATATATATATAAGAGAGAGAGAGAGAGAGAGAGAGAGAGAGAGAGAGAGAGAGAGAGAGAGAGAGAGAGAGAGATCACAGTGCGTGAACCGGCGGCCGATTTTTATGAAAGCATCGGGAAGACACACGTCTTGAAATGGGTAAGTAAACACCTGTCTCCGTATGCCTGGCCCGTTGACCAGAGGTAACTTTGCGCGGACGACAGGACGACAAAAATCCAATTACCCTGTCACTCTTCTGAAAAGATCGAAAGGGCCCCTGTGGTTCGAGTCCCTACGGGAGCGGCGGATGAATTTTCTTCTCCGAGATCAACATTTCGGTTTGCGGAACCCCATGTTACCGCAGTAGTACGTAAAAGATCCGGGACATTCTGCCAACAGTGCAGGTGGCAGGTTACAGGCATGCATCCTACCAATGTGACTTTGAATGAAGTGACACTGTAAACTAGTGCATGGTTGTATGGTGTACGCAGAACATGCGCCGAGACGGCAGCAGTTTCACGTGGTACCAGCCACGCAACAACACAATTGCACTGTCAGTACACCATTTTGGTGGTGATGGTGGTGAGGGGGGGGGGGGGGGGGGGGGGGGGGGGGGGGGGGGGGGGGGGGTAGTGCTGTGTAAAAGGCTACAGTCACTCATTCAGAAACCTTTCAAAGTCCAGGCGAGATCAAGAGGAGGGAGGTGGTGCTGGACCCCCAAGAGAGACCAGAAGAGATCAAGAGCAGGGAGGTGGAGCTGGGCTCAGAAAGTTGGACTTCTTTTGCTTCAGTTGTTACTCATCAGCAGTGCTACGGACATTTTCCGTGTGACTCTGCTCCGAACAGCAATTGAAACAGCAATTGCGTAGTACACTAGTTGCTGCGCAATGGCGAGGGGACACCGTCTTAACACTTCTATCGTTCTGGCGGCGGTCCACGGCCTCCTCGGTCTTCCGGGTCGGTGCGCGCGGTGGAGCCTTCACTCTTTCTCCCCCTCCCTTCCCTCCCCCCTGTCCCCGTCCCTAATAAGTCACCTCGCTTCTGTGGACGTCAAGCAAATGGTTACTTACTTAATTCAGAATCAATGAGCCGGTTTGGCTAGGCGGTAAGGCAGAGGGCCGGGACCTCGGTTCGAATCCGCTTCGGCTCTCCTTTCTCTTCAAAAGTTGTGATCTGTGGACACTGTCTTGTGACTTTGTTCCACACAGTTAATGAAACATTAAAATGGCTCTTATTCGCTGCCCATTTTAATGCAGGAGTCATTCCGGTGGTGACAGTGTAGCGATAGGTATATAATCTCCCTCCCCCCCCCCCCCCCCCCACCTCCATACCCCATTTCCTACCTTCACCCCGTCCCTAATAAGCCTTATGGTTTCTGTGGACGTTAAGCACCATGTTTATTTACTTTCTATTCAAAATCAGAGCTAACGAACTGTGCGACAGTTGAGGTGGCCGCCCCTGGCTCCCCGTCACGAATACTACAGTCCTTAGGGTCTCTTCGCACGTAAAGCAGTATTGAATTTGAAATCATTGAGAATCACTCGCGACATGAATACAATGAGTCTATTCGAGAGCGGAGAGCTGTAAAATTTATCAGTAATAACAACGATAATCCTATTTCTTCGTGGTTCCATTCTTCGGGCCTTTTCTTGCAGGCATATAACCTTAATTCTTGAGACTAAACACGCAAATATCAAACAGTATAATATTGAATGCGAAGATTTGAACTAACTTGATTTTTGTTCATAAGAATTTTACAATGATATATGTGATTATATATTTTATAGTCTGTTGATTCGTCACTTATTCATTCTTATTTTAGATTATTTTTGACAGTAAATATTAGCTTGATTTAGATTTCACACACACACACACACACACACACACACACACACACACACACACACACACACACACACACACACACACACATACACGCACACACACACTGTTCAACAGTGGGCAATAAAGCAACCTGTTCGGCGATATAATTTCTTAGGCAAACGTTTTTCGCTGTGATTCTTACCCAGTGACACTGTGACGCAAATACCTTCAGATCAGATCTCGAATCCCTGGAGACAAACATTCGTAGCCGGCGTCTTCGACAGAGACTCAGGGAATACTTTTTATTTGGCCATTGCATTGCAACGGGGGCGAATATGTTGAAAGCAGTTCGCTAATGGTTATACACCTGGCCAGACACAATGTCGTTTATTGCAGTAGCAGAATAAGCTGTTTCAGCCGAAATGAGACCAACCCAAGCCAGTATTAAGAACCAGGAGCGTCCCAGTAGTTCTGATCGTCGATAAAAAATAAATTATTCAGAACCTTTTTCAATAAGCAATACATATTCCTCTTTGCGCGCAAAAAAGCACACAACAAAAAACAAACTACAAATGTGTAGAAAGTATTGACAAACAGATTCTCTGAAGAGAGTCGCTTTCAACTGTAAGATCATTGGAATGGACCCCAACCCAGTCAATACTAAGAATGAAGAGCGCCAAAAAACACACCCTCAGACAAGTAAATTCTCCGAAGGGAGCCATGCACTTTCTCTTTTTATTGGAACTGAGCCCGTCAGTACTAAGACTTTTGAACACTAAACCACACTCAAAGAAAGACTAGGTTGCCGCGAGTCTCTGCTACTTAACGTCCACGGAGGTGAGAAGGCCTATTGGGGACAGAAGACTAGGTTGAGCGTAAATATTAATTATATAGTCTTTTATGCTGGCTGAGCGACGCCCTGTCAACCCCCACATTCATCACATGAACCAGCTCAAACACAGATATTGCCGCTGTAGGCCACTAGTTGTGACATTCGTTTATTATGAATTTAGCACACTAAGTTGTGAAACCAAATTAGTAAATAAGTAAGTAAACATGGTGCTTAACGTCCACAGAAACCACAAGACCTATTAGGGACGGGGAGAAGGGGGGGAGGAGGTATGGAGGTGGGGGAAGAGGGAGATTATATACCTATCACCACACCGTCACCACCAGAATGACTCCTGTATTATAAAGTGGGCAGCGATGAGAGCCATTTTAATGTTTCATTAATTGTGACGGACAAAGTCACAAGACAGTGTCCACAGACCACAACTTTTAAAGAGAAAGGAGAGCCGAAGCGGATTCGAACCGAGGTCCTTCTGCTTACTAGACTAACGCCTTACGCTAGGCCAGACCGGCTCACACCGAATTAGAGGAAGTACCACACTTTTGTACCAAATATTCCAGAGACTGAAAATGTTCACCGGTGATCTCCCCTGATGACATATGAGCTTTAATCAGTTGGCGCCTATCATTTTGGGGCTGTAAACGCCAAGTTTTATCACGAACAGGATCAAGCTACTCAACAACAGTGTGCTATTCTTTGCTGCAGTCAGAAGCAGTTGTATTCGTTTTTAGGCACGTTTTCATTAGGGCTGTAACTATCTCAGTTATTTCAAAATGACATCAGCGCTTTGGTAGAGAGGGGTGGGGGTGGCAGGGAGGGTTTGAAGAACAGACAGACAGACAGACAGACAGACACACAGACAGACAGACACACAGACAGACAATTGTAGGCAGCTGACCGATTATAACTGGACAATTCGTCTGCCTCCACATTGGGATGTAGCTGCAGCGGGGATCACTTGAAAGAGCACATTGCATAGGCTAGTTCTGCACGTTACATTAGCGCACGAATCAGCTTCACATTTTGTGGATCGGTGGCCGATTCTATGAAACCAGTTTGAACAAACATGTTTTAAAATGGGCACGAGCTTTCCGCCTGCCTTCGTACCTGCCTCCTCCCCCCCCCCCCATCCCCCCCTCCCCCCCCCTCCCCTTCTACCTGCCCCTCCCCCCCCTCCCCCCCCGCCTCCCCTCTCTTCCCCGCCCCACAGCCATTGCGCTGATATAACCGAACCGGTTGACTGGGCGTTAAAAACAAACAAACAACAACAACAGTAAACACCTCATTTTTCTCGGGCTTTGAAGCGAGACGAACCCGCAGGTTTCTCTACCAAGCCATTCCACGTGACCGGCCATGTCTTAACGCCGTGTCCCATTAATTCTGGGGTCTTTTGTACGATGAATGTGAACTGCTGTGTTCAGATTTCAGCTCAAAGAATTCTGCAATGAATGCTGAAGCAAACTGCTCAGCAGGCTAATACATTTCTTTTCACTGAGCTGGTGCGCTTGCCAAACATTCGCTGAATGAATTAAGGCAGTTTCCTCTTCAATGACGCTGTCCCCCAAGCAAATCAAGTTACTGAATTCTCGCACGCACGCCATTGTCAGCCTTTGATAGATCCCCGGGACATTTATTTTTTATGTGGCCATTGAATTTACATCGGGGTCGCAATCACCGTAAATATTCAAAGCAGACAGCAGGAAAGTTGACTCCTAGCCAGAAAAAAAAAAAAAAAAAAAAAAAAGAGAGGAAAAAATGAAGCCTATAGTTGTAGAGCACGCAGTTACACGAACTGAGTCGTTCCATTTCCAGTCAGTACAAGAAATCAGACGCGTGAAAGTCAACAAAGCCGAAGATTAGTTCTGGGAGCGTCGACGCACCTATTATTCAGAACGTATTAATTTTCATCAGAGCGTACAACTCACTCTCTTTCTGTAAATGATAGACACGTGCATAGAGATGACAAGCAGGTACTCTGAAGACGATAGCTTTTATTTTCTCTGTTTAATCTCCTCTTTATTTACTTCAGTTGAAAGCACACACACACACACACACACACACACACACACACACACACACACACACACACACACACACACACACACACACACACACACACACACACAGAACAAGGTCGAAACAAGATATCATCATATCCACCCGCACCCGTACACGCACGCACGCACGCACGCACGCTTACCCACAGACAGTCTAAGTATATTGAATAGAATTACATATAGTGAGTCTTTATAGCGGGTGCGGAAGTACTCTACCCAAGGCAGGTAGAAAACCTTTGTAACCAGTCGAACGAATCAAAGTCTGGAACATGAATGGACATATATTGATATGTCTGCTTCTTTAAATCCCCATTGAAAGTCTCATTTTAAAGTATATTGATATGTCTGCTTCTTTAAATCCCCCATTTAAAGTCTCATTTTAAAGTATATTGATATGTCTGCTTCTTTAAACCCCCCATTGAAAGTCTCATTTTAAAGTATATTGATATGTCTGCTTCTTTAAACCCCCCATTTAAAGTCTCATTTTAAAGTATATTGATATGTCTGCTTCTTTAAATCCCCATTTAAAGTCTCATTTTAAAGTATATTGATATGTCTGCTTCTTTAAATCCCCATTTAAAGTCTCATTTTAAAGTATATTGATATGTCTGCTTCTTTAAATCCCCCATTTAAAGTCTCATTTTAAAGTGGGAAGTCTGTGTAAAGTGTGAATTGAGTACCTCTTTAAAGGAAACAATCCTCCCAAAACAGTTTGTGTTCATCGCGTTAACGAAATCGAATTAAACACTTCACATTTGAAACTGACTTTCCCCGGAGAGAGAGAGAGAGAGAGAGAGAGAGAGAGAGAGAGAGAGAGAGAGAGAGAGAGAAGAGAGTACTCGAACTCGAAAACTTAATTTTACAAGGATTGTAGTTTAGGTTCAGTCAAAAGCCTGTCTAACAAGCAGTCCTTGCTGAGCTACTGATGAATAAATATAATAATACATGCATCATTTGTATGCTTATAGGCATGAATGAGTGAGTGAAATTTTATACGTGAGAATTTTCACACTAGAGAGAGAGAGAGAGAGAGAGAGAGAGAGAGAGAGAGAGAGGAGAGAGAGAGAGAGAGAGGTGTTACTGAGGAATTCAGTAGGGGCTGCCATGAATTTTGGACCCGGGCCGCTTCCCGTGACCAAATCAGAGGCTAATCATTGGATGCAGATGTAATTTCCAACTCGCGTGTCTGCACCGCGCGTGCTTTCAGACCCATGAAACCGACCTTCATTTTTGGTTTCTTCTTGGAATAAAAATTATTGTGTTAACTTATATATTGCGAACCCACATTGCCCTCAGGCAGATTCAGATTTTGTTTAAAGTAATATTGTGTAAATTAGTACGGTTCAGTATGTTGCCCATGCTCCTAGAATGGTCTTATTGGACTACAGAATGGTATACTGGGAGGATGCAGATGATATGATCCGAGTCTGACTCGGAGAGTCGGCTGATACACTTTAGTTTTGCCAGTGTTTTCTTTGAAGTGTTGCACGTTCTCTTCTTTATCAAGTAACTGTTCGTGCTATTTCAGAATTTTCACACCCCAGTCAAGTTCGGTTTGGGATTTTGCCTATTTGAACAAAGAAGACGTGCCTGTTTCAAGTGTTTGGCAGTTTGTGATTGTCACGCAAGTAATAACTGCACTGTCGCACTTCTTTACAGGAGTATTGAATCTGAGATTTGTCACTGGATGACAGTAAACAAACTGTGCTGATAAGACCGAAGCATAGATTGTATCCTCTGGTAGAAAGTCTAGGTCCCTCTCTTCCTCCATCCCAGACTCTGTGACTATAGGCAGTGCATCTGTTCCCATGTCTGACTCTGTCAAGAACCTTGGTGTTACGCTTGATTGTCACTTGACTTGTATAGATCTCAAATCTAGTACGCTCAGTCAATTTTGAACTCTGCCGTTATTGGTGTCATCTGTCATCTTCTATCCATAGATGCCACAATTTTGTTTATTTCTGCCATTGTTCTTTCACGCCTTGACTTCTGCAATTCTCTCCTGTCTGGCATTTTTGAATATCCACTGAAGTGGTGTACTTACAACGCTGACATGGCTGGTGCCATGTGAAACTGCTGCTGTCTCGGCGCAAGTTCTGTGTATACGAGTCCGGCGCTCCGACCACTGAGCTATCCCCTCTCCCCGGTACTGGCGGGGACCAAGATCCCTGGGTGTGGGGGAACATTGAGACTATGCTTAACACTACACTGGCACCACCATATTGACTCCTGCATTAAGATGGGCAGCGATGAGAGCCATTTTTGTGTTTCGTTAATTGTGAGGGACAAAGTCACAAGACAGTGTCCA
>JABMCL010000228.1:22500-27500 GCA_018857735.1 Alviniconcha marisindica | reverse complement strand
AAACAACAACGTGTTACGGCATAATCTGCCTGGATTGTGCAGGGTGTCACGACACAAATCTGACGGACAACACTGGCTCCATCTATTTTTCCTTGGATAACACCGCGACACCGCAAGTAGAAGGAGGGTGCACGTGGACCATTACCGTGGAGGAAGGCTACACCATCCTGCTGGTGTTTGAGAACCTGCAGCTACAGAACAGTCAGGGCTGTGATGCCGAGTACTTCAAGGTGTACGAAGGACACACAGCCAGTGATTCCAGTCTGCTGGAGACGTGAGTTTATTTCTGTCACACCCAGTAAGACGGGATTTTATTAAACAAATTGTTTTAACAAAATCTCCTCAGGTTTTGTAATGAATCGTTATTGGGATGTCATTTGAATGCCCCCTGCAAACTGCTTTTCAACTGTTCACAGGGTCTGTTACGACTTCCATCGTGAATTCCAACTTTATGTGTACTCTCAAGTTCATCAGAGTTTTCAAAATGAGCAGGTTTTGTCCCCCCCCCCACACACACACACAGAGGCAATTGTTGAAGAGAAACTGCTCCAGTGATCTGGACATGTCGATTGTGCGTGAAGGTACGCGCATGCACACAGGGATGTAAACGGGATTCTTAGTTTCGAACTCAGTTCAGAAATGCTAGAATTCTCTTATCAATTTCGCTGAGCAATCAGGGCCACAAGAGGTGATGTAAAACGTGAAAAGACGCGCAATTTACAGACACCTGATTGTTCAGAATACCATCCTTCCGAACAAAGTCCAGTGGTCAGCGCTCTTTGTGTTAATTGCCAGGCTCCAGTTATCTGGAACACTCCTTGTTTCTGTCCATTATTCTGCCTCTGTTAGTGCTTTTAAATCTTCCTTGAAAACCTTTCTCTTTAAAAAAAAACCCAACTTTCTTCAATCCCAGTGCCCTGGTATATAACACTGTGTGTGTGTGTGTGTGTGTGTGTGTGTGTGTGTGTGTGTGTGTGTGTGTGTGTGTGTGTGTGTGTGTGTGTGTGTGTGTGTGTGTGTGTGTTGTATGCGCTCTTAGTATCCATTATTTATTATTATACATTGAATATTTCCTCTCAATGTGTCCAACGCTTCTCCTCGGACAAGGCTCTTGGAGAATAGGGCCTAGCTTGGGAAAGTATTCTACAAAGTCAGCCCCCCCCCCCACACCATCTCTCAATGCTATCTTGTTCAAAATTTCCTAGGACATGATTATTCAGTATATAGCGCTGATTTAAGGCCCAGTCTCTTTTCTTGTATCTATCCATGTGCTTGCCTGGGTTTGTCTTAGTGTGTGACACCCTATGTGATTGATTACCTCTTGCGTTTAATTTTGATTACATTCAGCTTTATTGCAAATGTTTGCGTTTAAATGGTACCTGATCTAGCTTATTCGGCTGTAAGAATTATGACCTTTTCTGGTGTAGAGCAGTTCTGTAAACAGATGTGACAGCAAGGATTTATTTTATTTTATCTGTTGTCCAAAATGTATTTATTGTTTGCCACGCAATTGCTTATTGTCAGATAGATTACATGTGTACGTAACACGTCGAAAAGACATAACATATTTAGCTGAAAACATTAGTTAACCTGCTGTTTAGTGTAGTGTATTTGGCTGCAGACTCTGTGGCTACGCACAGTACAGAACTGTCAACTCGACATCCAACAAGCTGACGCTCGACTACTACACACGTGGCAGTTCTTCCCACACATCTGCCAGCTTTCGATATTTTGCAACAAATGGAACAGACGGTAAGCTGATGTTTGATATTTGACGTAGCTGCCCGCAGCACATGTGATCAGGGGCTTCTTCTTCCATATACTACCTAACATGAACATATTCAAGGCTATGACATTTTAAATTTATGGTGTGCAAAGCGCTAACAGGAAAGAACAAATAATTAAGGAAAAAGGTCAGAGACTTCTTCTTTGTATTAGGCAGCCACCTTCCAATGAGCAGAACATTGCTCGGAGATTATGCTGCATTTTAGGGGCGTGTGCAGAGTCCTATAGAGTGGTATAAGAAAAAGACTTGGTTAGTGAAGAAAGGACACCCGGGTCTGGAATCTCGGCCATACGGCAGTCACTGTTCTAGGCAACGAGCAACGACTTTGGGTGGAGATTTGAGGTAATCAGTTCTGCAATATGGGACTGTGTATTAAAGTGGATGGCCATGCATGCTTTGGGTGTCTTTTTAGCTGGCTTGGTATGTACTTTGTGTTCACAGTGATTGGGCTGTGATGGAATTTGAAGAGGCTGCTCTGTCTGTATCTTCTTCTGCATTCTTTGAGGGATGGCCAGACTGGATCATCCGGTCCACACTGGATGTTTAGTGGTAGCAGCGTTGTACCCAGCGGGCTGCCTATCTCTGTACAGTTCTCAGACCTCTGACTCCTTTTGTGTCGTGCGGGTACCATACAGAGTGGGTACACTCAGTGGAGGGTGGCCTTGTGTGCCAGGTCTTTCACTGTAGCACACCCAATCTTCAGGCTTTTTGCGCAAGCCCAGGGATCTTCGTGACTATATTATGACTACATGTTTGTATCCCAGGACAGGCTTCAGGTCAGGCTGACACCTAGGCCCTTCGTTTTGTCCACATATTGGAAGATACAGCTGAGGAGTTGGTACAGGCGTTCTCGCTTCTTCCTGCCTCTAGACACGCTGAGAACCTGGCAATTGACTGGGTGGAAACACATATCCCACCTTTCTTCACAGTCTACCATTCGGTTCAGGTC
The DNA here is from genome assembly GCA_018857735.1 of Alviniconcha marisindica. NCBI lineage: Eukaryota > Metazoa > Mollusca > Gastropoda > Provannidae > Alviniconcha > Alviniconcha marisindica. Next base: position 24,765 of record JABMCL010000228.1, on the reverse strand, counting down.
TTTCTGGGGTATCTTTCTGTGTTGTCTGTTGCTCAAAATATCATGGATCCAAGCGTTGATCTTTCCTTTAATTCCACAGAGATTTAGTTTGTGCATCAGAAGGTTATGGTTGTCGTTATTGAAGGCAGTCTATGACCAGGAGGTGTCTTCAATTCCTCTCAAGATTGTGGGTCATCTCATCAGTCTTTCTCAGTAGTTGGGTCTCAGCCACTTCTGTGAGATCCGTGTTGCTCAGGGCAGATGATGTTCCATTCCACAAATTTGATTATGTTATTGACAGTGATGTGCTTCATCAGTTTGCATGCAACGCTAGTCTGTGAGATGGGACGGTAGTTATCTGCCCAATGTTGTTACTTTTGTCGTTATATTTTTCTTTCTCTTCTTTTCTTAAAACCCCCCACCTTTTTATAACAATAACAGAAAGTAATTATGTCAGTGCACGTTGTCAGTACACATGTTCCAACAAAGGATAACAAAAATATACAAATATACATGCACAGTTTATGCATACCTAATATACAAAAAGGTACAGATATATTGACAGCCATACAGACAGTTGACAAAGTACTGGACTAATTAAAAAGCCCATAGACACTGCTGCTACTGATGACACAACTCTGGCAATAAAATTAATGGCATAGGCCTGCCATTTATGGAAGATCCTTGCATTCTGAAACTGTTGATTTTGTTCAGCAGACTGCCGAGTCATCCACTTGACCGACCCCCAAGGCACTCTTGGAATGCAACACTCCTATAGCCATGGCTACAAGAGGAATGGGGTCTGCGTCTGGAACATCACTGTCGAGGAGGGAAATCTCATTCAAATATCGATTGGTGATTTGAATATTGCCATGTACCAGAGCTTCAACTATATGAACTTTTGCAACTCCAGTTTCTTGAAGATATACGATGGAACCGAAGAAGACGAGCAGAATCTGATCAAAATGTCAGTATTAATTTGAAAAGAACAGTCTTCTGTCTGTCTGTCTCTGTCTGTCTGTCTCTGTCTTTTTTCTCTCTGTCCCTGTCCCTGTCTCTGTCTCTGTCTGTCTGTCTGTCTGTCTGTCTGTCTGTCTGTCTGTCTGTCTGTCTGTCTGTCTGTCTGTCTGTCTGTCTGTCTCTCTCTCTCTCTCTCTCTCTCTCTCTCTCTCTCTCTCTCTCTCTCTCTCTGTCTGTCTTGTGTGGTGGTGGTAATGAATTTGGGATGGTGGTTATTCTTAGACTAATAGAACTTGCACTGTTTATCTGCCCATCTGTAGATTTGCAGTTCCAGGCAGCCGGACCCAGACAGCTTCTAAGTGCACACAAACATTTAGCGATGATATCCGATACCACCTTCAGATTTAGGTCACTATATAGGGACAACTAGATAACCAAGGTTCAGTGTGTTGTCTTATGCCGCAGAAGTAAAATTAGTACCAATGCTAACTGATACGTTACACTTCAGGAAAGGTTGAACAACAGGCGGTTTAGCCAGATATTTCAGTTTTTTCAGCCCTGAAACTTTCACTGATAAAAGATGAATGGGGTGGGCATTGTTTGCTCAACCACGGACACAACGGACAGGCATTGCAGGCTCCTCTAAGATGGTTTCACGTGTCCTTGCTGAATTTGACAGAGTATAATGAAACCGCTCAGCATGTTTCTGTCAGTTGTTGTCTTTTTCAATTTGTTTTGTTGCCAGCCTGTGCAGAAACAGCTACAACACGGGGCTATTGACCTCTACGACCAACAACCTACTGCTTGTCCTCACTCTGCAAGAGGACACTGGTTATACATATGTACAGTTCTCTGCGGAGTATGCCTCAGTCAACGCCTCTCAGTGTAAGTTTCCTTGCTACTCACATTGTTACCTAATGTTTTCAAAAAGTGTCAAATCAAAAATTATTATTCATCAATATACAAAGCATAACAATGAAAGTTTTCCTTTGACACATGGGCTCAAGAAGGTACATTTAAAATAACAATAAATATAAAATAAATACGTAGAGATTTCACTTTCACATTCTCTCCCCACTCGCCTGCCTTGGCTTCTTCCACTGACATACAAAGGGCGGAACAAAACGTTTGCCAATTACCGGCCGAATATCCGGAGGTTAAAGGCAATTGGGTCAGTCGGAGGCTAACAGATCATGAATGTGTGCATGAGTCGTCTGATTGTTGGACCATGTTGCTTTACGTGACCATGTTGCTTGACGTCCACAGAAGCGAGGTTGCTTATTAGGGACGGGGACAGGGGGGAAGGGGACGAGAGAGTGAAGGCTC
>JABMCL010000228.1:0-17500 GCA_018857735.1 Alviniconcha marisindica | reverse complement strand
CCCCCCCCCCCCCCCACACACACACACACTCCGTTTTCATTTCCCCCGTGATAAATACAAGTCTGCTTGTTTCCGACAACTTGGCATTATTGAACGCAGAATTGAATGGTTTGCTTATCGGTCTGACAGTGTGTGAGGGGGAAATCTACCATACTAACCACAGCAGTTTCCAGTCACCAAACTACCCGGACAACTACCCAGACAACCTGTCGTGTTCGTACCGCTTTGCTCCTTCCTATGGCGGTTACTCCATGGTCATCGTCTTCACTGACTTCCAGATGGAAGGAACAACGAACGGTTCCTGCACAAACGACTATTTGCAGGTGCCACTTTGTTCCAGTGAGAAGAGCATCAAGAAGCGCATGGGGCGTTTCTCAAGCGCCTAGATATGATCTTCAACTAAACTATGCGTGTGTGTGTGTGTGTGTGTGTGTGTGTGTGTGTGTGTGCGTGCGTGTGTGTGTGTGTGCTGTGCGTGCGTGCGTGCGTGCGTGCGTGGTGTGCGTGCGTGCGTGCGTGTGTGTGTGTGTGTGTGCGCTCGCGCGTGCGTGCGTGCGTGCGCGCGTGTGTGTTCATGCGTGCGTGTGTTCAGGTGTGTGTGTGCATGTGTGTGTGTGTGTGTGTGGGTGTGTGTGTGTGTGTGTGGTGCGTTGCGTGCGTGCGTGCGTGCGTGCGTGCGTCGTGTGCGTGCGTGGTGTGTGTGTGTGTGTGTGTGTGTGTGTGTGTGTGTGTGTGTGTGTGTGTGTGTGTGTGTGTGTGTGTGTGTGTGCTGGCTGTGTGTGTTGTGCTGTGTGTGTGTGCGTGTGTGTGCGTGTATGTGTGTTGTGGTGGTGGTGGTGCGGGGTGTGTGTGTGTGTGTGTGTGTGTGTGTGTGTGTGTGTGTGTGTGTGCTTTCTCAGAAGAGAGAGAGAGAGAGAGAGAGAGAGAGAGAGAGATCATCAACAAAATTTCCAATAGGCTACTCCATTCTCTTTTGATCAGTCTGGCTCTGTGTTGCATGTCTTACTCCTGTGCCAGTAGCATGATGGAATTTTGTTTAGCATCTTTGTATTTGCATCTCTGTAAGCATAAGCAAGGTAGGTTCGTGTGAACATTGTTCAGCCTTTTTGTTTCTTCAGGTCACGTACGAGAACCTGCTGGGAGAAGTGACTCTGCCTGAGGAGCTAACAACTCTGCGTCGTTGCGGGAACACTTTGCCTGAAACTCTGACACTCTTTCCCCCGCTGACGGTTCGGTTCGTCACCAATGACGTCACTTCCGGTGTTGGCTATAAGGGGAGTTATCATTTTGTGAAAGCGTCAGGTATGTTCAGTTATAATATTAGTGATGATAATAATGCAGAAGTAGAAATTATGGTCTGTATTGAGAACCGGGCGTTGTCAAAGGTGCTCACCGTGAAGCCTGAAGTAGTCCACAACATAGCCATTCACGCTTCTTCCACAACCTTTGTGATTTGCATAGCTTCCCAGGCCATCCAATTTCATTTCCCCCTCCAAATTCGAGACGAGAGGTGAACTGGCTTTTGTGCACCAGTCATAGTTGTACTACTGTTAATAGGTTGTGTATTTTTTTCTTACACAATGACGGTAGTGGAATGTTTGGTGGTAGGTTGGCCTGGTTGATTAAGGACTTAGCCTATCTGGTTTGTTTGCATTGAGTCTGCAGATGACGTAGATGTAGTTTTGCATATATTATGTGAGAAATGTTTTAGGATAGTCTTTGGTCGTTCTGAGGTGGTCCTGTGAAGTTGCCAGTACTTTAAACTCCAATTAATAAGTAACCACTTTGTGCTTCGGTTGTCTGTTGACCTCTTTGTTACTTTTGTTGCCTTTGTCTCTGTCTGCCTGTCTTTTTTCTCATGCTTATAGCCGCATCTAGCTTGCAACGAGTGGACAGGTGATTCGGGAAGAAATGAAGCTGAAATGGCCTGGGAAGGTATAAACTGAAAAGGCAGAAATTGCTGGCGGAAGTCAGAATCATTCAATCCTTCAAATCCACACAGGCTGTGGCGGGACATTCTTTGCGGGGCCGAATGGTACCGTCAGCAGCCCCAACTACCCGGGGACATTCCCCCCCTTCACCAACTGCACCTACACCATACAGGTGGAGCCAGGACAGACCGTCTACCTCGCCTTTGACTTCATGCAGTTACAGTATGAGACCATGTTGGCTGGAATACAAGGTGAAGACTGCTTCAGCGCAATTACATCTATGGGTGCACCCGCCATTCTCTCTGTCTTTGATGGAAGGACTACTAGCAACGACAGTTTCATTGATGCGTGAGTGTAGTCTTTTTGTGTATTCTTTTCAAATAGTTTGTGTGCGTGTGCATCTGTGTGTGTGTGTGTGTGTGTGTGTGTGTGTGTGTGTGTGTGTGTGTGTTGTGTGTGTATGTGTGTGTGTGTGTGTGTGTGTGTGTGTGGTGTGTGTGTGTGTGTGTGTGTGTGTGTGTGTGTGTGTGTGTGTGTGTGTGTGTGTGTGTGTGTGTGTGTGTGTGTGTGTGTGTGTTAGACGGGACAGCTAAACAAAAGGTGACATTTATGTACCAAGACACCTGGGCAGAAAGGATGCATTTTCGGGTCGGAATCGTTTGGTTATGCCAAATTCATTAATCGTAATGCCAAGCCGTAATCTGATCAGAGTGTCACTGAACTTCTTTTCTGATATCATTAAGATACTTTTTCGCCGTCACTGTTTAATATTTTTTTGTTCTCCGTTCTAGCTTAAAACATTGCGTCGTTCTTGCGTGTGTTTTTGTTTTTGCCTGATGGAAGAGTTAGTTAGTTAGTTAGCTGGTTAGTTGGTGCTTTGATCCATTCAGCCACACAGAGTTGTATCAGGGCTAACCTGATGGAAGAAAGATCCAAACAGAAGGTTAAAGAAGAACGCTTATTTAATATGACAACACACAACAGCAAAGTTTGCAGCAAACCCCTTTTTAAGCGACAAAACAACAGTTAAACAACACAGTTAAATGGTGAAAAATGAAGATGCACGCTATACTTGTCCGCTTTTGGTTGTGGTGTGTTGGTGTCCAGAAAAACACTGTTTGAATTCGCGTTTGAATATGGCGTGATTTCCTACCCTATGAGAGAGAATGAAATTCCAAAACGAAAATGAAAGAGTTAATTTTTTTAATTTTTTTATTTCAGTTAACCATGTAGAAATGTCTCTGTCAATCATGAAAGAGAAGGAGAGACAAGTACTGAGGACTCGAACATGTACATTATACGCTCAGTAAATAACACAAGTACACTTGAATCACGCGCGTGAGATGCGCAACACTATACGCACACTACACACTGATTAGGAAACTATTAAAAAAGGACTTAACTGGCTGCAGTTTGGATGCAGTGATGGTTGTTAGGCTAGTCATCTTCCATGGATGTGTGGGCCGTGTGGATGAATGGGTGATATTATGCCTATCAAGATGAACATGACGTCTCAAATTGATTTGGCTGGAGACAGAGCTCTGCCGATGATGGCTATACCATGCGTACTCGTGGCGATGTTGCCAAGGTTAATTATGCGTGCTGGATTTTGATGAATTTGGTTGTTGGTAGGAACCAGACGATGGTGCATAGCATGTATACTGGATAATAATGGAGCTAGTTACGGGTAGAAGTACAGCGATGGCAGACTGCATGGATAATGAATAGGTTCCCCTGCTGACATTACAGCTACTGTGGCGTCCACATCCCTAACCCGATCACCTCCACAAGCAACATGATGACACTGATGTTCAACGCTACTTACAATAACTATCTTCGGGGATTCTCAGCCACCTACACTGCTTCCGGTGCCGCCGTGTGTAAGTCACAAGTGTGTTTTGACTCGTCCCGGTGGTGAGTCACTTATAAACGTCATTTGGCCCGTTTCTGGGGATGTTACGAGTGAGTTATAGATGAGTTTTTGTCTGCTTCCCATGCCTTCACAAGTAAGTTACAAGTTAGTTCTTTTGACCCGGTTCTGGAGCCTCTAGAAGTAAGTTACTAATGCGTTTTGACTTGCTTCCGGTGCTGCCACTTGTAAGTTACACATTTTGATTACACACTTTTGATACCCCCCACAACTATTGCAGATTAGAAATATGTTTTTGACTCATTTCTGGTGCCTCCGCGTGTGAGTTACAGAGATCTCTTGTCCCGTTGGACGCTTTTATCCACACTTGTTGCCTTCATAATGGTTTTTATCAGCTGGTATTAAAATGAGCATCACTATTCATCAACACCATTTTGCTGTATGGATTATTTGACTGATTCATTAAGTCATTAACAGACTGGTTGGTGCCTGCATTTAAGTCTTCCTGTACTGCTGCTGCATACGTGTGTATGCTCACATTTGTGTGTGTGTGTGTGTGTGTGTGTGTGTGTGTGTGGTGTGTGTTGTGTGTGTGTGTGTGTGTGTGTGTGTGTGTGTGTGTGTGTGTGTGTTGTGTGTGTGTGTGTGTGTGTGTGTGTGTGTGTGTGTGTGTGTGTGTGTGTTGTGTGTGTGTGTGTGTGTGTGTGTGTGTGTGTGTGTGTGTGTGTGTGTGTGTGTGTGTGTGTGCGTGCGTGCGTGTGGCGTGTGTGTTGTACTAGTAATATATGTTATTTTAAGGGCATGTAATATAATTGTATATTATTTTAAGGGCATGTATGAGTGTGCTTATGTTTTATAATGGATTATAATATTGTATTATCATTAAAGTATTGCATTATGTGAGATGCTTAGAACGTGTATGTAGTTGTGCCACACAAACACCATTTTGACTGACTTAAGTATCTCAAGCCCTGGAATCACATTTTTGGTGCATGCGTTCCTGGACTTGTCAGTGGCTTGCAATTTCTTAAACTCTGTCTTTATGTCAAATGATCGATTTACTGATTGGTTGATGATTGACTGATTTTGACTGATTGCGTGATTAACCTCTGCCTCATGTGCTAGTTGATATGGCTGAGGTCAAGGTCTAGTGGTTCAAATGACTGGGCGTTTGAATACAAAGGAACTAACTAGCTTGCATTAAAAGGGACTCTACGATGGCCTTCCTTTTGAACTGACATATCGGTGTCATTTTGGCTGTACACTGACAGGTATGTTTCCCATTGCAGTATTCGATGACTGCGGCGGAGAGTTAAATGGACCAGGGGGTGAGATAGTGTCCCCTGGGTACCCCGACGTCTACCCCAACAAAGCGGTCTGTGTGTGGACTCTCACTGGCGCGGAAGGGGACAGAATCCGTGTCACATTCACAGACTTTGATCTGGAGGACTCACAGGACTGTCAGCTGGACTTATTGGAGGTATAGTAACAATTAACCCTCTTTGACTAGACGTTGTTATTAAGACATTTTCTTCTTCGGTATAATGATTATGTTATCCTCTTCATTCTTTTTATTTTAAAATGACGTTCGTGAGATTCATGTTTAAGAGAGTCGTCAGCCTCTTGATTAAAGTAGCCATTAGGTAACACAGACATGGTTCATGAGAGCTGATTTGCCATGCATATTATCTGCTTGTGAATTCTTACTGGACATAATAAGATGAAGGAAAATTGAACAGAAGAAGAAGAGTGTTTGTATCGCTATGAATGAAAGGGGATGTCCCAACTTAGACCTAGCAGTGAGTTGTCAGCATGTTGTACCCTGTACCACACAACGGGTTTCAGTTTAGAGATGGCCCGAGTGAATCCGACACCCGGCTGAACAGATATTGTGGTGACGTCCTTCCGCTGGATGTGACGTCCACAGGAAACGTCATGTACCTTAAATTCCTGACTGACCTCCAGAATGCACGAACTGGCTTCAACGCATCGTGGATTTCACGTAAGGATTTTTTTTGTTATTGGTGTTCTTCTCTTTAATTTGTAATGAACACGTGCGTTTTGAACTAGGCCTATTGAGTCATCCTTTCTTCCACAGTTTATTGATTTTATGTTTATTATCTCTTGTATGTCGCGTTGATGACCACTTTTATGTAGCGCTATTCTTCTTTCTTGAGCAGACTCATTACACTCTTGTTGCATGGGATTTCTATTTCTTTTTTGTACAGCAATTTTGAATATCCATTGCAATGGTGTTTTTGCAGTGCACTGTTTGGTTCTTACATGGCTGGTGTCACGTGAAACTACTCAGTGCTGCCACCTCGCCCCTTTTTCTGTTTACACCCTACATTCATGCACCAGTTTACAGTGTCGTTTCGTGCAAAGCCGGATATGTAAGGTACATGCGTTGTAGGTGTTACCTGCGCTTTTGGCAGAATGACTCGGATCTTTTCCGTGATACTGCCACGGAGGAACAGATAGGGAAATAAGAGTCAGCACTGAAAGCTGACATTGGAGAAGACATTTGTTCTGTCACTCCTGCTAGGAATTGAACCCGCGATCGAGAGTCTGGCGCTCTCCCAGTGAGTTATCCCTGCTCCCCATCATGCCTTCTTTTTAGCCTTCCTTGGTTTTACAATGCCCTATTTAATTTTCTGACATGTTGTGCCTCCCCCTATTAGTTCTGTTCTTTGCGTTTGTTTCCATCTCTTTTCTTTTCTTCTTTACTTGTAGCTGCTTTCTCCTCTCTACTCTTTCAGAATCCTTACCTCTTTGCTCTTTCATATTGCGGCCTTCCTTTTCCTTGGTCTTCTCCCTGTCTGTTATGTTTCTGTCTGTGCTTTGGACCTTTCCCCATTGGGGCCTGTTGTGGTTCTGTCTGTGCTTTGGACCTTTCCCCACTGAGGCCTGTTGTGGTTCTGTCTGTGCTTTGGACTTTTCCCCACTGGAGCCTGTTGTGTTTCTGTCTGTGCTTTGGACCTTTCCCCATTGGGGCCTGTTGTGTTTCTGTCTGTGCTTTGGACATTTCCCCACTGGGGCCTGTTGTGTTTCTCTCTGTGCTTTGAACATTTCCCACTGGGGCCTCTCTGTGCTTAGGACATTTTCCCCCCTTTGGGGGCCCGTTATGTTTTTTCTTTTTTTCCCCGGGCCCCTTTGGGCTTTTTCCCCTTGGGGACTGTTATGTTTCTCTCCTGCTTTGGGCTTTTTCCATTGGGGACTGTTGTTTCTCTCTCTGCTTGGGACATATCCCATTGGGGCCTGTTGTGTTTCTCGCTGTGCTTAGGACCTTTCCCTTTGGGGCCTGTTGTATTTCTCGCTGCGTTTAGGACATTTCCTATTAAGGTCTGTTGTGTTCCTCGCTGTGCTTAGGACATTTCCTGTTTGGGGCTGTTGTGTTTTTCTGTGTGCTTAGGACATTTCCAGTTGGGGCCTGTTCTGTTTCTCTCTGTTCTTAGGACTTTTCCCATAGGGGCCTGTTCTGCTTCTCTCTGTTCTTAGGACATTTCCCGTTGGGGCCTGTTCTGTTTCTCTGTGTGCTTAGGACATTTCCCGTAGGGGCCTGTTGTGCTTCTCTCTGTGTTTGGACCTTTCCCATTGGGGCCCGTTGTGTTTCTGTCTGTGCTTGGGACATTGCTGTGTTTCTGTCTGTGCTTGGGAAATTTCTCTGTGGAGCCTGTTATGTTTTGTCTTTGGGCTTGGGACATTTCCCACTGGGGCCTTCTGTGCTTTGAACCTTTCCCGTTGGTGCCTGCTGCTCCCTCCAAATACCTGCTGTTCCTTGCTTTTTGCTGCATCCAAACATCCGGCCCCCCAACCATCCCGTTCCTCCGATGACCACAGAGATGCTACCAGACAGAGTCGGATGAAATTATGCTACCAGACAGAGTCGGATGAAATTATGCTACCAGACAGAGTCGGATGAAATTATGCTACCAGACAGAGTCGGATGAAATTATGCTACCAGACAGAGTCGGATGAAATTGTGCTACCAGACCGAGTTGGATGAAATTGTGCATTATAAATAACGACATACACACAATGTTTGTTATCATGCAGTCAGCTCCATGTTTGCTTCAGATTTGATCTTGCCACATCAAGATTTTTTAAAGCTATTCTGAAGGGTGACTAGAAAAGACACAACAAACTTCACGTGCATTCTCTAAATTTTTAACTAAGGTAGCAACACAGGTGCGACTGAAGTAGCTATAACATTGTAACTAGATGTGGTGGTGTGATATGGCGTGTGCCTGTGGTGTGGGCGAGTGATCAGTTGGGTGTGAATGTGTTTGCAGGTGAATGAATGTGTGAATGATCAGTGGATGGAATGAATGTGATTGTGTTGCACAGGCTCCGATAGGAGAGAGAGAGAGAGAGAGAGAGAGAGAGAGAGAGAGAGAGAGAGAGAGAGAGAGAGAGAGAGAGAGAGACAGAGACAGGAGAGACAGAGAGAGACAGACAGACAGACAGAGAGAGAGAGAGAGAGAGAGAGAGAGAGAGAGAGAGAGAGGAATAAAGAGTTTCCGTTTCAAAGACTGCTTTCGACTTTGACTTTGACTGGCTTGAATGGACGGAAAGGACACGAACAACAAGCAACCAACAGCACTCAAACCAGCTGCATTACAACAACATTGCATAGACATGAGTGTTCTGACTAAAGGGACTATAAAATTGTGAGTACTTAAAGGTTCGACAAAAGTAAGAAATGTTCTGACTAAAGGAGCTATAAAATTGTGAGTACTTAAAGGTTCGACAAAAGTAAGAAATGTTCTGACTAAAGGAGCTATAAAATTGTGAGTACTTAAAGGTTCGACAAAAGTAAGAAATGTTCCGACTAAAGGAGCTACAAACTTGTGAGTACTTAAAGGTTCGACTAAAGTAAGAAATGTTCCGAGTAAAGGAGCTATAAACTTGTGAGTACTTGAAGGTTCGACTAAAGTAAGAAATGTTCCGAGTAAAGGAACTATAAACTTGTGAGTACTTAAAGGTTCGACTAAAGTAAGAAATGTTCCGACTAAAGGAGCTATAAACTTGTGAGTACTTGAAGGTTCGACTAAAGTAAGAAATGTTCCGACTAAAGGAGCTATAAACTTGTGAGTACTTGAAGGTTCGACTAAAGTAAGAAATGTTCCGACTAAAGGAGTTCCAAACTTGTTGAAGCGAACGTCTCCCCTCGCTCGGGACGGAATTCAGGTGCTGCAGCAGTGCGGTTTGCCTCGCTGTAGTCGTTATCGTCGTTTTCCAGTTGACGTTTGTATCTGAAGTTTGTAGCCTACAGCACACTGATCTCTGTGGTAAAGGTTCACACTTGATAAATATTTCATTATGATGATGATTATTATTACCATTATTACTATCACACTTGCACGGTGTTTTCAACACGCCAGTGTGCGAGGAGACGTTCAGAGCATCATCAGGAACGCTGCAGTCCCCTGCCAACACTGGCGGCAGAAGGCAGTGCACCTTCATCATCGAGCAGTGGCAAGGCTACCTGGTGCACCTTCAGTTCACACATTTCAACCTGGGTGACGGCAACGACAACTGCCAGAACACCTACCTCGAGGTAGGTGCACAGTGACGGCTTTGTAGTCACTGTTGGCTCTGCTGAGTACTTTACAGGTGTGTACAGTGGGGTTCTGATGGATACTGAGGGCTCCAGACTGAGTACTTTACAGGTGTGTACAGTGGGGTTCTGATGGATACTGAGGGCTCCAGACTGAGTACTTTACAGGTGTGTACAGTGGGGTTCTGATGGATACTGAGGGCTCCAGACTGAGCACTTTACATGTGTGTACGGTGGGGTTCTGATGGATACTGAGGGCTTTAGACTGAGCACTTTACAGGTGTGTACGGTGGGGTTCTGAAGGGTACTGAGGGCTCCAGACTGGGTACAGGTGTGTACGGTGGGGTTCTGATGGATACTGAGGGCTTTAGACTGAGCACTTTACAGGTGTGTACGGTGGGGTTCTGATGGGTACTGAGGGCTCCAGACTGAGTACTTTACAGTGTGTATAGTGGGGTTCTAATGGGTACTGAGGGCTCCAGACTGAGCACTTTACAGTGTGTACAGTGGGGTTCTGATGGATACGGAGGGCTCCAGACTGACACCTCGACAGCATTAGCCAATCAGAGCGTCACAATTAATATTCAGTGCGAAAATCCTGAAGTGTGTCCGCTGTTTGCGTCCCAAGCTGAGCATAGCAACAAAGCAAAAGACTGGTGGGCTCAGAACAGGTCCGTGGAACAAGTCATGGCGCAGGTGCATTCATGATGAGAGATGTCAACAGCAATCAAATGACGCAAACTGCATTCATTTGAATGCTACAACTAGACTCCAGCCGTCGTGAATTCCACCAGTGAACACAGCACCACATAGTGCATGACCCGCTCGAGTTGGTGGGAAAGAGGCGGGCGCAGAGCTCAGATCAGAACCCTCTATAATGAATTGTTCGTTTATTCATTGTTTTGAAGGGAATTCGTTGCTTTGAAGAGATTTTCGTTTTGTTGTTGTTGTGGAAATTAGGCACTGTGTTTGATCTTGTTGCCGCGAGGCATTCACTCTTTACCTTTGGTGTGTTTTGTCTATGGAGACTTGTGATGAGGTTGAGCTCAAGGGCATGTACCTTTCAAGCAGTTCTGTTGCATCTGTGCCGTGAGCATGACTTGTACAGGGATACTGCTGCGAGCGCTGTACAAATCTACAGTCGTCGCCTCACACAGTATGGACATGGACATTGATAATGACTTTTGTTGCTGTGATAACCTTTTTTTACGATTAGAAGTAAATATTTGCGTTCATTGTGTTTGCTGGTCAAATGACTTTGATAGTGTTAATGCCGATGCCGCACCCACAAAGGACAATTGACTTTGATAGTGTTAATGCCGATGCCACACACCACAAAGGACAATTGACTACGAAAGTGTTGATGCACATGCCACACATCACAAAGGACTGTTGACTACGATAGCGTTAATGCAGATGCCCCACACCACAAAGGACAATTGACTGTTACGGGTTTTGTTACTTTGTGAGCTGTGAATTAACAAGGTAAAATCTTAGTTTGGCTGCATTCAACAAATGTAAATGTGGCCGACTGCTGATTACAATGCCCGCCCCTCATAATGAAATTAGGGGTGTGGTATATTTGAACCATCTTGTTTGTCTATGATTACATGTACTGAATACTTGCTCTTAATGCAGCAATCAGACATTTTCCCACAAGGACATTTCCGCCTAATAACTGTTGTGTTTACCAGGTACGAGATGGAGGATATGAAGGAGCGCCGTTGCTTGGTAACCGTTTCTGTGGCAACAGTACTCCTCTGCCGCTGACGTCATCACAGAACATGATGTGGATACGCTACGTCACTGATGGCTCTAGCAACAGCACGGGGTTCGAGGCTTCCTATGACAGAACAGAACCATGTACGTGTTTCACGTGTCAGTTTTAACCGCGTGACACACAGGCTGGCTGCTTGTGATTTAACAATGACCCAGTTACATTATTTTTATTAGTACCTCTTTGTCATTTGCCGGAAAGGTGGGTCGCCCTATCTGGGTAGTTAAAGACACAACTGCCGCAAGAGCAGGACTACCCTTTTCTATCAATGTGGGCAGTATTTTTGTGTGTCCAAACAATGGTATATATGACTGCCCATGTTTGGTGCATGGATGTTGACGCATGCGACTGCACAGGGGGCTGTGCAGACACCATCAGAGAGTGCATGGGCACTAACAGTTGTCTTTGGAGGAAAGATCCCTTGCTGCGCCTGGGATGCGAACCTGCCTCAGTATTGTGCTTGGCATTTCAGTTGGACGCTCTACCCACTGAGCTATTCCTGCCCCTTGAGGACATGTTTCAGTAGGACTTCAGCTTTTGACTTCACAACTAACCTTGTGTTTTCCTTTTTGATTTTTGGTGTGGTTACTTGGCAGATAGGGGTCTGTGCAGACAAACTGTTGTGTGTCTGTCACAGGACCGTCTGGAGACACTGCCACATTTAATTTGTCTGAAGTAGTCCTCTAACTTTCTGTTGTGATTGCATTCAACTCTGTTCGCTTATGAGAAAGAAGATAAATGTGAAAAAGGATTGGAATTTTATTTAACTTGAAATGTTTGAACCCTTTTGTGTTTGGATCTTGAAATGTCTGTTGAGAGTGATAATACAATAGTCAGGTAACACAGAACAAAAACGTTGTTGTCACTATTTCCTCATCTCTTATGCAGCCCAGAGCGCTTTCGCAGAATCAAGAAACAAGGGAGTCAGTTAGAGCTTGAAAGACGCCACACCAATACGACAACAAAGACCTGAGCCACCTATGGTAACCACACCTGGCATGCGATAAATACAGTATACATAAACTCCACCAGAGGTACATCCTTTGGTACACGGTACATAAACTCACCAGAGGTACGTCCTGTGGTGGATCAAAGGTGTATCCTCTGGTGGATCAAAGGTATATCCTCTGGTGGATCAAAGGTATATCCTCTGGTGGATCAAAGGTACATCCTGTGGTGGATCAAAGGTGTATCCTCTGGTGGATCAAAGGTATATCCTCTGGTGGATCAAAGGTATAACCTCTGGTGGAGTTTATGTACTTTATTTGCTTGCATGCCAGGTGAGAGTTACAGTCGGTGTGTCGGGGGGTTTGTTGTTCTGTTAATGTGGTGTCTTTCGAGCGCTTATGAACACCCATGTTTGTAGATGTTTGGCACGTACCTTTCACTGAGGCTTTGCTGTCCTGTCGTGTCAAACTGGCAAATAGCAATGATGTGTTGTCCCGTTCTTTGCGAGTTAAATTGTTGTAAGTGGTAGTCTTGTGGCAGGTGGCTGTATAAACACCGACATTTTGAAAGCTTTGTGTCCCTGAACCTATGTTGCTTGGAATGTTTTCTCTCCACCAAACGCTCCTGTGATTAATGGCCTGTATTTCTGGAGTTTGAACGTGCTGTTTGGATTGACTGCCTTGAGCCATGTCCATGACATGATGCAGTTTGCTTGCTGTATTATCTCTACTTGCCTGACACAGCCAGTGATCTCTTTCATGCAGTCAGGGAAAGGGTGATTATCTCACTACAATTTGGACAGTCTGCTTCAATGATAATGTGTTGGGCTATGTTGTTCTCTGGGTGCTGGGCTATGTTGTTCTCTTAGTGCTGGGCTATGTTGCTCTCTTAGTGTTGGGCTATGTTTTCTCTGGGTGTTGGGCTATGTTGTTCTCTTAGTGCTGGGCTATGTTGCTCTCTTAGTGTTGGGCTATGTTGTTCTCTGGGTGTTAGGCTATGTTGTTCTCTTACTGCTGGGCTATGTTGTTCTCTGGGTGCTGGGCTATGTTGTTCTCTTAGTGCTGGGCTATATTGTTCTCTGGGTGTTGGGCTATGTTGTTCTCTGGGTGCTGGGCTACGTTGCTCTCTTAGTGCAGGGCTATGTTGTTCTCTGGGTGCTGGATTATGTTGTTCTCTTAGTGCTGGGCTATGTTGCTCTCTTAGTGCTGGGCTATGTTGCTCTCTTAGCTGGTCTCTGGTGATTTGGGGCTGGCTGGTCTGTTGTATGGTAGGTGGGTTCGCTAGTTTCTTTGGTAGCTTTGTCACTTACAGCTGAGAAATGAGTCCCTATGCAACGTGAAGAAAACAGTGTCTTATCCACCGCCAGAACCGGATCTCTCTTGTCCTGTGACAATTAAAAGCTCGTGTATATTCAACATGAATGGTTTGTTTTGGTGTTGACTTCATTTAGTAATTGCTGCCCAACTCGGGCGCGTTGTTTGATAGCGTGTTTAGTTCTCTTTCAGTCTGTTTTTACAACATGTAATGTCGCTCACGTCTGATGTTTTTCGCTTCACACGAATGATGGCAATATTTTGCAGCGTGTGGCACGGTCATTCTGACACAAAAGCGGGGCACGTTCACCACGCTTCAGTACCCCAACAACTACGCCAACCGAATGGACTGCACGTGGGAGATCAGAGCTGACCCCAACGACGTCATCCAACTGACCTTTGACACCTTCACACTGGAGGGGCCTACTTCGTACTGTCCGTTTGACTGGGTGGAGATTTATGATGGTGGTGCTCGACTGGGGAAGTGAGTGTGACAGCATGCAGTGCATGCACCCGCCCTCACGCCTCTTCCCCTGTCCCTAACACACACACACACACACACACACACACACACACACACACACACACACACACACACACACACACACACACACACCACACACACACACACACACACACACACACACACACATACACACACACACCACACACACACACACACACACACACACACACACCACACACACACACACACACACACAACACACACACACACACACACACACACAACACCACACACACACACACACACACACACACACACACACACACACACACACACACACACACACACACACACACACACACACACACAACACACACACACACACACACACACACACCACACATTCACGGGAGAGAAAAAAATCACACACACAGCCACCCCCCCCCCTTCCCCCACGCACACACACACACACACACACACATACACAGCCTAACACATACACGCACGCACACACACACACACACACACACACACACACACACACACACACACACACACACACACAGATACACTCACACACACACAACACGCACACGCACGCACGCACGCACGCGCGCACGCACGCACGCACACACACACACACACACAAACACACACACACACACACAAATCTGTGACAATAACACCACCAACATGAACAGCAACAAGCAGCAGCACTGATGCTGCCATCACCACCTACTACTACCATGCCCAATGTACCATGGCAGTCATTTAGGGTTGGAAGAGGACGTTAGCTGCACTGGCTCTTCCGAAATGCGACGCCGACAAGAACAACAGCATCATTTTCATCACCAGCAACTTACACACATTCGTTTCATCCCTTTCGTTTTTAGAAAAGTAAGCAGTGCGTTATATACATCTGTTTGGGACGTCTGTCACTGAAATCAGCGCAAGGTCAAGAGGTCACGTTTTCATGTCATCAGATGGTGCCAGCTGTCGGCACCTGACACCATAACGACCTCGTCGCCCGGCAACACACTGCGAGTGGTCTTCTCATCAGACTGGAGCGTTACTTACCAGGGGTTTTCCGCCTCCTACATCGCTTACGATCCTTACTCCGGTGAGTCGTATGTGGACTGGAGCGTTACTTACCAGGGGTTTTCCGCCTCCTACATCGCTTACGATCCTTACTCAGGTGAGTCGTATATGGACTGGAGCGTTACTTACCAGGAGTTTTCCGCCTCCTACATCGCTTACGATCCTTACTCCGGTGAGTCGTATGTAGACTGGAGCGTTACTTACCAGGGGTTTTCCGCCTCCTACATCGCTTACGATCCTTACTCCGGTGAGTCGTATGTGGACTGGAGCGTTACTTACCAGGGGTTTTCCGCCTCCTACATCGCTTACGATCCTTACTCCGGTGAGTCGTATGTGGACTGGAGCGTTACTTACCAGGGGTTTTCCGCCTCCTACATCGCTTACGATCCTTACTCCGGTGAGTCGTATGTAGACTGGAGCGTTACTTACCAGGGGTTTTCCGCCTCCTACATCGCTTACGATCCTTACTCCGGTGAGTCGTATGTAGACTGGAGCGTTACTTACCAGGGGTTTTCCGCCACCTACATCGCTTACGATCCTTACTCCGGTGAGTCGTATGTGGACTGGAGCGTTACTTACCAGGGGTTTTCCGCCTCCTACATCGCTTACGATCCTTACTCCGGTGAGTCGTATGTAGACTGGAGCGTTGCTTACCAGGGGTTTTCCGCCTCCTACATCGCTTACGATCCTTACTCCGGTGAGTCGTATGTAGACTGGAGCGTTACTTACCAGGGGTTTTCCGCCTCCTACATCGCTTACGATCCTTACTCCGGTGAGTCGTATGTAGAATGGAGCGTTACTTACCAGGGGTTACGATCCTTACTCCGGTGAGTCGTATGTAGACTGGAGCGTTACTTACCAGGGGTTTTCCGCCTCCTACATCGCTTACGATCCTTACTCCGGTGAGTCGTATGTAGACTGGAGCGTTACTTACCAGGGGTTTTCCGCCTCCTACATTGCTTACGATCCTTACTCCGATGAGTCGTATGTAGACTGGAGTGTCCATTGCAAGGCATTTCCGCTTCATGAAATAGCTTATGAGTGACGAGTCATATTCTAAAGGTGTTCATGCAGACACCTGTTCACTTTTGGTCAACTGGAGAGTCATATTTTGGAGGTTTGCGTCGCCTGTATTACTATGATGGACTAAAGTGTCATATTCTAGAGGTTTTCCATCGCCTGTATAAGCATGATGGACTAAAGCGTCATATTGTAGAGATTTTCTGCCTACAAACTGCAAACGGTGTCTAATTTGCTTGCTGTTGCTGCTGTTGCTGCTGTTGTTCTTCTTTCAGAGGATGGAATGCAATAGAACAAAGGGGAATTATCTAACGTTACTTGTGATTCAGCATGGTTCACATTTATTGATATTTTTCCTTTTCAGATGAACTCTCAAGACAGTATGGTGAGTATCACTTGTTTTAAAGGGTAGGATGGTAATTTTTGATTTTCCGACTAAATGAGCCAATCGAAGCTCAAAGCATGAAAGACAACTAAACTCTCAGTGTATTGTACAGCGCTGTATTTTTATGGCACAGGCTGACTGTGTATTGTACAGCGCTGTATTTTTATGGCACGGGCTGACTGTGTATTGTAAAGCACTAAGCATTACTGTGAATGTTAGTGTGTGTATTATACAGCCCTGTACGACGAAGGTTGCTGTGTGTATTGTACAGCTGAGTACAATTACGACAGAGGTTTCTGTGTGTGTGTATTGTGCAGCGCTGTAAGATTACGGCGAAGGTTGCATATTGTACAGTGCTGTATGATTACGATGAAGGTTGTGTATTGTACAGTGCTGTATGATTACGATGAAGGCTGTTGTGCGTATTGTACACTGCTGGATGATTATGACGAAGGTTGCTATGTGTGTATTGTGCAGCCCTGTATGATTATGACAAAGGTTGTGTGTACATTGTACAGCGTTGTGTGGTTACGACGAATGTTGCTGTGTGTATTGTACTATGCTGTATGATTGCGGCAAAGGGTGCTGTGCGGAATTGTACAATGCTGTATGATTATGCTGTATGTATTGTACAGAGCTGTACCCATACGGAGAAGCAATCGGTGACCGTAAGCTGCCCCGGCACCACTTCAAAGTCAGGAAGCTTATTGTGGACACTGGGTTCCCGGTGGGAGACGAACTCCACAGCAACGTCTTCGTAAGTTTCATCTGCTTGTGTATGTGCTTTGGCTAGAAATAACCACACTGCGCAGATTGTGTGTCTGTTACCTCCAGAAATCGTCGTGACTGTTTTTATACCTAGCAAAATCACCATGTCATCATCGGAGAACGGTCCTTTCAAAATATGCAAACCATTTCTGTTGGGAACATGAGCTAGCATGCAGTATGGTAGTGTCCAGGCTACGTAAGTAGACACCTGATGACTCGATGCTTCGGCTGAGTTAAGAGGTATTAACGCTGAAACAGTTTGCCTCTTAGTTTATATTTGTTAGTGAGACGTTGCCATTGCCATTTTTAGCTGTCTCTTTTCCTCTGTCCATTCACATTGCTGCTATTCTACTGGTCATATATG
>JABMCL010000812.1:345000-347500 GCA_018857735.1 Alviniconcha marisindica | reverse complement strand
GTCAAGTTTTAGTTTTGGTCACAGTTTCGGTGGCAAGTCAGCTTTTAGTTTTGGTCACAGTTTCGGTGACAAAGTCAGCTTTTAGTTTTGGTCACAGTTTCGGTGGCAAAGTCAAGTTTTAGTTTTGGTCACAGTTTCGGTGGCAAAGTCAAGTTTTAGTTTTGGTCACAGTTTCGGTTTTAGTTTTGGTCACAGTTTCGGTCCAAAGTCTGGTTTCAGTTTTGGTCACAGTTTCGGTGGCAAAGTCAGCTTTTAATTTTGGTCACAGTTTCGGTGGCAAAATCAGCTTTTAGTTTTGGTCACAGTTTGCACGTTCCTGCCATCTTTCTCAAAACACACAAGTGTGGAAGTGTTTAAAGTGTGTGGTCAAGTTTATGATTCATAGGTTTTTGTTCCTCCTCCGTCGCTTGACTTCACCCTCATAAAAGCAGAGACAGGAGAAGTGAAGGAGAAGGGAAGGTGATGGTGGGGTGCTTTGGAGAGAGTGAAAGAGAGAGTGGGGGGGGGGGGAGAGAGAGAGAGGAGAGAGAGAGAGAGAGGAGAGAGAGGGGAGAGAGAGAGAGAGAGAGAGAGAGAGAAGAGAGAGAGAGGTGAGGAGTGACAGAGTGTGTGTGTGTGTGTGTGTGTGTGGTGTGGTGTGTGTGTGCGTGCGTGTGAGGAGAAGAGAGAGGCGGGGGAGGGGGGAGAGGTTATGTGGTGGGGGGGGGGGGGACGGAGTTCTTAATTTACGAAGGTATATATTAACATACGTAATATATGCTTTGTTACATCCAGCCCCCACCCAAAAGATCTTAGACTAATAGAAGTATATTTTATGCATGCGCGTTTCTGTGCTACGGCATACAATTTAGTATTTGGAAAATAAATGAAGTAGAGAAGGAGGGGGAAGCGTGTAGTGTGTGTAGGGGGGGGGGGGGGGAGGGTAGTGTGTGTGTGTGTGTGGTATGAGGTGTAGTTGTGTGTGTGTTGTGTGTGTGTGTGTGTGTGCATGGGTGGGGAGTGTTATGTGTGTGTGTGTGTGTGTGTGTGTGTGTGTGTTGTGTGGTGTGTGTGTGTGTGTGTGTGTGTGTGTGTGTGCTGTAGGGGTGGTGTGTGTGTGGAGTGTGTGTGTGTCGTGTGTGGTGTGTGTGTGTGTGTGTGGAGTGTGATGTGTTGTGTGTTGGTATGTGTGTGTGTGCGCATGGGTGGGGAGTGTGTCTGTGTGTGTGTGTGTGTGTGTGGTGTGGGGAGGGATACGAGAGGGGAAGAGAGAGAGAGAGAGATGAGGGGAGACAGAAAAAGGGGTTGTCGAGAGATGGGAGAGAAAGGAAAGATGGGGCGGGGGGGCTGGGGGGGGGGGGGAGGGAGAGAGATTCTTGACTTTTATGGAGAGGGGCGGGGCTTATTTCCGCGTCCGCCGGACCCGATCACGGGAAGAGGGGGGGGGGGGGCATGACAAGAAAGATAAAGGAAGAGGAAAAGGAGAGAGAGAGAGAGAGAGAGAGAGAGAGAGAGAGAGAGGGTGGACAGAGAGAAACAGGCGGAAAAAAGAGAGTATTTGTTCTCTGAATACAGTCTGTCTTTTTTTGTTTGAGTCGTCGTTGTTTTAACGTGTGCGGTCGCGGGTTGCGGTGACGATGGCTATGACGAGCACTCTCTGTGTGTCAGGTGCCGTGTTGTGGGCAATAGGCGGTGAGAACAAGCGCCTTTATCTGCTGGGAAAATCATGCCGACGTTTTTAGGCAATAGTGCAACTATTTCCGGACGCCGGACGATGAATACCGGTTGCCTCCATACCAAATAGCACATCTGACTGCTTGGGGACCTCAGTCCAGGTTCACAACGCTGTGTTTTGTCACCTATCGGCTATTTTGGGGCACACTGCGTAGGCCAATGTCTCTTGGTCAAAAACAACACAAATAATAATAATAATGGACACTGAGAGCGCCTAACCCGCACAGGCCCTAAGCGCTTATACATTCTTTAAATGTACATATTTTCAAGATGTAATGCATACAACACGCGTACGTGCACGCGCGCGCGCACAGAGAGAGAGAGAGAGAGAGAGAGAGAGAGATGAGAGAGGAAGAGAGAGTGAGAGAGAAAGACAGACACACACACACACACACACACCACACACACACCACACACACATCACACACACACACACACACACCACCACACATCCTACCCTCCACACACACACACACACACACACACACACACACCACACACACACACACACACACTCACACACACACACACACACACACACACACACACACACACACACACACACACACACCACCAGTCACATAACAGGGCAATCAGGGCAATGAGACTGAAGAAAAGGTTTTTGAAAGGAAAAAAAGGTTTTCAAGGAAGATGTAAAAGAGCTGACAGAGGTAGAATGACGGACAGAAACCGGTAGTTGGTTCCAGATGACTGGAGCCTGGTAAGAGAAAGAGCGCCGACCACTGGACTTCGTGGCCGGATTATTAGACAGATGCGTCCTTTGTTT
>JABMCL010000812.1:310000-320000 GCA_018857735.1 Alviniconcha marisindica | reverse complement strand
GGATACCCCTTCACAAAACACACACACACACGCACGCACGCACGCACGCACGCACGCACGCACGCACGCACCAACGCACACACGCACGCACACACACACACACACAGACACCCTCACTCACACACACACACTCACACTCACACACACACACACACACACACACACACACACACACTCACACTCACACTCACACACACTCACACAAACAACAACAAACTGTTACCTACCACGGATGCTCAAATTAAGGTCCCCTCACTTGAGAATCTAGAGCTATTAAATATTTCATCTTTAATGCCTGGAGTAGGTCAGAAGATAGCTTCATTTGCATGCTTCGACTACTGATTAGGCATACTGCCTTTCCTGTGTTTGTCTTCCTGGTTCATTCAGCTTAATATTTTACGATTTCTCTACACACACACACACACACACACGCACGCACGCACGCACGCACGCACGCACGCACGCACGCGCGCACGCACGCACGCACGCACGCACACAGACACACACACACAACAACACACACACAACAACACACACACACACACACACACACACTCACACACGCGCGCACGCATGCACACACGCAAAAACAAAAAACAAAACAACAAAACAAAAAAACACGCACACTAACAGAGTGATAGAGAACCTGTGCGGATGGGGAGAGATGTGGAAAGAAAGAGAGGCGGAGGGAGGCAGGCAGAGAGAGACAGACAGCACACAGACACACAGAGACGGGGGGCGGGGGGCGGAGGGGGGGGGGGACAGAACAGACAGACAGAGGAAGGGAGATAGAGAGGAGGAGAGAACAAAAACCCAAGCAACTCCGATCTATCCTTCCTGACGTGTGAACCCTAGTGCCGTTGCCGGAGCCTTTAATACAATGCCGGTTGCCGGAGCCTTAATAGAATACCGGATGCCGGAACCTTTATAGAATGCCGGAGCCTTAATAGAGTCCAAGAACTAACGAACTAACTCAAGCTCTGGTGGAGTATGTGTCTATACCTTGCTTTTGCTCGCATGTTACCGTAGGTGACTCAGGTCCTTGTTGTGTTTGTGTGACGTCTTTGTTGTTGTGTTTGTGTGACGTCTTTTTTTTGTGTGACGTCTTTTTGAGCGCTGATTAACTCCCTTGTGTGCTGATTTTAAACTAACCAGAATCAACACACAAGGGAGATAATTAGCGCCCGAAAGACGTCACACAAGCACGACAACAAAGACCTGAGTCGCCTACGGTAACTCGCACCCGGCGAGCGCTCTGGGCCCCGTTCTGTTTCAAATTTTTGACTAACTAACTAACTAACTAACTAACTAACTAACTAACTAACTAACTAACTAACTAACTAACTAACTAACTAACTAACTAGATCCAAACACAAAAAGGTTCAAACGAACGCTTATTTATTTTGACACGGACACACAGTATGCAGTGAGCCGGTTTGGCCTAGCGGTAAGGCGTTAGGCTGGTAAGCGGAAGGACCTCGGTTCGATACCGCTTCGGCTCTCCTTTCTCTTCAAAAAGGTTGTGGTTTGTTGTGGACACGGTCTTGTGACTTTGTCCATCCCTTCTTACTAAAACATTAAAATGGCTATCGACGCTGCCCATCTTAATGCAGGAATCAGTGGCAGTGTAGCGATAGGTATATAATCCCCCCCCCCCTCTCCTCCCCCCCCCCCCCCCCCCCCCTCCATACCCCCTCCCCCCCTTCTCCCAGTTCCTAATAACCCTCATGGTTTCTGTGGACGTTAAACACCATGCTTACAAAAAGTAAGTAAATTGCAGTATGCAAATTTTCGGGGAAATCCCGTTTGTCAAGCCACAAAACGACGCTTAACAGATAAACGGTTAGAACGCTAGCAGTCATTCTGTTTCAGATTTGTTTTTAAACTAACTAACTAACTAATTAGCTAACTAATTAACTAACTAATGAATTAATTAACTAACTAATTAGTTAACTAACTACCTAACTAGCTCACTAGCTAACTGACCAACTAACTAATTAGCTAGCTAGCTAACTAACTAATTAGCTCCCTAGCTAGCTAACTAACTAACTAATCAGCTAGCTAACTAACTAACTAGCCATGCTAACCAGCCAAACGCCCTCTGCAGATCGCCGCGGAGCGGGTGTGCCACAAGGAACGGCGGCAGATACGTCTGGACGGCGGCAAGGCCGAGTTCGACAAGCGCTGGGGCTACGAGACGCTGGAGAGCATCAAGGAGAACGCCATGCAGCACTGCCACCACCAGGACCAGCACCAGGACCAGCACCAGGACCACCACCAGCAGCCCGGAGAGGCGGAGGAACCGGACACCGACAGCATCGGTGAGTCTGGACAGGACGTGGGTGCAGTGATTGACACGTACGTGTGTGTGTGTGTGTGTGTGTGTGTGTGTGTGTGTGTGTGTGTGTGTGTGTCGCGTGGCGAGGTGGGTTGGTGGTGGTGGGTTGGACCAAAGATGTTGTTATTGTATCAAGACAGCGCAGGTCCTTATGCAGAATGTGTAGAATGTGTTTCGCGCTGATTTAACCGTTATGGTAGACTGGACCTAAAACATCCTGGAGGGCCTGTCGTAAAATTATGATGGGTAGACATATATATATATAACCCTGACAAAATCTAAGAAAAACAGCAAGCTGGCTTAAAATTCCCACATTTTCGGCGACTGCCTTCCTCGGGAGCCAGCTTGCTGTTTTTCTTAGATTTTGTCAGGGTTATATATATATCTATATGTCTACCCATCATATAACCAGATTGGGCGTAAAAAGAAAATAATGAAAATTCCTTCCTTCTACCCACACCCATACGCGATTACGGACATGGAGAGTTGACGCCCTTCGTAACTGGCTCCATGACTAATAGATATTATGTAATAGTCTTTCTCTTATGTAATAGTCTTTGCAAGTTTATAGCTGATCGCACGATGCAAGCGTATTATTGTAGTGTGTTTGCTTTGACTTTGAGTGAAAATGATCAAAGCGGAATGGGAAATGACGTCAAGCGTAATCATGACGCTTTTTTTTTTTTTTGACGATATTTTGTTGTCTGTGTGATAGTTAAGTTCGTAGTTGTCATCGGTGAAGAAGTAAATTTTAATGGGCGGTAGAGCAAGTTCGATTCAAAGAAATTCTGCCCGCACTTTCTGTCATCAGTGAAGAAGAAAATTTTAATGGGCGGTAGAGCAAGTTCGATTCAAAGAAATTCTGCCCGCACTTTCTGTTACTTTTATTAGTAGGCCGCCAAACGGACTGCGCTGTCTTGGTATGCAATATCTCTGGTTGGATTCGTCGTCGAGATGCACAAGGGCTCCATCAAAACTCACCACGAGATGTTCCGAGTTGTCTCTGCCGGAAACGACGGAAAACGGAGAGAGTTGGTTGGTTCGTTGGTTGGTTGGGTGGGTGGTTGGTTGGTTTCGTACGCTCGTTTGCAGGTTGCTTGCTTGGTGTCTTTGCTTTCTGGCTGCATGGGTTTCTGCTGCAAAGGTAAGGAGAATGATTCAGCCATGCTGTGTCAAGTTCTACGCCAATGAGAAACAGTACGAAAAGGAATCGGTTTGCGGGCATCTTGCGATTATTGACGTGTATGCGATTTGTCCACGCCATCAAAGATATCTACTATCACGCGTTTTCTGACGTAAGCCTTTACCGGTAGGTTGCTTCCCTTACCCAGTGGGATTTTCTTACCCAGCGGGGTTTTCTTACCCAGTGGGTAGGGTTCTTCCCTTACCCAGCGGGTTTCTCTTGTCCGGTCGGTTATTTCCCTTATCAGGTGGTTTGCTTCCGTACTCAGTGGATTGTTTCCCTTACCCAGTGGATTGTTTCCCTTATCCACTGGGTCGCTTCCCTTACCCAGCGGGGTTTTCTTACATCAATGCACGCACGCACGCACACGCACGCACGCACGTACGCACGCACGCAATCACACACACACACACACACACACACACACACACACACACACACACACACACACACACACACACACACACACACACACACGCACACACACACACACACACAGAGTCAATAGAATATGCCGACTTGTCGTTAGCTCCATTATTTCACGGATGTGTTGTTGTTGTTAATTATTGCCTACTTTGCGAACCTGCTGACTAGCCGCTAGTTGACTGGCGGTTTCGTTAAGTTGTCAACCGTATGTATAGATGTATAGCTCTTCCCTCGACGTGTATTAATGTTCGGTTAACTGGTTGAGTGGATTAATGGTTGACTGGTTCGTGTGTTTGCTGGTGAAACACACACACCCTCCGCCGACTCCACTGTGAAAACAATGTTTATTTAAGACAGAAATAATCGCTTGTGCAACACTCCGAAGAATTAACCAGCATCCGTGAAGCGCAATCAAATCTCGCGTGGGTGTGTAACAGGTTTGCGTGTCTGTTTGTCGAACGTGAACGCAGCTTACGTGAGTCAGTGACTGTACAGCAAACACCTTATACTGCTGTGGCGATATTGATTCAGGTTACAATGCATAATCATGACCGCAACGCTTGACTAAGACGGATTAATTGTCAGTCGATGATTGACTTGTTTTTGTCCCACTCTGTACGTGTGTGTGTGTGTGTGTGTGTGTGTGTGTGTGTGTGTGGTTTTGTGTGTGTGTGTGTGTGTGTGTGTGTACGTTACATTTTTGACGGTATCCATTTCTACAATTCAAAAGAAAAAAAAGAAAAAAAAGTGGACTCTTCCCTTCGCTCTGTGCACGTCACTGACTCAGCACTGTGCCATTGCGCATGTTAAAGATCCCACGTGCCCCTTTCAGTCAGAAGAGGCCTTACCAGCCGATGCCGCCAGAGCAAGCAAAACTTGTGCAACGATGTGATAATAATAAATGCGTTTCTAATGCGCCGAATGCCTCTGCGATACACGTGTGAGGCAAAACGCTGTACGGCACCAGTGAAACATTACAGTACCTTTATTTTATTTAATAAAGCATTGGATATATCACTCTATCCCTCACTCTCCCCCGAATCTACACATGACGCACACGTACACACACACACACACACACACACACACACACACACACACACACACACACACACACACCACACACCCACACCACGCACTCCAGCAGCGCACGCACAGACACACGACGCACACACACACACACACACACACACCCCAACACACACACACACACACACACACACCACACACACACACACACACACACACACACACACACCGGACATAATCCCACCCAACACACACACACCACACACACACACACACACACACACACACACACACACACACACACACACACACAACACACACACACACACACACACACACACACACACACACACACACCCGCACTTTCTCCTCTTTTTCTCTCTCTCTCTCTCTCTCTCTCTCTCTCTCTCTGTTAGTCTGCCACCCCCCACCCCCCAGATAATCATCAGTAAGCCAGTGAAGACGTCAGCACCAAAAACAAAACTAAAAAGCTCTAATGTATATAGCAGTAGCAGAATAATGGGAATGATGGCCAAGGCAAGGCGCGGGAATGTAATGCAAGGGAGGTAAGCGTTCAGAGGAACCCCCGTTTTGTCAACACTTCCAAAAGAGTTCTTCCCCTTCAGCCGTCTACTCGATCTCTTCTTACCGTCAGACTAGCATCTCTCTCTCTCTCTCTCTCTCTCTCTCTCTCTCTCTCTCTCTCTCTCTCTCTCTTCTCTCTCTCCTAAAAATCAGTTTCTTGGTTTGTAATGTGTATATACATGCATGTATAGTCTCCCAGTGTTATTATGAATTGATTTATTACTATGCATGCTTTTGTATTATTCATAACTCTCTCTCTCTCTCTCTCTCTCTCTCTCTCTCTCTCTCTCTCTCTCTCTCTCTCCCCCCCTCCCTCTAATCTCTGCCCCCTGCTCCCCGCGCCCCCCTCCACCACTCCATCTCTCTACCACCTACCCTTGTTCCGTCGGAACACAACCGTAAACAGCTGTGTGGTGACAGTGACAGAGCATTAGTTTGACGCCGTCGTGCCGGCCCGACAAAACTGTGCCGTACACTGTGTCAGTATTCTCTAGGCGGAGGGATAAGCACACAGCGGTAATGAGACGATCAGTAATCCCTGCCCCGCACTGTGCCAATAAGACCTTTTAGTGTCTCAGTGTGGCAGGGAGCAAGCAGTGAGAGAGATAAGGGAGGCAATCCCACCTGCGATGAGGGAGTTAGTTGCCAAACGATAATTTTATTATTTTATTATGTACTTATTTTTTAATTTATTCATCTTTCTTTCTTTCTTTCTTTCTTTCTTTCTTTCTTTCTTTTTTTTTTTTGGGGGGGGGGGCAGCGGTCACGCTCGAGTTGTTCCGGCTGTCCTGGCCAGAGAGGGACGGCAGTGTGCGCGGTTCTCTCCCTTCCTGTGGACGATGGACCATGACACCACAATTTAATCAAACTCACTTTTAATAAGCGCTTATTAACTCCCCTGTGTGTTGGTTCTGCACGAGCGCTCTGGACCTCGTTCTGCTTCTATTATTTTATTTATAAAACGGGGGGGGGGGGGGGGGGGCCTGTTGTATAATTTATAATAGTCTGTTTGCGTTCAGCCAAACCCCTTGAAAACCCGGCAAATGAACGTGATCAGTGCAGCCACGTCCTCCTTTTAAAAGATTCTGAAAAAAGAAAACAACAAATCAAAAACAAAACACAACACACACACAACACAAACACACACACACACACACACACACACACACACACACACACACACACACACACACACAACTCACACACACACACACACACACACACACACACACACTCACACACACACGACACACACACACACCACGCACGCACGCAGCATAAACACACACACACACAAACACCGGGCCCAAAGAAACACAACAACAACAAACACAGTTCTTGACAACAATCCACGCCGGAAAACTGACCTGAGCCCCCCCCCCCCCCCCCCCCCCCTCCCCCCCCCCCGCCACCCCCCCAAATCAGAAACTCTTGCCATTCTCGGTCAGGTGATAACAGGTGAAGGAGTTCACAGGTGCTACGGTCATCATCCGCCTTCGCGGCCTTTCTCTTCATCCTCGTGGTACATTAATCATAGTGGCCTCACACTCAGGACTTGATCGACTGTCTGATAATAGGTACGTGGATCTGGTCTGTGTGGGTCTGGACTGTCTGATGATAGATAGATATAGTCTGTGTGGGTCTGGACTGTCTGATGATGGATAGATCTAGTCTGTGTGGGTCTGGACCATTGTCTGATGATAGATAGATCTAGTCGGGGTGGGTCTGGACCTTTTCTGATGATAGATAGATCTAGTCGGTGTGGATCTGGACCATTGTCTGATGATAGATAGATCTAGTCTGTGTGGGTCTGGACCATTGTCTGATGAGAGATAGATCTAGTCTGTGTGGGTCTGGACTGTCTGATGATAGATAGACCTAGTCTGTGTGGGTCTGGACTGTCTGATGATAGATAGATCTAGTCTGTGTGGGTCTGGACCATTGTCTGATGAGAGATAGATCTAGTCTGTGTGGGTCTGGATTGTCTGATGAGAGATAGATCTAGTCTGTGTGGGTCTGGACTGTCTGATGATAGATAGATCTAGTCTGTGTGGGTCTGGACCATTGTCTGATGATAGATAGATCTAGTCTGTGTGGGTCTGGACTGTCTGATGATAGATAGATCTAGTCTGTGTGGGTCTGGACTGTCTGATGATGGATAGATCTAGTCTGTGTGGGTCTGGACTGTCTGATGATAGATAGACCTAGTCTGTGTGGGTCTGGACTGTCTGATGATGGATAGATCTAGTCTGTGTGGGTCTGGACTGTCTGATGATAGATAGACCTAGTCTGTGTGGGTCTGGACTGTCTGATGATGGATAGATCTAGTCTGTGTGGGTCTGGACTGTCTGATGATAGATAGATCTAGTCTGTGTGGGTCTGGACTGTCTGATGAGAGATAGACCTAGTCTGTGTGGGTCTGGACTGTCTGATGATGGATAGATCTAGTCTGTGTGGGTCTGGACTGTCTGATGATAGATAGACCTAGTCTGTGTGGGTCTGGACTGTCTGATGATGGATAGATCTAGTCTGTGTGGGTCTGGACTGTCTGATGATGGATAGATCTAGTCTGTGTGGGTCTGGACTGTCTGATGAGAGATAGACCTAGTCTGTGTGGGTCTGGACTGTCTGATGATGGATAGATCTAGTCTGTGTGGGTCTGGACTGTCTGGACTGTCTGATGATAGATAGACCTAGTCTGTGTGGGTCTGGACTGTCTGATGATGGATAGATCTAGTCTGTGTGGGTCTGGACTGTCTGATGATGGATAGATCTAGTCTGTGTGGGTCTGGACTGTCTGATGATAGGTACGTGGATCTAGTCTGTGTGGGTCTGGACTGACTGATGATAGATAGATCTAGTCTGTGTGGGTCTGGACTGTCTGATGATGGATAGATCTAGTCTGTGTGGGTCTGGACTGTCTGATGATATATAGATCTAGTCTGTGTGGGTCTGAACTGTCTGATGATAGACAGAACTAGTCTGTGTGGGACTGGACCATTGAGCTGTGAAACGAGCTCAGTGGTAGCCGCGGTTTGGCCTAGCGGTAAGGCATTTAAGCTGGTAAGCGGGCGGACATCGGTTCGATTCCCTGTTTGGGCTCTCTTTTCCTTACGTTACCATCATCATTATACCATCATCATCGCATCACACCACTGCCATTGTCAGTGTGACGGCCCTCATCGTTATCACCGGAAACTCCTCCACCACTATCATCATCATCACCATCACCACCGCTACCATCATCATCATCATCATCATACCACCATTAGCGCTTCACACCACCACTGACCATTTTCATCGCCACGACCGCCACCACCATCAGTATTGTCATGACTACTGCCCATTATCATCATCATCATCATCATCATCATCATCATCATCATCATCATCATCATCATCATCAGTATCATCGTCATCAAAAGATACTCCTTTCCATGTGCCCTTTAAGCACAAGGTGTCAGGGGCGGGGATAGCTCAGTGGTTAGAGCGCCGGCCTCGTGATTGAAAGGTCGCGGGTTCGAATCCCCGAAGGAGCGACGGAGAATTTTCTTCTCCAGGGTCGACTTTCTGTGCTGACTCTTATTTCGGTATCCGTTCCACCCCCGTGTTACCGCAGTAGCACGTAAAAGATCCCGGTCATTCTGCCAAAAGTGCAGGTGGCAGGTTACAGCTAAACACGCATACACCTTACGTATGTGGCTTTGCATGAAGTGACATGAAGCATGGTTGTATGGTGTACACAGACCTTGCGCCGAGACGGCAGCAGTTTCATGTGGCACCAGCCATGGCAGACCTGTAAGTACTCCAATTCGGTGGATATTGAAAAAAAAAACCGCGCTATAAAAAGCTAGTCACTCATGTAGAATTACATGCGAGCGCAGTGAGTCTGCTCAAGAGAGCGGAGAATAGCGCTATATAAGCGATCATCAATCAATCATTCTTTTTCGCGGTTCAGTTCACTGTTGCTTTACGTCCACAGAGACCGTAAGCACTATTAGGGACGGGGAGCCCAGGACGTCCACCTCGACTTTCACACAGCTCCTGGGCTCTGTGTTGTCCTCTCGTTCACTGTTCCTTTACGTCCACAGAGACCATAAGGACTATTAGTGACGGGGAGCCCAGGACGTCCACCTCGCCTTTCACACTGCTCCTGAGCTCTGTGTTGCCCTCTCGTTCACTGTTCCTTTACGTCCACAGAGACCATAAGGACTATTAGTGACGGGGAGCCCAGGACGTCCACCTCGACTTTCACACAGCCACTCTGGAGCTCAGAACTAGACGGTTCAAGTTCAAGTTGACTGTTGCTTTACGTCCACAGAGGCCCTCAGGACTGTTAGTGACGGGGAGCCCAGGACGTCCACCTCCACTTTCACACAGCTCCTGAGCCCTGAACTAGACGGTTCAAGTTCAAGTTCACTGGTGCTTTACGTCCACAT
>JABMCL010000812.1:280000-285000 GCA_018857735.1 Alviniconcha marisindica | reverse complement strand
TAAAGGCTTTGCTGTGGAGCTATAAAGTCAGAGAGAGAAAGGGGGGGGGGGGGAAGTGTGTGTGCGTGTGTGTGTGTGTGTGTGTGTGTGCGTGTGTGCGTGTGTGTGTGTGTGTGTGTGTGTGTGTATGCGTGTGTGTGTATGTGTGTGTGTGTGTGTGTGCGTGTGCGTGTGTGTGTGTCTGTGCCTGCGTGCATGTGTTCGACTGAGTATGAGTGTGTCGAGTGCGTGCGCACCTGTCCGTCAAGGGGGGGGGGGGGGGGGGGGGGGGGGGCAGGGATGAAGATGAGGATGAAGACGCATCGTTACCGTGAAGCCGAAAGGCGCCCCCCAACTCGCTTCTCCCGCTGGTGCAATAACCGGGCCGCTGATGCAGACCGCCTGCAAACGGTTATCAGAAGGGGCTGTGGGAGGCTGGCACCCCGACAAGGCGCTGATTGGCTCACGCCGAGATGTTCCACACCAGCTTGGATGGATGTCTGCTCGCGGCCTTCGTTCCGCCCAGAACAGAATGGACTCGTTAAATGAGACGGGGTGCCACTGACGGCGCTAACAGGTCGTTATGTTTTAGCGCGGCGCCTGCTGATTGTGCAATCTCCGGGACCTCTGTATATCTCTGGCTGACGTCATTGACGCACGTGCCGCAACGGTTGACCGGCAGTCACGTGACTTGAATTGTTTCCCCCCCCCCCCTCCGTCTCCCTCACGGTTGGTTGGTTAGTTGTTGGATTTTAATGTCCCGTCAGCGTGACATCTTAGGGTCACGTCACTCTGGATAGCGTGACAGCTTAGGATAGCTTCACACCTCAGTATAGCGTGACAGCGCAGGGTCATATCACCTCTGGATAGCGTGACATCTTAGGGTCACATCATTTCAGAATAGCGTGACAGGGCAGGGTCACGTCACCTCGGTATAGCGTGACAGCGTAGGGTCACATCACGTCAGGATAGCGTGACAGCGCAGGGTCACGTCACCTCAGGATAGCGTGACAGCGCAGGGTCACATCACCTCAGGATAGCGTGACAGCTCAGGGTCACGTCACATCAGGATAGCGTGACAGCGCAGAGTCACACACCTCAGGATAGCGTGACAGCGCAGGGTCACATCACCTCTGGATAGCGTGACAGCGCAGGGTCACATCACCTCACGATAGCGTGACAGCGCAGTCACGTCACCTCCGGATACCGTGACAGCGCAGGGTCACGTCACATCAGGATAGCGTGACCGCGCAGGGTCACGTCACCTCAGGATAGCGTGACAGCGCAGGGTCACGTCACCTCTGAACGAACCACAGGAGCACGCAGCGTCAGTTTCTCAGAATAGCATGGATGATCCAGGCACGCCGATGAAGCAGCTAAAAACAGGATTATTTCTGCCATAATTGTTTGGTTTTGCTCCCTCTCTCTCTCTCTCTCTCTCTCTCTCTCTCTCTCTCTCTCTCTCTCTCTCTCATCCGTACGGATACACCTCTCCTGAGTGTTTTCCTGATTGGGCGAGGCAGCACAAAAATAAGGAGCATTATCTGATTAACTGCTCAGTAAATGAGGATTAAAGATGACAGTCGAGCAGCACGAGCACTTGCTCCAACTGGCACGACGCGACCGTGCATAGTCAGTGTAGTAGTTAGCGGTTTGCACCGATCGCACCGAGCTCGAGCGCACGTGGCTAATCACAAAACAAAGTGCACGTGGTCAATCACGGGACAAAGTGCACGAAATGCACGTGGTGAATCACAAAACAAAAACGCACGTGGCTAATCGCAAAATCAGACTGCGCGCCAGGAAGATATATATAGTTCCTGTGGTTTGGGGCCACCGAGTCTTGTCTAAACATGCACGGTAGAGTCAGCCCCGCCCCCCCCCCCCCCCCCCCCCCCCCCCCCCCCCCCCCCGCCATCCCACCACCCCCTCCTTTGTTTTCCCTGAACCAGCGTTAACGTCTGAAAATCGCTGTGCCTGTTTGTTGTTGTTTTAATTATTTAGTGCAGTAATAATAATGGATAGCACTTATACAGCCTACATTGTCAGGATTAGTATCGACAGGTAGGCGCTGGCTATTCGGTCTTCTTTTTTTTTTGGGGGGGGGGGGGGGGGGGGATTAAAATTGGGGAAAAGGTTTTCCTCATTCCACTTTCCGTTTTTCATTCTTTGTTCACTTATTTATTGACGCATTCATTTGGTCAGTCAGTCTGTGACGCAATCGTTTACACGTGTGGTCGTTTGCTCGTGTCGGCTTTCGTTCGTCGATTCTTCTCTTACACACTCCGTTCACAGATTCTAACATTAAGATCACCCGGTCATAGTCAATCTGTCAGTCAGTTAGTCAGCCATCCTTTCAAGTAGTCGTTTAACCCCTTCACTGACCCAGCCGGTAAAATTTCCGGGCTCAAAAAATGCACACATGCACGCCTGCAAATGGTACATTTGACGGCCGTATAACAAATCTTACTTTCAGTACTGTGCATTTTGGTATAAATCCTTTCACGTGTTCGTGCTAATGGGACCCCCAAAAAGAAGCCTTAATGGTTTCAGATTGGATCTTTTATTGGGCGTTTTCCGAGTGGCGGTGCGACAAGCATGGTAGTGGAAGGGTTAACCAGCCAGTCATTATTCAGACATTCCATTCCATTCCATTCCTTTCTTCCATCCTCAGTTCATTCATTCATGCATTCATTCATTTCGCCGCGTGACCTTGACTCACACAGGTGTTACGTAGTTCCAGTTGCACGTGCAGTCACTGAGACTGGAGAGAAAGGCACAGTGAGTGGGTCTCAGCGAGTGCCAAGAGCGCCGTGAGCATTCAGTGCTTACGTCACCTTACTTACCCGTGCTGATGGCGGAGACGTCGCTTTGGCACGACTGGTGGAGGAGCTTGAGGAATGAGGTAATGACTGTCAGATGTGGTTATTGCACAGAAAATGGGTGCCAGCGCACGGCGAGATGAAAGACAAAAACAAAAACAAAAACAAACAAAAACGGGAAGAAGAAGAAGAAGAAAAGAAAAGAAAAAAGATTGTGCCTGTTGGCTGCAGAAGCAGGTCATGATCAGTTTGTATGTAGTTTTGTGTATGGTTGTGAGGATGGTGAATAGTTAAAGGGGAACTAAAGTGAACGAGTATCGCGGGCCGTATAGGAATTTTCAGTTTGTTAGCTGTAGAAGCAGGTCAGTTTGTATGCAGTTTTGTGTATGGCTATGAGGAAGGGGAGCTAAAGTGAGCGAGTATAGCGGGCCCTATAGGAATTTTTAGTTTCAGAGAGAGAGAGAGAGAGAGATGTAGGACACTTGTCTGCTCTTGTTTGAGCTGTTTTGTAATGGTGTTTCGGTGTCCAGAGCTTGGCAGAAGCTGCCTCACTGAGTTCATTCATGCCACGCCAGGGGTGCAAAGTGTCCAGGAGAAGTAGGACAATGGCCAGCAGCTTGTCCATGATTAGTAAACGGGTAACTCTAACTTTGGGAAGGAGAGGGTGGACACGAGGAAGGGAGGTAGGATTGCAGGGTGGCTGGGTAGTCTGTGTGGGGTGAAATGGGGCGTACGTACCCCATACCCCATCTAGCTTCGGGTGGGGGTTCTGGACCATGGACCTACATAAAGTACATGTATAGGTCCTTGTTTTGCGTGAGCCGGTTTGGCCTAGCGGTAAGGCGTTAGGCTGGTAAGCGGAGGGACCTCGGTTCGACACCGCTTCGGCTCTTCTTTCTCTTCAAAAAGGTTGTGGTTTGAGGACACTGTCTTGTGACTTTTCCACACTTCCTACTGAAACTTTAAAAAGGGCTCTCATCCGCCCATCTTAATGCAGGAGTCTTTCTTGGTAAAGTGTGCGATAGGTATATATTACCTTTTCCCCCCCACCTCCATACCCCCCCCCCCCCCCTCCCCCGTCCCTAATAACCCCTAGGGTTTTTGTGGCGTTAAGCACCGTGTTTACTTTTTAATTGTTTTGTAGTACTGCCGCAGAGGGCCGTCCGGTTAAGGATGGGGGAATCGGGGATGATTCAGCTTGACTGCTGGGAGGAAACTAAGTCGAGGCTGTGTTTGGCATTAAAGTCTTTTTTTTTCTTTCCTTTTTTTAAACGTAGTCCTTCTTGTTAGCTTAGATTTCTTCCTTCCCCGGGATTCTTTTCTTCTTGTACTCACTCAGTCGTGCTTGAGACGAGGGGTTTTTGGTGTTTTACGCCCAGTAAACCAGTAGGAAATATCGGGGCGAAAATACTGATAAGCTAAAAGGCAAACGGGTATTAAATTCCTTTCTTCTGAACCTCTATTCCCTTTTTCTTCTTCTTGTCTTTTTCTTTTCTTCTTCTTCTTTTTTCTTTTCTTTTTCTTTCTCTTTCTTTTTCTTCTTCTTTTTCTCCTCCTCCTCCTCCTTCTTCTCTCTCTCCCCCTCCCCCTCCTCCTTTCTTCCTTCTTTTTTTTTCCTTCTTCTTCTTCTCCCTTCTTCTTCTTTCTTCTTCTTCTTCTCCTCCTCCTCCCTCCTCCTCCTCCTTCCTTTTCTTCTTCTTCTTCTTCTTCTTCCTTCTTCTTTCTTCTCTCCTCCTCCTCCTCCTCTTCTTCTTCTTCTTTCTTCTTCTTCTTTCTTCTTCTTCCTCCTCCTCCCCTCCTCCTCCTCCTCCTCCTCCTCCTCCTCCTCTCCTTCTCTCTTCCTTCCTTCTTCTTCTTCTTCTTCTTCTTCCTTCCCCCTCCCTCCTTCCTTCTTCTCTTTTCTCTTCTTTTTCTTTTCTTCTTCTTCTTCTTCTTCCCTTTCTTCTTTTTTCTTTTTTCTCTTCTTCTTCTTCTTCTTTTCCCTTCTTCTTCTTCTTCTTCTTCTTCTCTTCCTTCCTTTCTTTTTCCCCTCCCCCTCTCTTCTTTCTTCTTTCTTTTTCTTCTTCCTCTCCCTCCCTCCTCCTCCTCCTTTCTTTTTCTTCTCTTCTTTCTTCTTCTTCTTCTTCTTCTTCTTCTTCTCCTCTTCCTCTTCTTCTCCTCCTCTCCTCCTCCTCCTCCTCCTCCTTCTTCTTCTTCTTC
>JABMCL010000812.1:272500-275000 GCA_018857735.1 Alviniconcha marisindica | reverse complement strand
CAGTCAACCACAGAGGATTACGCCAGGGCTATTTTTATCAGTGACGTAACTGAAGATGATTGTAAATGAACAGAAAGGGGATCCCGTCCCTAATAAGCCTTATGGTTTCTGAGGACGGTAAGCACCGTGTTTACAGAAAGGGCGCAAACAGCACATAAAAGGTTAAAAAATAAAACAAATATAATTATATTTTTTTAAACGCTATTTATTAGGACATAACTCGGCCTGTACATTTTTGGGGTACTCCGGCCCTTTATCGAGCTACAAAACGACACTTAAACAATCATAGTCCAGGAGCTGTGTGAGAGTCGAGGTGGCCGTCCTGGGCTGTCCGTCCTAACGAGCCTTATGGTTTCCGTGGACGTAAAGCTATATTGATGAACCATGCTTCGGCATTGGTCTCAGCTTGTCCCTAATGTGTCAACTGACATCTGAGGACATTAAGCAACACTGCCTACCTACCTACCTACACTTAAACAACAGTTAAACGGTGAAAAACGATGAAAAATGAGATGGAATCTCTTTTCTTCTTCTTCTTCTTCTTCTTCTTTAGTGTTTGTGATAGTTGTCGGTGAGTTACTGATTTTGCTTGTCTGAAACGAGTTTGGGTTTGGTGGCGCGTGTGGCAATGGGTCTAGGACGGAGAAAAGGAAAACCCTTTAAAGTCAGGGCTGTAAATAATTTGTAAAACATGGTACAGGGGTTTTCGGTTTTCAATGTTGTGACTGCGTTAGAGAAACTTGTGATTCGGTGACTAGCGTGTTTGAACTGGTGTACAACAGTTGTGAATGTGTGTTTCGTCCTTGGGGTGACCCTATGCGGTTGACGGGACGTTAAAATCCAAGACTGAGTAACTATTACCAAATACTAGAGACATAGTGGTGAAAACAAAACTAGCTCCTAAACGAGATGCGTGTAAAGGAAGCGCTGTTCTTCCCACCCAGGAACACACAATCACTCAGTCATACGGTAACGTCTCCCTGTAACTCGGTCCAGCAAGTGGAGTGGCAGGTACTTGTGGACTTCATTACTTTCTCTCCTCCAGGGGTGCCTCCTCCCCAGCCAGCGTTCTCCCTCTCTCCCTCCCTCCCTCGTTCTCTCCGCCCTGATATAACCGTACTGGCTGGCTGGGCGTAAAACACCAACTTACTTACTTCCCCATTCTCTGTTCCCTCTCCCTCCTTTTCTCCCCCACCCCCCCCCCCCCCCCTATTCTTTATCTCCCTCCTTCCCTAATCCTCTCATCTCCTTCGCTCTCTCTGTCTGTGCTCTGTGTCTTTCCTCATCCTTCCCGCTCCCGTCCCTCCCTCCCTACCTCATTCTTTATATCCGTCCTTTCCCCATCCTATTTTCTCTCCCCCCCCCTCTCTGTTGCACTCTCTCTCTCTCTCTCTCTCTCTCTCTCTCTCTCCTCTCTCCTCTCTCCTCCTCCCTCCTCCTCTCTCTGTCCCTCCCCCCTCTCCTCTCTCTCCTCCCTCCTCTCTCCCTCCCTCCTCTCCCTCTCTCTGTTTCCCTCCCTCCCCCTCCCTCCCTCATTCTTTATCCTCCTTCCCCATCCTCTCATCTCCCCCCGTCACTCCTTTCTGTCTGTGCACTCTCTCTGTGTCTTCCCTCCTCCTCCCCCACCCCCCCTCACCCCTCATTTCCCTGTCTTCACCTGAAGCCGCGTACAGCCAGACACACACCGGCAGTAAATGTACCTGTCCCGTGGCCCTTACCTATATTATACCTGTGGCAGCCCGGCAAAGCCTGCTGTGTTGTGAGTTACCACCGCCGCCGCTCCATGCGGTTCGTACGTTTCGTTCTGTGCCTGTCACTGGCCGGGGATAGCTGCGGTCTGCACACAGCTATAGCTAGGCTGTACGTTTCCTTCTCGGTCGTCGGCGGCGGCGTTTGTGTGTGTGTGTGTGTGTCCGTACGTACGTCACTCCGGCTTCGTCTTCCCGCCGCGTTTGCTCCCGGCGTGACTGACGATGACCACAGGTCCTCTGGCGCTGCCGGTGACTTTAAGCTGTGACCCGTCACGTCGTTGATCTCGTTGCTGTGGTCACTTCAAAGCGGGGGAGGCTGTCGCCGTGCTGTACGTGTGTGGGACCGCTGACCGCTGGAATGATCGATGTGAACGGCGCTTTGATTGGCGCGGATTTCGGTGGAGGGAGAAGTTCCGTCATCGCTGGAGCGGTTTGTTGTTGTTGTTGTTGTTGTTGTTGTTGTTGTCTTGGGTGTTGTTGCTGTTTCAGAAAAACAAATGTGCGTGTGTCTTGGTGACTTTAGGTTCTTCTGCTGTGCAGGTGATGTGTGTGATTCGAAGTGGTTCAGTGGTTTGAAGCGATGCTTAGTGATTTGAAGCAGTACTTAGTGATTTGAAGCAGTACTTACTTAGTGATTTGAAGCAGTACTTAGTGATTTGAAGCAATGCCCAGTGGTTTGAAGCAATATTCAGTGATCTGAAGCGATTTGAAGCAATGTTCAGTTATTTGAAGCAGTACTTAGTGATTTG
>JABMCL010000812.1:262500-265000 GCA_018857735.1 Alviniconcha marisindica | reverse complement strand
GAGAGAGAGAGAGAACAGAAATAGACAGAGAGAGAGAGGGGGGGGGGGGGGGGGAGTGTGTCTTGTGTGTGTGTGTTTTTGTGGTGTGTGTGGTTTTGTGTGTGTGTGTGTGGTGTGTGTGTGTGTGTGTGTGTGTGTGTGTGTGTGTGTGTGTGTGTGTGTGTGGTTTTGTGTGTGTGTGTGTGTGTGTGAATGATGACGGTGTGTGTGTGGGGGGTGCGTGCGTGTGTGTGTGTGTGTGTGTGTGTGTGTGTGTGTGTGTGTGTGTGTGTGCGTGCGTGCGTGTGACAGACCCGTCACAAAGATAACCAGAACATATGGCCAAAAGTATCGCATTCGTCACTATCCAACTTTCTGCTCTTCATTGGCATACAGGCCGAACCACCCTGACTCCAGCCAGACGAACACAAAATTCGAAGCAAATGAAGTAAGCCCGTGGCAGACGGAAGACTTAATTTTCACATTTTCTACGTGTACAGCAACTTGCGTCTTGTAATGGTTAAATAGCTTCAACACCGCGTTTCCCCCGAAGAGGTCCTGGTGGTGGGGACGGAGATCCCAGGAGGTGGGGGAAGGAGTTGAGTTCAGTTCAGTTCAGTTCAATTCAAGATGATATCAATGCGCTCGGAAAAGCCCATAATCGCTCAACTCAGTCTCTCAGAAATGCCCCCGAACGTTGCCTTTGAAACGAAGAGTGAGACTATACCTAATGCTTCTCTGTCACCACCAGGATGAGTCTGCATTAAGATCGGCAACCGTGAGAGCCATGTTAATGTTTCGTTAATAAAGTTGTGAGTGGCAAATTAAAGTCGCAGTTAAGACAGTGTCCGCAAATCACTTTTTGAAGAGAAAGGATCAGAGCTGAAGCGTAATCGAACCTTGGTCCTTCTGCTTACCAGCCTGTTGGGCGGTTCAGTGAAGCTGGTTTGCACGAGTGAATGCCCTTTGTAATCTTTCGCGCAAGAAGTCGCGAGAGGTTGCAGCGTCACTTCCGTGCCGATTTCTGAGTAGGCGTTTGTTCACGCTGTGTATAACAATGGAAGTTGAACCTAGAATTGCGAAGCAGTACAAATGTTTGCAGTTGCAAAAATTACCGGGGAAAGGGGATGGAGGGTGGAAACAAAAGTGTCTTTGCGTCATTTTTTTTGGCTGACCAGAAGATCGCGAGTTTGTCGAAAAAAATGCGTTTTGGGGCATCCTATAGCACGAGCAACAAGTTATGCGTTGCCAGACACATCTGACACGGGCCTCCAAAAATAGCCTTTAAAGTTGGCAGTGTAAAATTGCAAATTCACGGTCACCGCCTTCCTTGTGAAGAAAGTACGCACCGAGAGTAAAAGCAGGCAAGGGACTTAAGCGATGCCGGGCAAAAGTCAAGGGAGTTAACAACCCCGCCTGAACCGCCCAATAACGTCATAGTTCAGGAGCTGTGTGAGAGTCGAGGTGGCCGTCCTGAGCTGTCCGTCCTAACGAGCCTTCTGGCTTCCGTGGACGTAAAGCTATATTGAACCGTGCTTCGGCATTGGTCACAGCTTGTCCCTAATATGTCAGCCGACATCTGAGGACATTAAGCAACACTTCACCGTCATCACCACCCAATAACGCCTTACCGCTAGGCCAAGCCGACTCACTCGCGTCTTGTGCGTGTTATAATTTATA
Organism: Alviniconcha marisindica; assembly: GCA_018857735.1. Classification (NCBI taxonomy): domain Eukaryota; kingdom Metazoa; phylum Mollusca; class Gastropoda; family Provannidae; genus Alviniconcha; species Alviniconcha marisindica. The sequence continues at coordinate 263,341 of JABMCL010000812.1, read as the reverse complement.
AAGTATTGTCTCTTTTTGGCTTTGTGCCGGTTGCGCTTCCGAGGTGCAGGCACCGATGCCAGTTCTAGTGCGTCATCGGCCCGGTTCCCCATGACTGAACGTTTCACGTCTCGTGAGTCCACACGGGTCTCGCTTGACTGACGGTGAAGCGATGGGGTCACAGATGCGAGTGCCAGACAGCTGTGACGTCAGCGCGTGCAGGGTTGTCTCGGCGGCTCAGTATATAATTATATATATGTGTGCACGCCGGATTTCGCAGCTGCTGCCTGGCTTCTGCTGGCTTCTGTTTTGTTGAGTGATTTCTGTCTTCTTGTGTGTGTGGGGGGGGGGGGGAGGAGGGTGAGGGGAGGTATTTTGTACCGAAAGTAACCCGGTTACCGTTAGGCAGAAATTCATGAATCCCGATTTCGTGGCGTATGTCACAGTGGTGTGTGTGTGTGTGTGTGTGTGTGTGTGTGTGTGTGTGTGTGTGTGTGTGTGTGTGTGTGTGTGTGTGTGTGTGTGTGTGTGGTTGTGTGTGGTTTTGTGTGTGGTTGGTGTGAGTGTGTGTGGTGTGGGGGAGAGAGAGAGTTTATCAAGTGATATTTCAAAAATCCGTGTGCCCATCAATTAGGAACATCGGTCCGCCTTGATTAGGGATACTGACAAACTTAACAGGACCTTGACCTTAGCTGAATTAACACACAAAATTCTTCACTTTAAATTGATTGAAGTCCATTCCGTCACTGGCACGTGTGCCACCATTTGCATTGCTGACATGTTGGACGCTATTGTGCCGACGATCACAGATTACACTTTCCGCTGACTCCAAATCTTTGAACGATAAAAAAAAAAAAAAAAA
>JABMCL010000812.1:242500-260000 GCA_018857735.1 Alviniconcha marisindica | reverse complement strand
GTGTGCACACGTGTGGCCGGAGGGGACTTCGCTGTATCGCTTACCTTCTGACTGTTTGCCTTGTTCTTCGTCATAAGCCACGGAAATCAGGTTAAGACCTGTCGGTATGTTGACAGCATCGAGCGGGGAGTTAGACCAGAAACCGGCTCTCTCTCTCTCTCTCTCTCTCTCTCTCTCTCTCTCTCTCTCTCTCCTCCTCCCTCCTCCCTCCCTCCCTCCCTCCTCTCCTCCTCTCTCTCTCTCTCTCTCTCTCTCTCTCTCAATCTCTCTCTCCCTCCCTCTCCCCTCCCTCTCTCACTCTCTCTTCTCCTCCCCTCTTCCTTCACCCCTCTCTCTCTCCTTCCTCCTCTCCCCCTCTCCTCTCTCTCTCTCCTCCCTCCTCTCTCTCTCTCTCCCTCCCCCCTCCTCTCCTCCCTCCCTCCCTCTCCTCTTCTCTCGCTCCCTCCCTCCTCCCTCTCTCTCAGACTAAAAGAGGGACTTGAAGAAGTTGAAGAATATTAGGGAATGGGAGAACATGGGGGTGGGGGAAAGGGGTGTGCATTGGAGGTGGGGGAAAAGGGACAGTATATACCTATCGCTACACTGTCATCACCAGAATGACTTCTACATTAAGATAGGCAGCGATGAGAGCCATTTTAATGCTTCATTAATTGTGAGTGACAACTGAAGTCACAAGACAGTGTCCACAAACCACAACTTTTGAAGAGAAAGGAGAGCCGAAGCGGAATCGAGCCGAGGTCCCTCTGCTTACCAGCCTAACGCCTTACCGCTGGGCCACACCGGCTCACAGTTCTAACTTCAGTGCTGTTATCTATATAATTTACAGGCTCTGTTTTGTTGCCGACAGCGGGCGCAAAAATCCCCCCCCCTCCTTCCCGGTCACCCCCACCCCCACCTGCAGAGAATCTAAGCCGGCTGTGGAAGGTTCTCTCTTTGAAGCCTTTGCTTGCTTGGTCTGCTGCCAGAAATTCTTCCTTTGTAGTAATTTGTGCCTTCCCGGTTCAGGGAACATTGCTTTTAACTGAAGAAGAAAAAGAAAAAAAAAAGAAAAAAAAAAGGGAGAAAACTAGAGAGAAACGAAATCCGCTTTTGATGGAAAGTCAGCGCACGGCGCGTGTCGAACGTTGAGCGAAGCAGACTTTTCCCGCTTTGATTATTGTGATGAACTTCGGTGATTATCTGCTGAGCTTTGAAGATATATAGGATGGAACTTTGACGATTATGAGGAACCTGTCTCTGTGGCCATGGCGTGATAATCTGGAGGCTGCCTGGGCGTTTAACGTGGAGAATGTGAGTCACTCTGGCCCCGTACAACCTCTTGCAAGGGAGGCGTGGAGGAGGGGGGGGGGGTGGGGGTGGTGTGTGTGGGGAGGGGAAGGGGGGGGGGTATTTCCGTCTTGTACTTCTTCGGCCTGGTACGGCAACACGCGGCTTACTTATGAAAAGATTGGGCTGTTAGAGTATGTTGTGCAAACTTGCCACTGTGAGAGAGAGACATAGACAGTCACAGACAGACAGATAGACAGATAGAAAAAAAGATAGAAGGGGGAGAAAATCAGTGAGCGGCAGAGAGAGAGAGAGAGAGAGAGAGAGAGAGAGAGAGAGAGAGAACTCGAAAACTTTAATACTCAAGGATAGTAGCGTTAGGTCCATTTGGACCTATCTAACAGCCAGTCCTTGCTATACTACAAACACAAATAAACACGACAATACCACAAACAAATATCATAGTTATAAGCACGATTAAGCAATTGATTAATGCAGTTTCACAGTTCCTACAAATGTGCAGAAATATCAGAATTAAATTTCTTTCATGGGCGTACAGAGTGAGAGAGAGAATGAGAGACAGACAGAGAGAGAGAGAGAGAGAGGCACAGAGAGAGAGGGGGAGAGAGAAGAGAGAGAGAGAGAGAGAGAGAGAGAGAGAGAGAGAGACGGAGACAGACAGACAGACAGAGAGCGAGAGAATGAACGGCCTGTGGCTGCTAAATTAAACACTTTGCCAGTTTTCCGGTGTCAGTGATTGGGGCGGGGGGGGTATTTCCATTCACATTCACACAGTGTTTCCTTTTTTTCCGTCAAGCTTACCTGTGTATGAAAAGATTGGGCTCTTACCGTACATCGTGCACATTTGCCAGCCGAAGTTCATAAGGAAATTGTGCACTTCTTCGTTCAGTGATGAATAATTATAAGACCTTTCATCGATCATCGCTACAGCACTATTCCTCCCCCCATCACCCCCACCTCCCATCTCCACCGCCTCATCATACCCATTTAGAACTACACTTAAAGTAGGGTGTACAATTAGGGTGTGACCGCGACACAGGGAGAGAGTCAGTGAAGTGAAACGGCGTGCAAAACGCTGGGGTTAGCTTTCCGGCAGTCAGTGGATACTTGACGTTTTTCGAAACCGAGCGCGGAGCGGAACTGAATCCACCCCTCTCATCATAATAGACTAATACTGCAAAGCATGCAACTTAGGGGCGTGGTGGTGTAAGTAAGAGAGAACGGAAACTCGCCGCCCGACTGATAATTCACAGCTCTGCCGGGACAAAGTGTGACGTCAGACGAACGACGAAACATTCTCATGATGGGAACTTCCTGAGCAGTCGGGAGAGATCTTTTTAACGAAATCCTTATTTGTTTGTCACTCTTCTTCTTCTTCTTCTTCTCTCTCTCTCTCTCTCTCTCTCTCTCTCTCTCTCTCTCTCTCTCTCTCTCTCTCTCTCTCTCTCTCTCTCTCTCTCTCTCCCTCCCTCCCTCCCTCTCTCCTCTCCCCTCCTCCCTCTCTCTCTCCCCCTCTCTCTCCCTCCCTCCTCCCCCCCTCTCCTCCCTCTCTCCCCCCTCTCTCTCTCTCTCCTCTCTCTCTCTCCCTCCCTCCCTCCCTCTCCTCCCCTCCCTCTCTCTCCCCCCTCCCTCCCTCTCCTCCTCTCTCTCTCTCCTTGGCTGTAACAGTATATCCGTGGTTGAAAATGGCCGAAATATACCGCGTTTGTATAATCATATCTGTGGCGTGTCAAAGGGACCCAACTCAATGATCCCGCGTCACGCGAGGGGAGTTAACCCTTGAGGTGTACCACTATTCAGCCATTGAATTGAGACGGCTACACATCTGACCCGATCTTTGACCGCTTCTCGTAACTGGAGAAGGGTACAGAAAGGATAGGGTCGCGACGACTATATGTTTCTCAGTGTATCAGTTGATAACGACGATAGTTACGCAGCGAGGGGCGGGGGAAGGGGGGTGGGGGGGGGGGGGGGGGGATTTTTGTTAGGGTTTTAAGTTTAGACCTTGACCTTGTACACCTTTTAACGAGAACATAGGAATTGGTCGACTATTCGTGTGTATGTGTGTGTGTGCGCGCGCGTGTGTGTGTGCGTGCACGCGCGTGTGCTTGTGTTTCTGTGTGTGTGTGAGAGAGAGAGAGAGAGGGTGAGAGATGTGTGTGTGTGTGTGTGTGTGTGTGTGTGTGTGTGTGTGTGTGTGTGTGTGTGTGTGTAAGAACAAGGTACACAAATTTCTAACAATTTGAAGAGATTCTAACCTGCATCAGAAAAAATCCACTTGTATGTGCCGACGGCTTATTTTTTTAATACAATGTCTTCCAGAGCATGCAGCTAGTAAAGTGGACAGAAACTCACTGACGTGTGTGTTCGTGGGAATAACTGAAAGATAGAGCTGGTCTATCGAAAACCAACCAACCAAAGACACAAGTGCTGCCTTTGATTCTGAACTGCTTTCTTCGCTAGCTAAACTGAACAGAAACGCACAGACGTGTGTGTTCGTGGCAGTAACAGAAAGATAGAGGTGGTCAATCGAAAACAAAACAAACAAACCAAAAAACAAAACAAAAAAACACACGCTGCCTTTGATTCTGAACTGTTTTCTTCGCTGATACTATTATACCGTCAACTACTACCACCGTCTGAACAGCAGCGACGCCAACCGCCACGACCACCATCTATCAACTTCAGTGCAGAATTTCAAGTCCGTTTTCTAGGCTTGTACGATTAAGGTCCGTGTTGGCACAAAATGGATTCTGGATTGTGTAGTTTGTGTGGGAGAAAGTGTTCGGTCTCGGAGCGTCCATCGAAGCGTTCACTAGTCGACAGTTCGGTGGATCTGCCCGCTTGGGATTGCTCTCCGGATCGGTGCCTGGAGTACTCTTACCTGGATTTTTACCTGGATTATTACCTGGATTTTTGCCTGGACTATTACCTGGATTGCTAACCCGCTGGGCGGTAAAACAGCCAGAATGGGTGTGCGGCAAAGCAAGGAGGAACTGGCGGCTATCTCCGCTAAAAAGAAATGGGGTAAGTTGTCTTAACCTGCTGTCCCACTCACTGACACAAAGCCTCTTCTGACCCCATTTTTCCTTGTCATTATTGTCTTATGTATATACATTTGTCTGTCTGCCTGTCTGGGTTCAGTGTCTGGGTTAAGCTGGGATCCTGCGGGTGCAGAAATTGATGTCGCTTCTGTTAATCAACAAATCCAGTGATGTCAAAAGTCGCCTCTCTTTTTTTTTTCTCTCTCTCTCTCTCTCTCTCTCTCTCTCTCTCTCTCTCTCTCTCTCTCTCTCTCTCTCTCTCTCTCTTTCTTTTCTTTTTAAACCTGAATAGGTTCATATGGCTTTGAGTGCCTTGCCTACAATCAGGAATTCTGTGGTTCTGATTTGTGTATTGCTGGTTCATTCATTTATCTTCGTTTTTACACATACGCGCGCGCGCACCCACCACGCACGCACGCACGCACGCACGCACGCACGCACGCACGCACGCACGCACACACACACACACACACACACACACACACACACACACACACTGAATTAACGCGTGTGATGAGCAACCAATGAAACTTGCTTAACAACTTAATCATTTATTTATTTTGTCCGCTATAACTGCGCGCTCAGGGCGTCGTTGAGCGCATTATAAATGTTCATTATTTATTATTTTTTGTTATCTATAGCAAAATGTCACACTCGGCGTTATGCAAGGGCTGCCGCTAAACTGCAACCCCCCCCACCCCCCCTTCCTCCCCCTCCCTCCCCCTCCCACCCCTCCAACCCCCACCCCGAAGAAACGACTAACACTAACAGACAATGAAACTAAGAGCCAGCCTACGCTTGAATAGAAATGTGCTTCACTAGACTCTTTGTATCTGAACTGTCAGTGTACTTTAACGCAGCAAAACCACAGACCCGGAGAGAGGGGTGGGGGGGGGGGGGGGTGGAGGGAGGAGAGGGAGGGAAGGAGAGAAAGAGCAAGGGGGGGGGAATGGAGGAGGAGAAGGGGGGCGACTGAGAGAGAGGAGAGAGAGAGAGAGAGAGAGAGAGAGAGAGAGAGAGAGAGAGAGACGGGCAAAGACAAAGCGGAGATAAGCAGAGAAGGACAGAAAGGCAAAGAGGGGAGGAGGGAGAGAGAAAGAGCGGGAGGGAGAGAGAGAGATAAGGAGAGAAAGGCAGAGAGGCAAAGAGAACGAGATAAGCAGAGAAAGCCAGAGAGGCTAAGAGAGAGGGAGACTGAGGGGGGGGGGGGGGAAGAGAAAGAGATGCGGGTGGGAGGGGGGGGGGGGAGATAAGGAGAGAAAGACAGACAGGAAGAGAGGGGGGTGAGGAGAGAGAGAGAGGAGGTCGGTGACCCAGACAGTCAGGCTGACCTATTGATGTCATACTCGGTGAAGGCATTTTGTAAAAGCCAACGGTCTGCGATGAGCTCATTGCCAAGGGAGGCGATCACGAGCGTACTGTGGTAGTTTTAGTGCGCAGTAGTCGCCTCCCTTAATCAGATCCCCGATGCCAGCGGTTTGTGATTTTCACTGCGAGAAGCCGGATACTTCACATTTCTCGTCAAATCCAACAAGAAAACAAACAAACAAGCAACAACAACAACAGAAATGTAAAATGCATTCAGTCGCGCGTGTTGTGTGTGAAAGGCAGGTAGAAAACAGCAAGAAGAAGAAGAAGAAACTTCAATCTGTTTCAGTAGTGTTTCACTGACGTAACTGCATCATAACACGGCGCCGCCAGTGAGAGTTCACTCAGCGTCACTTCCGGCATGGCATGGGGAATGGTCGGTTTTGTTATGTGTGTGGTTTTGAGAGAGAAAATGGAAACCACGCACACAGTAACACCGTCCTGCACCACTGATAGGGCGGCCACACCTTGTGACAACGCTCACACACAGTCTCTGTCTCTGTCTCTGTCTCTGTCTCTCTCTGTCTCTGTCTGTCTGTCTGTCTGTCTGTCTGTCTGTCTGTCTGTCTGTCTGTCTGTCTCTCTCTCTCTCTCTCTCTCTCTCTCTCTCTCTCTCTCTCTCTCTCTCTCTCTCTCTCTCTCTCTCTCCTCTCTCCTCTCTCTCTCTCTCTTCTCTCTCTCTCTCTCTCTCTCTCTCTACACACACATACACACACACACACAGAGTCTTCTCTCTCCTCTCTTCTCTCTTCTCTCTCTCTCTCTCTCTCCTCTCACACACACACACACACACACACACACACACAACACCACATACAGAGAGAGAGAGAGAAGAGAAAGAGAGAGAGATTTGAGAAGAGAGAGAAGAGAGAGGAGAGAGACGCCAACACGCGATAAGATCCCCCTTCGCAAATAACGTGAATTATCACAGTGACATTTAGCGGCATACGTCAAATTGTTCCCTCGACAGTTCCTATCTACACATGCTCTTTCAACTGACATTATCACGTAGACGAACAGGAAGATTATTTGGTGGTGTGTGAAAGGAAGGGGGGGGAAGTGCAATGTAGCAGATTTTAAACGGCGATGTTGCCTGTGTATACCTTATTTATAGCGTGGTCACACACACACACACACACACACACACACACACACACACACACACACACACACACACACACACACACAACACACACACACGAAGGCCTGTGTAATCCAATCAAAATCTCTCTCTCTCTCTCTCTCTCTCTCTCTCTCTCTCTCTCTCTCTCCCCCCCCCCCCTCTCCCCCTCTTTCCTCTCTTACTTTCTGTCTCACCCCTCCATGCCTCTCTCTCTGTTTCCTCCTCCCCCACCCCCCACCCCGCCTCTCTGTTTGTCCCCGATGATGACGACGACGACGATGATGATGATGATGACTATACCGAAATACTACAGAGTCGTTACCCCGGCAGAGATGAAACCAATGACTATAATCTTTGCCAGGTAGAACTTCTCTATCAGCGGCTGAAGGTGTAGTATAACATAAGCAAAGTATAGCTCGGTGTTCAAAACATAGTCCAGGAGCTGTGTGAGAGTCGAGGTGGCCGTCCTGGGCTGTTGTCCGTCCTAACGAGCCTTCTGGTTTCCGCGGGCGTAAAGCTATACTGAACCATGCTTACGCATTGGTCTCAGCTTGTCCCTAATATATCAACCGACATCCGAGGACATTAATATCACCTGAAGAAGTGCTGAAAGGTCGCACTCCCCGGGGTGTCTCATCGATTCAGTGGCACTAGAAGTCAGAGCGATGAGCGAGGTGCGTGTACGTGTCAGTGCGGGTGTTGGGAAGAGTTCAGCGGCGACACTGAGTCAGTAAGTTAGTTAGTTGGCACCTGTATGCTGACTGACTGTGGGCGTCAGGGCGTCAGGGGTTCAGTAGTTGCCGAGGGCGAGGGAGAACGAGGCTCTGTGGTGCTGTACTCACTCAGGTCCGCGGTGCGGCGTGACCACCAGTCTGTTCAGGGATGCTGCACGTGCGCGCACACACTGATACACACACATGCTCTGTCGCTGTCTGTTCAGGGATGCACGTGCGCGCACACACTGATACACACACATGCTCTGTCTCTGTCTGTTCAAACCGTGCCGCCCCTTCCTTCGCTTTTCTGTCTTCTTTGTCTGTCTGTCTGTTTTGCTGTCTTTTGTTGTCTCTCTCTCTCTCTCTCTCTCTCTCTCTCTCTCTCTCTCTCTCTTCTTTCTCTCTCTCTTCTCAAACACTCTGTCTGTCTGTCTGTCTGTCTGTCTGCTGTTGTCTGTCTGTCTGTTGTCTCTCTCTCTCTCTCTCTGTCTCTTCTCTCTCTCTCCTCTCTCTCTCTCTCTCTCTCTCTCTCTCTCTCTCTCTCTCTCTCTCTCTCTCTTATATATATATATAAATATATATATATCCCCCCTCCCTTTTTGAAACGTCTGTTGTCTGTCTGTCTGTCTGTCTGTCTGTCTGTCTCTCTCTCTCTCTCTCTCTCTCCCCTCTCTCTCTCTCTCTCTCCTCTCAAAGCACATCTGTCGTCTGTCGTCTGTCTGTTGTCTGTCGTCTGTCTCTCTCTCTCTCTCTCTCTCTCTCTCTCTCTCTCTCTCTCTCTCTCTCTCTCTCTCTCTTCTCTCTCTCTCTCTCTCTTCTCTCTTCTCTCTCTCTCTCTCTCTCTCTCTCTCTCAAGCACCCCAAAAGTCATCGTTAGCTCGGCCCAGCGTGTTCGGTGACTGAGCCCCCGGCAGCATTTGAAGAACGAAGGGAAGCAGGAGGGGACCAGCGACTCTCTTGTCTTTGGGTCTGCAGCTGAAGCCCGGTTTCCCCGCAGATAAAATAAAACAAACAAACAAACAAAAAACAAACAACAAATGATGCGGAAACTGAATCCCCGTCTGCCGCCTCTTTCTGCCTGCCTTAATCCCCTTCCGAAAATCGTATAAAAAAGGCCCGGAGTCCACCCCGTTTTTAAGAGGAGAACAACACGCACGCAGACGCACGCCGCAGCACACGCAGCACGCCCACGCACACACACACACACAATCACGCTCCTCCCACCTCGCGGGGCGCCACCACCACGCACCACGCAAGCACACACACAACAACAACAACAACAAAACAACAACGACAACACACACATACACACACACACACACACACACACACCACACACACACACACCAAACACACATCACACACATACACACACACAAACACACACCCCCACACACACACACACACACACACACTACACACATAAAAACACTACACACACCCCCACACACACACACACACACACACACACACACACACACACACACACACACACACACACACACACACACACACACACACATACACATACACGCGCGCGCGCGCGTAAACAGACCTATACAAAATAAAGCACACTGACAGAATAACATTGTCGGCAGCGTACTCCTTGTTGGTCCCCATGCCGACAGTCTTGTTACTCGAGCTGAGAGTTTCGCAACTTCAAGGGAAGAGAACAGAAATCGAGCTGCGTCAACAGGGTCGTTATTCAACAAGGTCATTCGTTATTCCGTTGGCCTTTCGGCCGAAGAAAAAGAAAGAAGGAGAACATCCAGGAAAAACGAAGAAACCGAGCGACGAGGAGTAAAGAAAACAAACAAACAAACAGACCGACGAGGAAGAAAGAAAAGAAAGACAGAAAGAAACCGACGAGGAAGAAAGAAAAGAAAGAGAGAAAGAAAGAGACCGACGAGGAAGAAAGAAAAGAAAGAGAGAAAGAAAGAGACCGACGAGGAAGAAAGAAAAGAAAGAAAGAAAGAAAGAGACCGGCGAGGAAGAAAGAAAAGAAAGAAAGAAAGAAAGAGACCGACGAGGAAGAAAAGAGAAACAGAGCAACGAGGAAGAAAGAAAGAAAAAAAAAGAGAGAAGAAAACAAACAAAGAAACAGACCGACCAGGAAGAAAGAAAAGAAAGAAAGAAAGAGACCGACGAGGAAGAAAAGAGAAAGAAACAGAGCGACAAGGAAGAAAGAAAACAAAGAAACAGACCGACAAGGAAGAAAGAAAACAACAACAACAAAGAAACAGATCGACGAGGAAGAAAGAAAAAAGAAAAAAAGAAACAAAGAAACAAAGCGACGAGGAAGAAAGAAAAGAATATGTAAAGTCAGAAAAGTAATTGGTATAAAAAGTGTTACGTACCCGAGAGAGAGAGAGAGAGAGAGAGAGAGAGAGAGAGAGAGAGAGAGACAGAGAGAGAGACAGAGAGAGAGACAGACAGACAGACAGACAGACAGGGAGAGACAGACAGACAGACAGGGAGAGACAGACAGACAGACAGACAGAGACAGAGAGACGGAGAATCAACAAGCGTCTATCACAACACTGAAAAAGTGCAAGACGCAGAAGTGAACGACCTTCAGAAATTCCAGTAACGTCAGAAGGTTGAAACAGTTTCCAGTGAACCCCTCCAGCCGACCGGGAGGAAGTGGGGGTTGGGAAATCTCGGCTACCCAATCCCTAATTGCCTAACGTGAAGCGGGCTAGATGTCTATTAGCTAATGGAAGCGGAGCCCCACGTTATCTGGTCGTTGATTGGTTGCCGCACAGAGGGACAGGAATCCGATTGGCTCTGATAAAAAGCGGGGTCGGTTTTGAAGACATGATCGCTGATTGATTGCCGCGGCAGACGGCTTGGAATCCGATTGGCTGTAATGAAGACCGGGGTTAGATTTAGAGACGCTGACGGGGCAGGGACAACTAATCCAACCTCAGCGGTGTACAGTTAGCAGGTGGAGCGAGTAAAGATGCTGACGGGGCAGGGACAACTAATCCAGCTTCAGCGGTGTACAGTTAGCAGGTGGGGCGAGAAGAGAGGCTGAAGTCAGTGACGTTCGGCAGACGTGTAAAAACTGGGCAGAAATGACTTGGGACAGACATTCATTGGAAATAAATGATTTGAAAAAATAAGAAAACACACGCACGCACGCACGCACGCACGCACGCACGCACGCACGCACGCACGCACGCTCACTCACTCACTCACTCACTCACTCACTCACTCACTCACCTCACACACACACACACACACACACACACACACACACACACACACACACACACCACACCACACACACACACACACACACACACACACACACACACACACATAATCAAGGAAATCAAGTTGAAATTAAGATTTTCTACACAACATTTGCAACGAACCCGGCCCATGAGTAGAGTATATTATTATTATTATTTCAGCAATAAATAATAAAACTATGTCAGACCCCTGTCGTCATAGCCTGCATCCATTTGTATTACTGCAGCGCTTGACCATAAACAGCGAAAGGGATAAACATAAAGCTTATGATTACGAGGAATGAATAAAAATTTGTTTGAAAGGGATAAACAGGCCATTTTTCTGACTCCTCCCAAATCCATTAACTATAATTATTTCACAACAGTGCTTCAAGCGAATTCGAGCGATTAAAAAAATCCAGTGCCTGTATCCAAAGCCTACATCCAATATTACAACGATACTAACTGCACACACTAAACAGGACTAAAGTGGGGCATTCTGCTGAATCCACCAGAAATAATGATAATAACAGCGGTCACTTGTATGAGGATAGCGCCGTATCTCAGCGACAAGAGAGAGCACATCGCGCTTCTTCTTTTATGCTGCTTTGTGTCCATAGAAATTTACGGCTTATTAGGGACGGGGCCGCGATTCACAAGGCCAAAAATATATACACTACAACCAAAAGTAACAATTACATAGTCACAACGTTACACTCCAAACACGCTGACGTAACAATATTTTACGTCATGCAGTGACGCGATTAATGTTTTTCAATATTTTAGTTTTTTTGTTTGTTTTTTTAAAGAAAGAATAAAGAAAGATAAAAAGGGTCAGCCTACATCCAGTTGTATGATTACTGCAGCACTGACCGCACACAACAGAAGGACTATGAATCGGAGCATTTTGCTGAGTCCACACCAGACCTCAAAATTTAGTAGTCTAGCTACATCCTTAGTACACTGTTTGCCGGTCCCCCGTCTCCCTCCCCACCCCACCCTGTCCCCATTGGAACAAAACACTTTGACACAGATAAAAAAACGCACGAACGCCTGTTAAATAACACCAAAACAATGTGCAAATTTTCGGCAAAAGTGCCTTTCTCCATGCAACGAACAGTTAGTTTACGCGAAAACAGCTGAGGGGGGTGGAGGAGGAAGGGGATGGAAGAGGAGGGAGGGGAAGGAGAAGCTGCTGAACAGTACGTGCATATGTTGCATAAATCTGGAGAAGATGGCAAGCTCTTCGTGTAATAGACTAGGGGGTTCCAGTTAAGATGCCAGTCGCCCGAGCAGCTCAGCCAATCAGAACTGGCGTCACGTGCAAGTTAGCAACAGTTCTGCTCAGAACTGGCGTCACGTGCAAGTTAGCAACAGTTCTGCCCTGAACTGGCGTCACGTGCAAGTTGGCAACAGTTCTGCTCAGAACTGGCGTCACGTGCAAGTTAGCAACAGTTCTGCCCTGAACTGGCGTCACGTGCAAGTTGGCAACAGTTCTGCTCAGAACTGGCGTCACGTGCAAGTTAGCAACAGTTCTGCTCAGAACTGGCGTCACGTGCAAGTTAGCAACGTTCTGCTCAGAACTGGCGTCACGTGCAAGTTAGCAACAGTTCTGCTCAGAACTGGCGTCACGTGCAAGTTAGCAACAGTTCTGCCCTGAACTGGCGTCACGTGCAAGTTGGCAACAGTTCTGCTCAGAACTGGCGTCACGTGCAAGTTAGCAACAGTTCTGCACATAATAATGGTCCCGGCAGAGGAGTGACCCCCATGTTTGCTCCACGGGGTAAAGCATAGCAACGGAGCGAAGAAAGAGTGACCGGCGGATTCCGAACAAAGCCAACGGAGCGAAGAAAGAGTGACCGGCGGATTCCGAACAAAGCCAACGGAGCGAAGAAAGAGTGACCGGCGGATTCCGAACAAAGCCTTCGAACGCAGTAATGGCGCACGCTCAGTGATGATGACGACAATCAGCTGCAATCGAATGAAACAATCTGAAACAAATTTGACAGCTAGCGTCTGAAACAAGATCAAAACACACGAGACGTTTAAGCATAACACTTATTTTTTTATCAAACATTACAGACCATGCACACATGTTTCAGTGAAACTTGTTTTAGAACAAACTTCTCCAGCAACTGCAAGATAAAGTTTCATCCATAATTATCCCCGTTTGTTATTTACTATCTGTCAATTTGTTGCTTCAAAGGGGTGATTTCACTGAAAAGTTGCGCATGTATTCGTTGCGTTGTGTAATATATTAAAAACAAACGTTCTTTTAACCCTGGTGTGAGTGTTTCGATAAGCTGAATAGTTATTTTTTGTCTGCCAGTATATCAGTTCACCAGACTTGTCAGGACAGCTTTTCGTCGTCCGCTTACTCCGTAGGACGTGCGATGGGGGGCGGGAGGGAGGGGGTGGCGGAGGGTGGGGGTTGGGGGGGGGGGGGGGAGAGTGGTAGTGTCAAAATTGACTGAACCGACAGGATGGATTGATGATGTCCTTGCGCGCCTGGGTACAGTGACAATGCAAAAGGTGCAAGCTAGGGTCTTTCAAGTCAGTGAATTGGAGCAGCTGCACGTGCGGCACTGTTCGTGAATGAATTCGTTTTATTTGGCTGTCTGTACCGTTGGAAATTACTATTTGAACAAATGGGCTGTCTGTACTTTTGGAAATTGTTATTTGAACAAACGGGCTGTCTGCTCCGCCGGAAATTATTATTTGAACAAATTTGAAATTATCATTTCAAACAACCTGTGCAAATTCACAGCAGTCATTCCACCTGCAACATGACAGAGTATATAGCCCCCTACCTCCTCCGACCTTCACCGTGCCATAGCCCCACCTCCCTAGCCCTCCCACTTTCACCCATGACATAGCCCCATCTCCCTTCCAACCTGTACCGTGCCATAGCGTATAGCCCTCTAACCACCTCCGACCTGCATTGTGCCATAGCCCCATCTCCCCTCTGACCTCCGACCTGCATTGTGCCATAGCCCCATCTCCCCTCTGACCTCCGACCTGCACCGTGTCATAGCCCTATCTCTCCTCTGACCCCCGACCTGCACTGTGCCATAGCCCCATCTCCCCTCTGACCTCCGACATGCACCGTGTCATAGCCCTATCTCTCCTCTGACCTCCGACCTTTCTCCCCCCCCCCCCCCCCCCCCCTCCTTCAACGTGAGCTGGTCAGCTGGTACCCACCCACCCACGGTGCAGAAAGGTAACCGTACCGTTTTGTCTGTGTCCAGACTGCATAGCAGAGAATGAACCCCTTTTGCCATTTTCAGTCGTGTCTGGAATGAGATAGCGAATTAAGGCAGCTACACCGAGAGTCGGCAACAAAGGCTTGAAAATGTCGAATTTGATACTGGCAACGAGGCTCGTCAAGTTTTTCAGCTCGCTTCACCTCCTGGCTGGCTGCTTAGGGCTGTGCTACTTCTGTAATCCAGACGGTGAGAACTAGAACTTGATCTGACACTGACTGCTCAAGGTGGATCGAGTCCAGCAGTTTCGCAGCCATTAACACCCACCTGAGGTATTAAGAGAAGAAATGGAACGAGAGCAATATCATTTTTACACAGAGAGAAATCGGCAGTAACATCCCACCAGTATGTCTAGGCGATGAAACAGGGACACAACAGTGCTGGGACAAAAGTCTTCGAAATTTCGAACGCCGTTGTATTTCGAGCGCTAATTAACTCCTTTGTGTGTTGATTCTGCATTTGTCTTTTGTTGTTGTTGTTGTTGTTGATATCTTCAGCAGGTGAAGCTCAGTGTGTATTAATGAGTGCTGTGCTGTGCTGATTACTTATGTCGTGTACAAATTTCGAAAATATTTCTAGGTTCTTAACAGTGATAACAGTGGGATCTTAGATCATCCTTTCAAATGAGCCCTAGGCGCGTACATTGATGCATACTCAAGTAAAAAGTCTAAGCTGAAACAACAACAAAAACCACTAGAAGATGCCTCTTTGTTGCGGCACAACATGCGAATTTTCGGCGCAATCCGGCCCTTTTTCAAGCTACAAAACAACACCGTGCTTAAACAACGCGAAGTGAAGTAGATCTATACAACACGCAACAATGGAAGAGCAACATAAAAATCAGTGTCCAAGTTTCGACACTGTACAATTCTGACGCGAAATGTCTGATGCACGTACGTAAGTAGATCTATACAATACACAACAATGGAAGAACAACATAAAAATCAGTGTCCAAGTTTCGACACTGTACAATTCTGACGCGAAATGTCTGATGCACGTACGTAAGTAGATCTATACAATACACAACAATGGAAGAACAACATAAAAATCAGTGTCCAAGTTTCGACACTGTACAATTCTGACGCGAAATGTCTGATGCACGTACGTAAGTAGATCTATACAATACACAACAATGGAAGAACAACATAAAAATCAGTGTCCAATTTCGACAGTGTACAATTCTGACGCGAAATGTCTGATGCACGTACGTAAGTAGATCTATACAACACGCAACAATGGAAGAACAACATAAAAATCAGTGTCCAAGTTTCGACACTGTACAATTCTGACGCGAAATGTCTGATGCACGTACGTAAGTAGATCTATACAACACGCCCAAGTTTCGACAGTGTACAATTCTGACGCGAAGTGTCTGATGCACGTACGTAAGTAGATCTATACAACACGCAACAATGGAAGAACAACATAAAAATCAGTGTCCAAGTTTCGACACTGTACAATTCTGACGCGAATGTCTGATGTCCACGTAAGTAGATCTATACAATACACACAATGGAAGAACAACATAAAAATCAGTGTCCAAGTTTCGACACTGTACAATTCTGACGCGAAATGTCTGATGCACGTACGTAAGTAGGTCTGTAGATCTATACAACACGCAACAATGGAAGAACAACATACAAATCAGTGTTCAAGTTTCGACACTGTACAATTCTGACGCGAAGTGTCTGATGTAGGCCACGTAAGTAGATCTATACAACACGCAACAATGGAAGAACAACATAAAAATCAGTGTCCAAGTTTCGACAGTGTACAATTCTGACGCGAAGTGTCTGATGTAGGCCACGTAAGTAGATCTATACAACACGCAACAATGGAAGAGCAACATAAAAATCAGTGTCCAAGTTTCGACACTGTACAATTCTGACGCGAAGTGTCTGATGTAGGCCACGTAAGTAGATCTATACAATACACAGCAATGGAAAGGTCGAGCAGCGTGAAAGTCGGGGACTGGAGTCCCGACGCTGTACGGTGTTGACGCCGCGAAGCTCTGTTCCTGGTCTGTGGGTGAGGCGGGTGCGTGGATACAGCCAGCACTGACACAACAGTGGCACAGCAGCAGGGAGTCTGCTACCGTCTTTTATCTGGGCGCTGGCGCAGTCCGCCAGGCTTCACACAACGTATTACCGGTAATTTCAAACCCAAGTAAATCGTGTTAGGCAAGCAGCCATGGCTTCGGCACTAGTGCCACTGACTGGCGTTATCTCACCGCTTCTTCTGCACACGCGTAGCGCTGACCTGAAGTACCTTTGCCATATACCTTGCTTCGTCTTCTTCTTCTGCTACTTCCTTTGAACACGCGCAGCGCTGACCTGAAGTACCTTTGCTATATACCTTGCTTCGTCTTCTTCTGCTTCTACTTCCTTTAAACACGCGCAGCGCTGACCTGAAGTACCTTTGCTATATACCTTGCTTCGTCTTCTTCTGCTTCTACTTCCTTTAAACACGCGCAGCGCTGACCTGAAGTACCTTTGCTATATACCTTGCTTCGTCTTCTTCTGCTTCTACTTCCTTTGAACACGCGCAGCGCTGACCTGAAGTACCTTTGCTTATACCTTGCTTCGTCTTCTTCTTCTTCTCTTCCTTTGAACACGCGCAGCGCTGACCTGAAGTACCTTTGCTATATACCTTGCTTCGTCTTCTTCTTCTTCTACTTCCTTTAAACACGCGTAGCGCTGACCTGAAGTACCTTTGCTATATACCTTGCTTCGTCTTCTTCTTCTTCTACTTCCACTTCCTTTAAAAAATATAAAAAATATAAATCACCCGTGGCGGAGGATGTGTTTTGTAGTTATTTACTGGTTCTGTGGTGAAACTTCAATGACTAAAAGCTGGGACTTCTCGCTGACGTGAATTAACTTGGGTATTTCTTGCTTTCAAATTTTTTTTAAATTTTTTAATTTAAATTTAAAAAATCACCCGTGAAGGATTCGATCGACTCGGTGTGTTGTAGTTGTGTGCTGGTTCTGTGCCGAACTTCAGTGACTAAGAAGCTGGGATTTTTCGTCTTCATTGTGTTCTGTTTTTTCACCCGTTGAGGAGGATTCCACTCAAACTGTGTGTTATAGCTGTGGTTATTTACTGGTTCCATGGTGAACGTTCAGTGACTGAAAAGCAGGGAACTGTTGCCAGGAGACCACCATGTTTCATCGCTCAAAGAAATACAACGTTGGTGAGTATCGTCAGAGTCTTTGTATAAAGTTGCTGAACGCCTGTTGAAAACCGTTCAGCAGAGTTCGACTAGGGCGCGGGTTGATAACCTTGGGGATCATAATAATATGATTACGAAGTGTACTGACGCATGAGGTGACATCGACGATGTGTTGGCTTTCGTAGGAGCATCAGTGTTCCCGGTATTCCAGTCTCAGATTCCAGAGGTTGTCGAGAGGGGCTATTACGCTGATATATGTACCTGTTTGTCGTGGTAGTCTCTGCGTAGGTT
>JABMCL010000812.1:200000-227500 GCA_018857735.1 Alviniconcha marisindica | reverse complement strand
TCTCTCTCTCTCTCTCTCTCTCTCTCTTTTCCCGGTTCCTGTTCTTTTGGGCCCCTTTCCCTTCCCCCCCCCCCCCCCCCTTTTGCTTTTTAAGCGCGGAATAGTTTTGTTCTGTGCAATCATTTTGTCAACTCTCTGTGGACAAAATAAACTTTTCTCCTTCTGTGCATGGAATCACAGGCGCCGTAAATTCATATTACATGCAGCTTCTTGTCGATTTATCATAACACGATCAAATCTCTCTCTCTCTCTCTCTCTCTCTCTCTCTCTCTCTCTCTCTCTCTCTCTCTCTCTCTCTCTCTCTGTCTGTCTGTCTGTCTGTCTGTCTGTCTGTCTGTCTCTCTCTCTCTCTCTCTCTCGTCTCTCTCTCCTCCTCTCTCTCTCTCTCTCTCTCTCTCCGTCTCTGTCTGTCTGTCTGTCTGTCTGTCTGTCTGTCTGTCTGTCTGTCTCTCTCCCTCTCTCTCTCCCCTCTCTTCTCTTCGTTCTTCTCTCTCTCTCTCTCTCTCTGTTCTCTTCTCTGTCTGGGCTGTCTGTCTGTCTGTTCTCTCTCTCCTCTCTCTCTCTCTCTCTCTCTCTCTCTTTGCCTATAAACCGTACCGGTTGACTGGGCGTAAACTCAACTTCTTCTTCTTACTTCTGTCTGTCTGTCGTCTGTCTGTCTGTCTGTCTGTCTTCTGTCTGTCTGTTTTTTTTTCTCTCTCTCCTCTCTTCTCCCCTCTCTCTCTCTCCCCTCTCTCTCTCTCGCTCTCTCTCATTCCTCCCTCTCTCTCTCCTCTCTTCTCTCTCACCCCACACACACACACACACACACACACACACACACACACACACACACACACACACACACACACACACACCACACACACACACACACACACACACACACACACACACACACAGTCGAGCGACAGATTATACAGTCGATGCTAGCCTAGTCTGATAATTGTTTAACTCGTCTCTTGCACAAATCCTCAAGTGACCTTTCGAATACCCACTTCGAGATTACTTGACCTCAAACAACTGAGATGAACTAGATGACTTGACCTCAGACAACTGAGATGAACTAGATGACTTGACCTCAGACAACTGAGATGAACTAGATGACTTGACCTCAGACAACTGAGATGAACTAGATGACTTGCCTCAGACAACTGAGATGAACTAGATGACTTTGACCTCAAACAACTGAGATGAACTAGATGACTTGACCTCAGACAACTGAGATGAACTAGATGATTTGACCTCAGACAACTGAGATGAACTAGATGACTTGACCTCAGATAACTGAGATGAACTAGATGACCTTCCTCAGACAACTTAGATGAACTAGATGACTTGACCTCAGACAACATGCAGCACCCCTTACACTCGAAGCGGTTGGTCACCACTGTATCGTTTGCGTGAAGTTGGTTGGTTGCGTTAAATTATTATTTATCAGAATCGGCGGGGGAGGGGGCGGACCTTCATTGAATCCTGAAAACCGACCGTCCTCGGGAGCAGCACTTATCCGAGTTTAAATGCACTTAGGTGTACAAGTAAGTTACTTGAGGAATATTTCTGTGCTTCTCATTTGGAGATAAAGAGGTGTGAATTCATGCCACTGAGAGCTTCTCATTTAGGTTAAAGAGGTGTGAATTCATGCCACTGAGAGCTTTTCATTTAGGTTAAAGAGGTGTGAATTCATGCCACTGAGAGCTTTTCATTTAGGTTAAAGAGGTGTAAATTCATGCCACTGAGGGCCTTTCATTTGGGGATAAAGAGGTGTGATTTCATGCCACTGAGAGCTTTTCATGTAATATAAAGAGATGCGAGCTTCTCATTTAGGTTAAAGAGGTGTAAATTCATGCCACTGAGAGCTCCTCATTTAGGTTAAAGAGGTGTGAATTCATGCCACTGAGAGCTCCTCATTTAGGTTAAAGAGGTGTAAATTCATGCCACTGAGGGCTTCTCATCTGGGGATAAAGAGGTGTGAATTCATGCCACTGAGAGCTTTTCATTTGGGGAAATACGCGTGAATTCATGCAACTGCGAGCTGTAGGGGTGTGAATTCATGCCACTGCAAGCTTCTCATTTATGATAAAGAGGTGTGAATTCATGCTACTGCGAGCTTCTCATTTCGGTTAAAGAGCTGCGACCTTCTCATTTAGGATAAAGAGCTGCGAGCTTCTCGTTACGGTTAAAGAGGTGTGAATTCATGCTACTGTGAGCTTTTCATTTAGGATAAAGAGGTGCGAGCTTCTCATTTAGGATAAAGAGATGTGAATTCATGCTACTGCGAGTTTCGCATTAAGGTCAAAGAGATGCGAGCTTCTCATTAAGGTCAAAGAGCTGCGAGCTTCTCATTAAGGTCAAAGAACTGCGAGCTTCTCATTAAGGTCAAAGAGCTGCGAGCTTCTCATTAAGGTCAAAGAGCTGCGAGCTTCTCATTAAGGTCAAAGAGCTGCGAGCTTCTCATTAAGGTCAAAGAGCTGCGAGCTTCTCATTAAGGTCAAAGAGCTGCGAGCTTCTCATTAAGGTCAAAGAGATGCGAGCTTCTCATTAAGGTCAAAGAGCTGCGAGCTTCTCATTAAGGTCAAAGAGCTGCGAGCTTCTCATTAAGGTCAAAGAGCTGCGAGCTTCTCATTAAGGTCAAAGAGCTGCGAGCTTCTCATTAAGGTCAAAGAGATGCGAGCTTCTCATTAAGGTTAAAGAGGTGTGAGATTTTCATTTAGGGAAATACGCGCATGCTGTCCGAGCCTTATGAAGAGGGAGAGAGTGTTACTCTGCTGGTGTTTGCCAGATATCAATGGCAGTGTTACAATGATGGCCAAAGCACCCTCTGCGATTGTCGCCCTCCAGGGAGGCATTGATTTTGTGGGGCTGCCAGCTTTCTCCATCTCTTTTGGAACTGGCGGCTGTGAAGTTGGCTCCGACCTCAGACGAGACTACGAGCTGCTTCCTCCCGAATCACTTTCCCCGTCAGCTCTCACTTTTCATGTGTGTGTGTTGGTGTGTGTGTGTGTGTGCGTGTGCGTGTGTGTGTGTGTGTGCGTGTGCGTGTGTGTGTGTGTGTGCGTGTGTGTGTGTGTGTGTGTAAGAGAGAGAGTATACATGTATGTCAGTGTGCGTGTGTGGGGGGGGGGGGGGGGTATGTGGTTGTCTGTGCGGTGTGCGTGCGTGCGTGTGCGTGTGTGTGTGTGTGTGTGTGTGGGTGGGTGTGTGAAGAGCACGCAAACAGGTAGTGTAAACTGACGAAGCGGAGTCGGTGTAGGCCGCCAGACCTCACAGCTCGGATCTGTGCAGGGTGCGTTGTCCTCCCTGCTGGGCCCAGTGCATGCCTGCTCATCCTGTAGTCACCCTGTATTCATGCTCCGCGCCGCCTGGCCTGGACTTGTTGTACAAGTGTGTGTGTGTGTGCTTCGCTGGTTGGGCTTTTCGATGATTCTGCTGCGATTCTTTCGTTCGTTCTTTTGTGAGTATGTGTGTGTGTGTGTGTGTGTGTGTGTGTGTGTGTGTTCTGTTTATTTGTCTGCTTTATTGATCGATGGTTTTTACCAACGAAAAAAAAAAGAAGAAAAAAAGAGGCTACATCGCCAGAAAGACGTCACATAAACACAGCAAAGGTCCGAATCGCCTGCGGTATCTCTCACCTGGCATGCAAGTAAATGCAAGGCACATAAACTCCGCCAAGGGGTACTTCTTCGGAATAGGTTGACCGTGCCTTGTTCTTTGGTTCTTTGTAGCAGTCACATACTTACATTTGAAAATATACATGTTGTATACGTGCAGGTAAAAAATGACACACACAGAGTCTCAGTGTGTGTTCAGTGTTGCGGATGCCGAAGTTCAGGCCCCCACTTAAGAATTTGGAGCTATCAAAGATTCGTTCTTTTACACCTGGGGCAGGTCAGAATATAGCCTCGCGTACTTCGCCTGCTGCTGGGACGTCTCGCGATGTGTGTGTGTGTGTGTGTGAGTGTGTGTGTGTGTATGTGTGGGTGGGTGTTATAGACACTTGTGTGTGGGGGTGTGGGTGGGTGTTATAGACACGTGTGGGGGGGGTGTGGGGGGGGGGTGTTATAGACATTAAAAAGGAGCAGGGCCTGTCTGATTTCTGCATTTTTGGCTCGTTCAGCTTCATTCAACCCCCCCACCCTCCCACTCCTCTTCTTACACAAAGTAACTCGTGTCATAGACGGTAAGGAATACTTTTGCTTCTGATTTCGTGAGTGCTTTGTCGTACTGATTTCTAAGAGAGAGAGAGAGAGAGGCTATTAACTTGTTGGACTTGTTGTGCTCTTTTTGTGTGTGTGTTTTTAAGTGACGTTGGATATTGACCGTAGACTTTGGGATTCATGCTGCGTGTGCGTAGAGGTAAACGACACGGTTGACTGAACGTGGAAACCGAATGCTTGTCCCGCCCTCCGCTGGTCTGCATGGCCGCACGTGCCCGTGTCGTCATAGCAGTCGGTCACGGTCTGTGAATTCTTCACCTTAGTGCACCGAGTCCATGTCGTCGTTCCCGTTCAAAGTCACGTGGGGTTTCAGCGGCCGGGGGGGGGGGGGGGGGGGGTGCATTGGTACAGATAGGTATATATGTACAGGGTTCGCGTTAACCTATAATTTTCGGTATTTCCGGTATCAGCATAATTATAGCGGAAACAAATCAGCGATCGGTCAGCAATGGGCTGTTATTCTGCTTGCCTGGTTCTTAAAAAAAAAAAAAAAAAGGAGAGGAGAGAGAGAGAGAGAGAGAGAGAGTGTGTGTGTGTGTGTGTGTGTGTGTGTGTGTGTGTGTGTGTTCTAGACATGGAAAAGGAGCCGTGTGGTTGCTAGCAGATGTTGTGTACTGACTGGTTATAGTGATTGATCGGTTTCCGTGAACAGCTTTCGCCACCTTCGTCACGCCGGTTTGAGAATGTCTAACGCGATCACAAAGCCTGGAATGTACAAAGACACGGTTGTAGGTGTAGATAGGCACATTTGGTGGAGTTTTGTAGCTTGTATTTATTCGCATGTTAGGTGATAGTTACCGTAGACGATTCGGGTCTTTGCTGATATGTTCATGTGACGTCTCGCGAGCGTTTTTTTCTTTCTTTTTTTCTTTCTTTCGGCTTTTTTTTTTTTTCTCCGTGAGAAGCAGCAGATTCTCTTACAATAGTAGGACTAATAATGTGACACCGATTTTCTTGTTGTATATAGGTTTCTCGGAACAGTACGGTGTAGTGTCCCTTACCACCACCACCCCACCCCACCTCTCTCTCTGTCTGTCTGTCTGTCTGTCTGTCTGTCTCTCTCTCTCTCTCTCTCTCTCTCTCTCTCTCTCTCTCTCTCTCTCTCTCTCTCTCTCTCTCTCTCTCTCTCTCTCTCTGTGAATGTCTTGGTTATTAGTAGTACTGTAGCAACGGCAGATATGTGAGTCGGCCTTTGTGCTAATATCTTCACCGTTGAGAAATAAAGTTCAATCAAAATCTCTCTCTCTCTTCTCTCTCTCTCTCTCTCTCTCTCTCTCTCTCTCTCTCTCTCTCTCTCTCTCTCTCTCAACAGTTAATATGATTTTTTGAGTTTATAATGATGATTTTTTTTCGATTTTTTGGGGTTTTGTTTTGTTGTTTTGCCCGAGGGCTGGATGAAAAAAAGTATGTACTTATTCCATTACCCTCGTTAATAAAATAAAATAAAATCTCTCTCTCTCTCTCTCTCTCTCTCTCTCTCTCTCTCTCTCTCTCTCTCTCCGTTTTCCTAACGGTTTTAAAATAATTATATAAAATGAAGCGTGCCGCCCACAGTGAGTCAGCCTTTTTACCTGTGATGTGAGGAGCTCTGTTTTACCCAGCGTCAGTGTCCCTCGCGGTCACTGAAACATCAACAGTAAAAACCCGTGCCTGGATAGGCCTCACAGTGGCACAGTGGTAAAATCCGCCCTCGCCAGTGGCTCTCGTCAGCGACTCCAGGTCAATCAAATCAGTCTTGCCAATCGGAATCAGGCACCGTTCAATTGTTGTATACCCGCGGTGTTGTGTTATGCCTACGTGGGTTCATGTCCTTGGTCAAGGTGACCCAGCGCCAGCCAGACATTGGTTGTTTTATGAGTCGGTGTGAAGGCGTACAGCCAGTTCAGTGTGGTATTGAAGGCTTTGGGGCCGTGGAGTTAAACGGAAAACTATTAATGGAGAATGGTTTCAAGTAAAATCTGAAAATGGGCAACGTGGGGGAACGAAAAGACTTTATGAGAACTGACAGTCCGAGTCCCACTCCCTTCATAAAGAGTCAACGCACAGGGAGTTGATCAGTGCTGGAAATACCTCATACAAGTACAACAACAAAGACCGCCGTCGCCTACGGTTCGAGCACTGTGCATTAACTCCCTTGCGTGTTGATTCTGCACGAGCGCTCTGGGCCTCGTTCTGTTTCAGATTTATGACCCTCCATGGATGTAAGTAACCCATTGCTGTGATTTGATAGCTCTGCCTACGTTCTTGACTCTTTTACTCTTACGAGTACCCTAGGCCTAACCCGCCCCCACCACCACCCATCACACCACACACACACAACACACACACACCCCACACACCACACACACACACACACACACAACCGCTTATATTGGAAATCTGGAGAGACGTTAAACAGAAGACCTTAAACAGAGTAGCCGGGGAGGGTAAGGGGGGGGAATAATCGATCATCATAATAATGAGTACTTAGGAGCTGTAAGCCGAGATGGCCTCGGCTTCACGTCTTACAAATACATATTGTCATTCACGATAAAGCATGATGCAACACAGCTCGCGCACACCAGCTTGCACACGCACGCACGCAGCACCACGCTACCACTACACACGCACCACACGACACGCACGCACGACACACACACACACACACACCACCACACACACTACACACACACACTCACACACACCAGCCGCTATCAGGTGTGAAATCAGTGGCATGAGACTGTAGAAAAGGTTTTTAAGAAGAAGAAAGTGTCAGAGTCCTTGTCCACTGAAGTGGCCTATTCGGCATGACCATCCAGGTCACAGTTTGTCCCCAATATGTCAACCGACATCCGAGGACATTAAACAACCAACACAGCAGCTCCCCCCACCCCCACCCCCCCCCCCCACCCCCATCGGAGCCAAATCCGAAAACACACACTGTCTGATTTTAAGCAGGTGTACGACAGTGCCACGTCCAGGGGCCGTTGCCATTGTCCTGCTGTGTCCGCACTGTCCCAGGCCTCGTGTTTTCATTGGACGGCGGTGCTTGAAGCGCCGCTCTTTGGAGCTGGTCCGGCGGTTGTTATTAATTAATTTACCGCCGCGACGCCTCTCTTGCCCGTGCGGAGACCGTGTGGTCGCTGCGTCTGGCGTCCGCGACAGCCTGAAAACCACGGCCTTCCCAGGAACCGATTCATGGTTTGAGTCGCCGGTACGTGTGTGGCGTAGTGGGAAAGATCCAAGCCGGTCTGGCGAATGCCAGCGTTCAGAAATTGACACTACTACTAGTACCACTACTACTACTAATAATAATTACAAAGTGCAAGATTTAGTCTTTAGAGACTATTCTAAGCGCGTGAAACGGATCGTATCCGTACCGACGATCGGAAGATCTAGCGGACAGGCGCTTGCATAGCTGGTAATTAAAAAATTTACACTAGACTTGCGACAGGAAGTCGCAGTTTAATCAGAATTATTATGAGCCTATTGACAGGAAAGAGAGAAGTTGCGTGAGGCGAGTGATAACTAAGTCGGACGGACCGAAGTTCAAACCTGCCTGGGTTCACCGTTGCGTTCAGATTGAAGGACTGAGGGCGGTCTTGCTACTGTGCCCTTCACCACTCTCCTCCCTCCTCCGGCGTCCCCCTACCCCCACCCACCCGCTCACAGACACCTTCCCCAGTTACGAAAACATCAGAGTCGGCTCAAACTGCTCTGTGTGTGTGTGTGTGTGTGTGTGTGTGTGTGTGTGTGTGTGTGTGTGAAGTCAAGTCATTGACTTGTGTCTGTGTGTGTCTGTCCTTGCGTGCGTGCGTGCGCGCGCGCGCGCGTGTGTGTGTGTGTGTGTGTGTGTGGTGTGTGGGGCCGGGCGTGCCGTGTTGTGGTGGGTGGGGGTGGCTGTCTGTTGTGTTCCTGTATGTCTGTGTTCCTGTATCACGGTGTGTTTAAACGAACAGTCCGTGCATGTGTTTCCAGTCAACGGAAAGAGACTGGTGTGTGTGTGTGTGTGTTGTGTGTGTGTGTGCGTGTGTGTGTGTGTGTGTGTGTGTGTGTGTGTGTGTGGGGGTGTGTGGTGGGGGTGGGGTGGGGGGGGGGGGGGGGGGGGGGGGGGGGGGGGGGGGGGGGGGGGAATATAAAGGTATTAACGGTGACAGAGGCTTTTGAGACTGAATTCCTTTGAATTCACTGATTCCGATTTAACCCCTCCGAAATCCTCAACGTGTCTGGTTCTGCCCAAGACTTTTGATCGGGTGACAGGGCGGCTATTTAAAGTCTGCGGGTAGATTTGTATCAGGGACAGTCGTGACGCCTCGGTGGCGACCCTTGGCTTGTCACGGTGGACGCTGGATTGTCCGCCACAGCCATACCTGATTACCTCCGCCACCACAACACGCTGCCCCCTTTCCCCTTCGTCGGTGGATCAAAGGTTAATACCCGTGAAAAAATGTCGGAGTGACCTGGGGGGGGGATTGAGTCACGCCAGAAGGATTTCAGGTTGTTCTTGTAGTTCGCTGGTAGTTCTTGTAGTAATATGTTGTTCTTGTAGTTTCAGTGCTGGTAGTTCTGGTAGTAATATGTTGTTCTTGTAGTTTCAGTGCTGGTAGTTCTGGTAGTAATATGTTGTCGTTCTTGTAGTTTGCTGGTAGCTCTTGTCGTAATATGTTGTTCTTGTGGTTTGCTGGTAGTTCTTGTGGTAATATGTTGTTCTTGTTGTTTCCTTGTAGTTCTTGTAGTAATATGTTGTTCTTGTAGTTTGTTGATAGCTTCTTGTAGTAATAATGATGTTGTTCTTGTAGTTTGCTGCTAGTTCTTGTAGTGATATTATGTCTGGAGAACACCGAAACGGTGAAAGCAAATCGATCATGTAATAATGTTTGAAATGATTGACTAATTAGTGGATTCAGTAGCGGATCGACACTGAGACTGGGTCAGACTTAGAGCACCTGTGGCTGAATCGGATTGAGTCAGACGTCAGTTTCTGCGTGTTGCCGGGGCAACTGACTCCCAGTCCCTATCACTGCCAGTGGCAACATGGCCCGACATAATTATTCGCAACGTATAAAGCAGCAGCATTAGTCGTCGCACTCGGCACCTGCTTTTGAACTGCGACAGTTTGGGTAAACACTGGTTTCCCGTCTTTAAACTACTAATAGGGTCCAAAATAATTGTGCGAGATGGTGCGTTGCAACAGTGAATCAGACACGTGTTTGTGATTTCATAACATTTTCAGTCTCGCCTCCATTGAGTGCACGCAGTGCATAATTATTCTTTGCTCGGTGCCAGCGTTCCGCCCGTTAGGGAAAATACCGATATCGAGGTGTGCCTGCTGCTGATATTTACCGTTTTTGACTTGACTGCGATTGCTGTTGACTATGTTATGTCTTGAACTATCAATCTTTTTTTTTTATTTTTTTTTACTTGTGATTCAGTGACTTGTGTTTTGATCTGGTATAAAATAATAGAATCAGTTTTGAATATGATTGATTGATGATGATGAAGTGATGCTTAATGTCCTCAGATGTCAGTTGACATAGTAGGGACACGCTGAGACCAATGCCGAAGCATGGTTCAATATAGCTTTACGTTCACGGAAACCAAAAGGTTCGTTAGAACGGACAGCCCAGGACGGCCACCTCGACTCTCACACAGCTCCTGAACTATGAATGACTGATTGATGATGATGAAGTGATGCTTTATGTCCTCAGATGTCAGTTGACATATTAGGGACAAGTTGTGACCAATGCCGAAGCACGGTGCAATAAATCTTTACGTCCACGGAAACCAGAAGGCTCGTTAGGACGGACAGCCCAGGACGTCCACCTCGACTCTCACACAGCTCCTGAACTATGAATGACTGATTTGTTGTTGATCGCTTTATATAGCGCTGTTCTCCGCTCTCGAGCAGACTCACTGCGCTCCGTGTGATCATGGACCTGTATGGTCCATGGCGGTGTGACTGCACATGAATGACTAGCTTTAATTTTTATAGTGCGTCTTTTGAATATCCACCGAAGTGGTGTACTTACAGTGTTAACATGGCTGGTGCCACATGACTCCACTCGAAACTAGTACTGCCTTCTCGGCGCGTTCTGTGTACACCATACAGCCATGCACCATGTCACGGCTTCATGCAAAGCCACAAACGGATGGTGCATGCGTGTAGCGTGTAACCTGCCACCTGCACTTACGGCAGAATGACCGAGATCTTTTACGTGCGACTGCACTGAGTCAGAACGATATACCGCTTGTTGATGTCTGTTGATTTAGACAGCGTTCGGTGTTTGTTGATACAGAATACAAAATCGTTTATTCATTCCATTACAGGATATTACAGTATCAACTCGCACACGAAAAGCACATAACGGCAATAAGAGAGCGCTTGATGCCTGTTGATTCAGCCACACCGGGGAAGGGACGGATACCGAATTAAGAGTCAGCACAGCGAGTCTCCTGCATTTACGTCTGGCTAAGGTGGTTCGTAACTCAGTGGATAGTGTATATCATACCGTGCGATGGGCCGGTCTCGCTTATGGGCTGTAGTTGGTTTTCGCTTCATTTTGTTCCTCAGTCGCCAGGGTCTTCAGTCAAGTTTGCATTGATTTCTTCAGTGACAATTTATCATAATTATCATTATTTAGTTTGTTAGTAGTCACACCCGCAAACCGATTCACTGCTGTAAGCAAGTAAACGTGGTGTTTAACGTCCACAGAAACCATAAGGCTTATTAGGGACGGGGAGAAGGGGGGGGGGGGGGGAGGAGGGAGTATGGAGGTGCCGGGCTTTAGCCGGGTTTGTTTTCATTTCATTTTGTTCCTGGTTCAGTCGGGTTTCAAGTTTGCGTTGATTTCTTGACAACTTATTATCATTATCATTAGTTAGTTTAGTCACTGTTTTCCTCGGCTGCCGCCAACGCCGCCGTCTCCAGCGCGGCCGCTGCCCCGCGGAGTCACCGGTGACTGAGTGTCAGTACAAGTGACTGATGAGTTAGCCTTAGTCAGCCTTGTGGCCCTGACTGAGTGTCAGTACAAGTGACTGATGAGTTAGCCTTAGTCAGCCTTGTGGCCCTGACTGAGTCAGTGTCAGTACAAGTGACTGATGAGTTAGCCTTAGTCAGCCTTGTGGCCCTGACTGAGTGTCCCAAGTGACTGATGAGTTAGCCTTTGTCAGCCTTGTGGCCCTGACTGAGTGTCAGTACAAGTGACTGATGAGTTAGCCTTAGTCAGCCTTGTGGCCCTGACTGAGTCAGTGTCAGTACGGCAAGTGAATGATGAGTTAGCCTTACACACATGACATGAGTCAGCCTTGTGGCCCTGACTGAGCTGGCATCACTAGTTACAGCCGCGACTCGGTGACACTGACCGGATAAAATTAACTAGGATACGGCTTAGTTCAATCACTTATCAGTTCCGACTCATCATAGGCCTTCAGTTCTGCCGCCGGCAAGTCAGTCCGGCCCGCCGCCGGGCAGCGGTACGGCGGAGCCCGGCGGGTCATGTTTTACCGAGTATCAGTGTTGTATCCGACACTTATCAGGTAAATCAGTCGCCCT
Organism: Alviniconcha marisindica; assembly: GCA_018857735.1. Lineage (NCBI taxonomy): Eukaryota > Metazoa > Mollusca > Gastropoda > Provannidae > Alviniconcha > Alviniconcha marisindica. Next base: position 215,755 of record JABMCL010000812.1, on the reverse strand, counting down.
GGTATAACCGTACTGGTTGACTGGGCGTAAAACACCAAGTTGCTGACTTACAGGTAAATCAGAGCAATACGACGGTCAACGACTACGAGCCGGGTGCCGATCAATTGGAGGCGGAGGACTGAAAACGAAAGTGAGTACGCCAAAGCGAGCTCTTCAGCCGATTGAGTCCCGTTTCGTCCCGCAATGGCTCAGTAACAACACGGCGGAAAGCGGCAGAAGACACGAACAATGAAATGCCCGACGGTTTGACAGCGGCGCGGAATTTGTACTCCTGCGGGAACCACCTGGCTGCAGACACCCTGGATTTTCCCGGCGACGTGTGGAATTGACTGATCAGGCGGGGGTGGCGGGTGTGGGGGCGGGGGGGGCGAGAGACGGCAGAATGGTTGCCAGTGTGTGCCGCGTGTCGCCGATACTGATTACGATACATGTGAGACCGAGAGGGAGAGGGAAAGAGTGAGTGAGAGGTGTTTGACTTGTTGACAGTGCAGCAGCTGTGCTGAGGATTGTGCAACGACTGACGGTGTAGATAAAGGTGAGACGCTCTTTCTACTTATCCGTTGCACCTGGCACAGGTGGAAATAATATGTCCGTGTTCGTACCGGCGTTGTCTCGCCCGTTTTAGTGTCGTTGTCGCTCGTCCCAAGTTCTTTCACGTCACTTATGTGTTTTTTTCTTTTTCTTTTTCTTAGTGTCTCTTGTGAAATCACACCATGTTTGAGCTGCTGTCGTCTTTGATGTTGCCGTGCGTGCAGTGTGTTCAGATGTACTGTTCGGATCTTATTGCTAACTCTAGTGACAGTATCTTACTTCTTTTGAGGGAAAGTCGCAATATATTTCGCTGAATGTTCACAGAATTCAGTGACCTTGGCTTTTTAAAAGTTGCTTTTAACCCCTTCACTGCCCCACCCTGTAAAATTTCTGGGCTGAAAAGTGCCTGCATACATGCTTGTGAACAGAATATTTTTCTGATCCTATAAGTATGACTGACTAATTAGTCTAATATTGTAATAACAAATCTACTTTCACTATTGTACATTTTGAATCAAATCCTTTCAAATGAAAATTCACAGGAGAAAAAGATTTTTTTAAGGATTTCAAGTAATTCAGACTTTGTTGATTGTGTTTGAGTGACAGTGCAGTAAGTGTAACAGTGAAAGGGTTAATATGGTAATCTGGTATAATAGACCTAAGAGTGAGTTACTAAGACCAATCTATGTGTTTTGGAATTCACTCCCACAAGACCTTAGACACTGCTCAACCCTGTCATCTTTTAAAGCCAAACTGAAAACCTTCCTCTTCTCACAATATTTCCATCCTAACTAATATCACTATCAGTACCCTGTTTCTGCTACAGTCATTGTGTGTTTGTAATGCATGTTTTTTGTTGTTGTTGTTTTTGTATAATACTTTATGTAAATTGTTTTGGTAGGACTATGCGCTACATATGTATAGAATATCATATTTAGGTTAATATGTATCATGTGAGCGTTCAGGGTGTTGATGAGCGCACGAAAAATGTACATTATTATAATAATTATTATTAGTTTGATATCACAGCCCTTCAACTTAAAAAGATAAGTGAACATGCGGGGGGATGTTTAACCGGCGTAGTGATCACTAGATCAGTCTTGGCATGTGACGTGCACACAGAGACCTGTCTGACGGCCACTGCTGACCGCAGAGCCGGCATTATTTATGTTGGCTCTGAAGAACATAAGACCAGTTGCAATATTTATGTTGGCTCTGGAGAACATAAGACCAGTTGCAATATTTATGTTGGTTCTGAAGAACATAAGACCAGTTGCAATATTTATGTTGGTTCTGAAGAACATAAGACCGATTGCAATATTTATGTTGGCTCTGAAGAACATAAGACCAGACTTTGCCAAAGCATACATTATAATAATAATAATATGGAACAGCAAATGTTAAAATAGTAACTTTTTATAAAACATGAACTGATGAAGTGAACGCTGTTTGCAGAAAGATCATATTGTCTTGACTTTAGATTATGGGGTATTTTCTTTTTCTTCTTCTGAGTTCTTCTTTTCTTCTTGATTCTGTTATCTGTATCTGAGGTGACCCAGTGCAGTTGGTGGGATATTAAATTTAAAATCCCAGAACTCTTCTTCTGTCTGGTGACCCTTGTAGTTGTACTGTAGCGAAACTAAAAGAATGCAATTTAATTATAATGTTATGGACTGGAAAACATGCATCGCTTGAGTTGATGAGTGATGTATGGTGGTAATTTTATAGTAGTACACTGTAATTATGTAATTTAATGCCAGTCATTGTAATCAGAAACCAGTGTTGCAGGTTTGAATGCAAGAACGAAAGAACTGGCTCTTTTTCTTCTTCTTCTTCTTCTTCTTCTTCTTTTCCATCTTCTTCTTTTCTGAACATTACAAAAGTACAAGTTTCTGTAGAACTTGTAAGGTAATCTTATGAATCACTGAATCATGGCTTTTGCACCTTCTCTTGCTTTGGACCCCACATTTGGAATTCACTCCCACAAGACCTTAGACACTGCTCAACCCTGTCATCTTTTAAAGCCAAACTGAAAACCTTCCTCTTCTCACAGTATTTCCATCCTAACTAATCTCAGTACCCAGTTTCTGCTACAGTCAGTATGTGTGTGTTTGTAGTACGTTTTTTTAATACATTTTTTTTTGGTAGGACTGCTCTGCATGTGTATAGAATATCATATTTAGGTTAATATGTATCATGTGAGCACTCGGGGCGTTGATGAGCGCATGATAAATGTACATTATTATTATTATTATTAGTGTGTCAATCAGCTACTGTTTGGTTAGCACCTAAGCACTCCCTTAGTATTGATTTTTGTCTGTAAATCCTGCAGATAACATTCACAGCATGTGGCTTCATTTGGGAAACTATCACAGAAAACTTTGGGGTGTCACTCCAGAAACTGAGAAAAATCATGTTTGCAGTCTTGATCAAAACTGAAACTGAAACTGTGAAAGATCTGGAAATGTAACCATTCCAGCAGTGCTAACTGCTACATTTTGATATTTAGTTATTTACTGTATATTTACCACATGTAAGCATTATACATGTATGGTATATAATGCATGTATACTTGTCTAATATAATAAATATGTATGATACACATATATATGTATCAACAGATAACATTTTGACTGTAGTGTATACATATATATATATATATATATATATATATATATATATATAATATATATATATATATATATAGATGTGCTCTCAGCAGTTTTGTAACACATAATAATAACAACAATTTCAAGAACAGACTATGGCTATGAGTAGTATGACTGTTACTGTGTTAGTGTATCGGTGTGTATGTTAATAAAAACTTAATTGTTATAATATTATTCTGACTGTGAGTATGGGATGACTCATGCTCATCAAGGCCCCACACCTTGTGTAACTGTAACCACTGGTCCAGCACTCCACCCGGATTGCCACCCTTCTGTCTGACACTGACACTGACAGTTGATGGAAAGGCTGGTTAGTCAGGTTAAGTATCATCACTCCATAATTGCCCTTTCACTGGTAGTTTAGTGTGCTGGCTGGTGTTGTTTGGCTCACAAATTGTGGTGTGGGGGGGGGTGGGGGGGATACATGTGTGTGGGGGTGAGGGGGTGGGGAGTGTATGCCTAATGAATGAGTGTGTGTGGGGTGTGGGGGTGGGGGGTGTCTGCGGTGGGGTGTGGTGTGTGTGGGGGGGGGGGGGGTATACATTATTTGTGTAGTGTAAGTGTGGGGGTGTTGTATATCATTATGAAGTTTGGTGTGTGTTGGAGGGGGGGGGGGGGGGTAGGGGAGAGTAAGGTTGGGGGGTGGGGGGGGGGTAATGTAGTGTGGGTGGTGGTGTGGGGTACATGTGTACATTTCTGTTTCCCTCTTCCATTATTTCATGGGGTAATGTTTTATTGTTCATCCAGTGAATAAATAATCCAGTTATTTAAACAAAAGACATTGACCCCCTCCAGTTCTGACTCCCACTTTCACTCTCAGATCAGGCACAGTTACTGTTTACATTCAGATCAGGTACAGTCAAACTTGCACTAGTTACACTTACATGTTACCTGCCCACCCCTGATGTAACTGTACTGCTTGACTGGATGTGAAACACCAAGTTACTTACATCCTTGCTCCCTCCCCCCCACACACACACCCCCAACCCCCACCTTCCTCCTCTCCCCTCCCAATCCCAGTCTAGTGAAACTGCCCAAATCCACCAGCAGTGCCTGACAACAGTGAAAGAGGTGTGCCTGCCTGCCGTTGTGGGAAGTGGCACACCAACAGTGAAAGAGGTGTGCCTGCCGTTGCAGGAAGTGACACACCAACAGTGAAAGAGGTGTGCCTGCCGTTGTGGGAAGTGACACACCAACAGTGAAAGAGGTGTGCCTGCCGTTGTGGGAAGTGACACACCAACAGTGAAAGAGGTGTGCCTGCCGTTGCGGGAAGTGACACACCAACAGTGAAAGAGGTGTGCCTGCCGTTGTGGGAAGTGGCACACCAACAGTGAAAGAGGTGTGCCTGCCTGCCGTTGTGGGAAGTGACACACCAACAGTGAAAGAGGTGTGCCTGCCTGCCGTTGTGGGAAGTGGCACACCAACAGTGAAAGAGGTGTGCCTGCCTGCCGTTGTGGGAAGTGGCACACCAACAGTGAAAGAGGTGTGCCTGCCGTTGTGGGAAGTGGCACACCAACAGTGAAAGAGGTGTGCCTGCCGTTGTGGGAAGTGACACAACAACAGTGAAAGAGGTGTGCCTGCCATTGTGGGAAGTGACACAACAACAGTGAATGAGTGGGGTGCCCAGCAAAGCAGTCCTGGCTTTTGACTGCAGGGATAAGCAGCTCTGTAAGTCACTGATCCTAACGCTGGGATAGGCACAGCAGTAATACTGTTACAGTGTTAGTGTGACACTGTTTGGGTTACACTACTATACACACTGTGATAGCAGCAGTAATACTGTTACAGTGTTAGTGCGACACTGTTTGGGTTACACTACTATACACACTGTGATAGCAGCAGTAATACTGTTACAGTGTTAGTGCGACACTGTTTGGGTTACACTACTATACACACTGTGATAGCAGCAGTAATACTGTTACAGTGTTAGTGCGACACTGTTTGGGTTACACTACTATACACACTGTGATAGCAGCAGTAATACTGTTACAGTGTTAGTGCGACACTGTTTGGGTTACACTACTATACACACTGTGATAGCAGCAGTAATACTGTTACAGTGTTAGTGTGACACTGTTTGGGTTACACTAGTATACACACTGTGATAGCAGCAGTAATACTGTTAGTGTTACACTGTTTGGGTTACACTAGTATACACACAGTTAGTGTGACACTGTTTGGGTTACACTAGTAATAGTATACACACTGTTAGTGTGACACTGGGTTACACTAGTATACACACTGTGATAGCAGCAGCAGTAATACTGTTAGTGTTACATAGTTTGGGTTACACTAGTATACACACTGTTAGTGTGACACTGTTTGGGTTACACTAGTATACACACTGTGATAGCAGCAGTAATACTGTTAGACTTAGTGTGACACTGTTTGGGTTACACTAGTATACACACTGTGATAGCAGCAGTAATACTGTTAGACTTAGTGTGACACTGTTTGGGTTACACTAGTATACACACTGTGATAGCAGCAGTAATACTGTTAGACTTAGTGTGACACTGTTTGGGTTACACTAGTGTACACACTGTGATAGCAGCAGTAATACTGTTAGTGTGATACTGTTTGGGTTACACTAGAACTACTAGTTCATAGTATTATACCCACACACTGCTGTTCCAAGTCCAACAGTGTATAGATCTAGCCCTGCCCCAACCTGTACTAATACTAGACTAATTTGTTACCAAAGGCCACACCGCCTGTCACTTCCACTGGCTGTGGTGGCTTTGGTGTCCAGCATACCCCTGTTGTGTAGTGCCTCACAGTTGGGGGTAGGTATGTGTCAAGGTGTGAGAATCCACAGAGAATTAATGGGGTTTTTAAAGGTCTATTAGTTCAAACGATTTGTATCAAAGCATGTGTGCATGTTTTTTGTTGTTGTGTTTTTGTTGTTGTTTTGTGTATGTGTGTGTGTAGGTGTGAGAATCCAGAGAGAATTAATGTGGGTTTTAAAGGTCTATTAGTTGAAACAATTTGTATCAAATCTTGTGTGTGTGTGTGCGTGCCCACATGCACATGTGTGTTTTAACAGAAGATAAAAATAACAACATGCAAATGACATGGAAAAAAACCCCCCAAAAACAGCAACAGTGAATACCAGCATCAGGTACAACAAATGGGAATTTCAAAATTTAGTCACTGTACAAATTATTGCCATTAATGTTTTACAAAAAAAGCAAAGAAAAAAAAAGCAACACTACTATAAATGTGAAAGTTAATATTGGCAGTGGCATTACTGTACATACATGGGTCCTTCTTTTCTGTTTTTCTTTGTTAATGTTAGTCATAGCGTTTGTGCATTTTGTGTGCACAATACAGGTGAAATTAAGATATCCTTCATCTTTAGTCTTCACATCTAAACAGCCCTCCTCCCCCCCCCCCCCCCCCCAAAAAAAAGTTTAAAAAAAAAATGTTTCTCAGTCGTAACAGGCTTCTGCATATATATATATTGATGTTCAGACATGTTTTTAATGACTAAGTTTATGGAAAAGCCCTTGTAGCTTTTGTCCAGATTGCGGAGTAAAACATGTGTCGATGCGCACTCAAAAATATACCTGGCAGAATCATTTTGTGTTTGCCAGTAGGATAAGACAGAGTACGGAAGTCTAACTCTGAGGGCAGTCGGTAAAATCGGACTTAACTCGCAGATCGATCAGTCACTGACCCCAACAAAGGCATCGTACAACTTTGTTGCTGTTAAATGCATGCGGACGTGTGTGTGGCACAGTGGTCCGAACTGTTACGAATGCTGTGTCCCACCTGTGCAGTTGTTTGTCAAGCGTAAACACTGACTTGTAGGCAGTTGTTGAGACACCACCACTCCAGTGCCTGTGTGACCTATTTGTTTTACGTGTTATTTATGTTTTAGATAAGATCGGTTAAGTATACCCCAGGGCTTGCGGGTGGTGCTTTTCGTAAGAGCACTTAATTCTGCCGGTTGCGGCTAACTCGATAAAGGCCCAGGTCCGAAAGAAAGACTTGCTGGCCTAAGGAGTTGGATAACGCTGAACCGCCAAGGGGAACAACTGGGTGCAGTGTGACACTCCCATTGATTTTGTGGAGTTGGTGCTCTTCTGCCGGCCTGTTCAGTTAGTTCTCACAGATCCGGCACTTTCTCTGTTTGCGTTTCAGTTCAGGGTCTACTTGTCTTCTTCTTCTCTCTTCATCCCTCCTCCCCCACCCCCACCACCGTGTGTGTGTGTGTGTGAGAGAGAGAGAGACAGACAGACAGGACAGACAGACAGACAGAGACAGACAGACAGACAGTTGGTGCTTTGAGCCCAGTCAACCACATAGGGTTATATTACTATTAAGGCTTTTCAGACAAACAGTAGCATTTTATTGTGTGCTCTGGCCGCCACCCTTTGTGTGTGTGTGTGTGTGAGAGAGAGAGAGAGAGGGGGGGGGGGTAGCATTACAGTGTGTACCTTGGCTTGAATTGTTAAACAGAGGATTATAGGAAAGTAAAAAACAGGTGGGCTACGATGCAAGAAAGAAGCGAAGGCTCTCAACGAATTTATTTCTCTCTCACTGAAGCAGACGGTTGTCTGGAAATGAACTTGGCAGCATGTGTGTGTGTGTGTGTGTGTGTGTACAGGTTAGATACGTCGGTCTGTCTCTCAGGCTCTGTCTTACGTTTGCATGAATATGATTTTTGTGCATCTGTACAGATTAGAAATATCTGTCTCTCAGGCTCTGTCTCACGTTTACGTGAATGTGACTTGTATGCATCTGTACAGATTAAAAATGTCTCTCGGGCTCTGTCTCACGTTTGCTAAATTGATTTTTTGCATCTGACAGATTAGAAATACCGTTTTAAACTCGGTCTCACGTTTGCGTAAAAAAGGGATTTTAATAAAATCTGTACTTTAAAAAGCTGCTTCGGCCCCGCCAGTTTGGTGAATGCAATTTTGAAATCATCAGTTTCAAATAAACTTGCTTAGTCCGGTTGGATTCGATCCACGGTTTTGAAATGGTCCAAATGCGTGTGAGACGGAGTGGTGGTGCTGGACCAGACGCTGGGGTGGGTGGTGGTTGGGGGGTGAGGGGTGGGGTGGGGGTGGGGGGGGGGTGACGGACAGCGCAATAACTGGCTATGAAAGGCGAGCGGCGCGTTCATTGGCTGTCGGGGGGATTGCGCTGTTGGCTATTGATTGGACTGCAGTGCGGGGTGCAAGGTGACGAAATTCGTGCAGCTGTCAGCGGTTCTCATTAACCACAGCGACCCGCCACAGCTCCCCTCCCCCCCCCCTCTCTCTCTCTCTCTCTCTCTTCTCTCTCTCCTCTGTCCTCCGCTCCCTTACTCCCTCCTGTCTCTTTCTCATCCCCCCCACCCACCCCCCCCCCCCCACCCCTCTCTCTCTCTTCTCTCTCTCTCTCTCTCTCTCTCTCTCTCTCTCTCTCTCTCTCAAAACACGTAATCAGATTTACGGGACAAAAGGTGAAAAAATTTATATATATCTTCATATATATATATATATATATATATATATTTTATATATATATATATATATTTTAAACAGCATAACAGGGTCACTATTATACCTCCAGTAACAATGTTAAAGGCAGGGGGTATACTGGAATCACTGTGTCTGTCTGTCTGTCTGTCTGTCTGTCGGTACATATCTTCTGAATTGCGCAACCTTTTGTAGCCAAGCTTGGTGTTGTGATGCAGCATCGTGGGCCGGAGTGTCATGCAAAAAACGGAGAAAAAAGAAGAAGTGGGGGTTCTTATTAAATAAGTCATGATTGAAGTGAAACAGGGTGATACTGATAGCGGCCAGCGGAGTAAGCCGGCAGGGTTAATTAATTTATTTATTGTAAATAATTCTTACAATTGCTTTTATTAGGACATAACTTTTAAGAGGTGGTCCTCGGGAAGTGGCAGTTTTATGTGGATATGCACAGCCTGATGCCAGTGGGATTTTTAATGTTTTTATCCATGAACGACTTTTTACCTGGATGTTTCTTTGCAACTGTTGTAATTTAATGATGTTTTATGATTGGCGTGAATGTGTGACGGGGGGTACTTGGCACCACAGGACGTTCCTCGTGCAGTTGTACTGACACGTGGCCATAAAGTCGTACTGTGTTGTAAATTAGTGCCGTTGGCCAAAACGTTCCAGTTCAGTGTGGCTTTACGTCCACTGAGACCACTCTCTCGCACAGTATTAGTGACTGGGAGCCCAGGACGGCCACACAGCCTCTCGAGCTCTGCAAGCCAAGACGCGATTAGTTAAGTAAACATGGTGCTTAACGTCCACAGAAACCGTACGGCTTATTAGGGACGGGGAGAAGGGGGGAAGGGGTATGGAGGTGGGGGGAGAGGGAGATTATATACCTATCGCTACACTGTCACCATCATAGTTCAGGAGCTGTGTGAGAGTCGAGGTGGCCGTCCTGGGCTGTCCGTCCTAACGAGCCTTCTGGTTTCCGTGGACGTAAAGCTATATTGAACCATGCTTCGGCATTGGTCTCAGCTTGTCCCTAATATGTCAACTGACATCTGAGGACATTAAGCAACACTACCTACCTGTCACCACCAGAATGACTTCTGCATTAAGATGGGCAGCGATGAGAGCCATTTTCATGTTTCAGTAGGAAGTGACGGACAGAGTCACAAGACAGTGTCCACAAACCACAACCTTTCTGAAGAGAAAGGAGAGCCGAAGCGGTATCGAACCGGGGTCCTTCCGCTTACCAGCCTAACGCCTTACCGCTAGGCCAAACCGGCTCACGCGCGCGATTAGTTTTGTAAACTTGTCATTTTATAACCTCCTGAGATAGGCCGGTGCTACAAGCTAACACTGTACTGCTTGTCGAGTAAGTAGGTAAGTAAACATGGTGTTTAACGTCCACAGAAACCGTACGGCTTATTAGGGACGGAAAAGGGGGGGGGGGGGGGTTGTCAGTTTATTATTCATAGCTTTTATATCCCTTTTTTTCTCTCTCTCCACTTCGTAAAACCGAAAGGGTTGACTGGGCTAAAAGACTAAGTTACTTACTCTCGAGCAGATTCGCCCTGATATAACCGCAATGGTTGACTGGGCGTAAAAGACTAAGTTACTTACTCTCGAGCAGACTCACTGCGCACATGTCGCATGTGATTCTGAGTGTCCCCTGTGTAACAGAAAGCTAAGTTTTTAGGCTTCGGGCAAAACTTGTGTGCAGAATTACAACAACAGCAACAAAAAACAACGGACCTGCTTCATTTTTATTTTTTTGAGAAGATGAATTCAGATGTCGACTGTCTGTTTGAGACCGTCCTTGAGTAAGTTACTGTCCCCACGGCTACTGCAGCTACCATCAGCCGCCGCCACCGAGTTATTGATTCGAACGACCACAGCGACGCCCGGGCCGTTTTTCCTGTTCAGTGTTGCCACAGTCCTCGTTCGGTACCGCACACAAAACACTTCCAGCGGTCCGACCGGACGGCTAACCCGATCAAAACGCAATTAGGGCGAGACTAAGCTCACAGCGCCGTGTTTCTCTAATCACGTTCCCTGACCCTTTGTACGCTGCATGCAAGCGGAGGGACCATGTGGGCCGTCACTTTCTCTGGCATTTCAAGCTTCAGGCGGCTGTGGGTGGAGGGCGGGGAATATTTCCCCACAGGGGGTGGGGGGGGGGGGGGGGGGGGGGGAATGTGGGGGGGAGGGAAGGTGGGGTGGGGGGGGGGGGGGGGGAAAACTGTAAGGTTTAGGTTCATTTTCGTCACCAGGGGCTTCCGCGAGAGACTGAATAATTCAGGAAGCCCTTGGGATTAATTGCTGATTTCACCCACACCTTTGTTGTCCAGAGAGTCGGAGTCCGGAAGAAGGGGGGGGGGGGGGGTTATGGTTGTACTGACCGGGGCTGCAAAAATTGGGTTAGCCCTTGTGTGGCTTTTTTTAAACAAAGGGGGGGGGGGGGGGGGGGGGGGGGGGGGAAAGGGGTGTGTATGTGTTGATATCAGTGCTGTAGAGAATGGGGCGATAATCAGCAGCCTGTGTGTGAAGCTTGTTTGTCGCTTGTTTTTGTAAGGTTTCCTGTTCGTGTGCAGCGTTGGCTGCATTTGTAGAATCGTAACAGGAGAGGAGTGCGTGGCAAAAGGGTTTCACACATTTGAAAAAGAAGAAAAGGGGGGGGGGGAAAAAAAAGGGAAAAAAAAAGCAAGAATGATGGTTTCACACGAAACCCCCCCCAACCCCCCCAACCACCCCCCCACACACACACACCCACACACACACACACACACACACACACACACACACACACATACACACACAGAATACATTAACATTCAAAGTTTGATTGAATACACGTGTCTCTGAATGCGTGGCAACGTGGGTAATTCACAAACTCTGTCCGAGCGTGCGTTTATACATACACAGTACATAATATGTACCTGTGCATGCGCGCGCGTGTGTATGTATGTGTGTGTCAGTGTGCACCAGAGCGGTAAAAAAAAATCAGGCTATAATTAGCGTCCTTGACTGACTAATAGTAATATGGGTGTTTTTTATAAGTCATGGAATATATGTCTGTGTGTGCGCGTCTCTCTATGTGGTGGTGGCTGGGGGTCGCAAGGCAGGGAGGGGGAGGGGGGGGGCGTAGAGACCGTTCAGCTGCCGTCCACACACGGTACTCCTCCAGCAAGAACAAAGGCACCGGACAGGAGAGAAGTCTCCGAGAAAGGAACGAGGCAGTACCCCCACTGCCGCCCTGTCGCCAAAAGGCCGCGCCGTGTGATGGAGTGGCTCTGGGACCTCGCTCTGCCCCCCCCCCCCCCCCCCCACCCACCCCCCCCCCCCCCCCTTTCTGTCTGTCGCGGGCAGCGCCAGTCCCTCTTGCGCACAGGCGACGTGCTTGTGTAGCTGTCTTGGCTCTCACGGTGCTCCTCCCGTTGCAGTCCCGCTCTTCTCCTCGCCGTGTTCTGCATGCAGTCCGTCTCGCTCTTCTTCTTCTTCTTCTTCTCCTCCTCCTTCTTCTGCTGCTCACCGCCGTACCGCGCTGTGGTCCTCTTCCTGCCTGTCGCTAGCGGCCCGGACCTGGCCTCGCTGCCTCCCTCGCTGCAGTGGCGGCGTGCGTGCGAGTGGCGGCGATGGCCTAGGGCTGGCTTAGAAGTTTAAGAGTCTTTGGCTAGGTGTTTGCGAGTGAAGTCGTTTCCCTCCGCGGTGGTCGTCAACGTCTTGATGGCCATGCAGCCGCTGTGCGCTTGGGAGAACTGGCTGGAAGAACTCCTGTAAGACTAAGAGGAGGCTGGCTTCACGCTTTTACCTGTTCGGCACATCACTTATGTAAATTATGCCATGCTGGACACCTGTGGTTGCTGTATGATAGTGGAGTTCATTCGTGGATGGGATGCTCTTCCTCGGTGTTCGGTGATCTCGTCTGACTTGGTGAAACTGACATCAGATGGTAGAGGACTTTAATGAAGTTATCTACCCCGGGTGTATGTGAATGTGATCGTCCTTGGCTTGGTGAAGGTGACCTTAGTAGAGGACTTAATGAGACTGTCTACCCTGGGTGTATGTGAATGTGATTGCCATTTGAACGTGAGGTTAGTAGAGGACGTAATGATTAAGATTATCTACCCCGGGTGTATGTGAATGTGATCACCGTTGACTTGGTGAACGTGAGGTTAGTAGAGGGCCTAATGAATGAGAATATCTACCCCGGGTGTATGTGAATGTGATCACCGTTGACTTGGTGAAAGTGACGTTAGTAGAGGACCTAATGAATGAGATTGTCTACCCCGGTTTGTAATGTGAATTGGGGGAAATCAAACCGTTTGCCCCCTTGACTTGGTGAAAGTGACGTTAGTAGAGGACATAATGAGATTGTCTACCCCGGATGTATGTGAATGTGACCGCCGTTGACTTGGTGAAAGTGACGTTAGCGGACTTGCATTAAGCGATAAAAGGATACGATAATACATTAATAGAGGACAAACTTAGTGAATGAGGTTATCTTCCTGGTTGTATACAATATGACTGTGATCACCGTCTGACACAGCGAAAGATAGGCCACGCTAATGAATGAGATGATCTTCCAGGTATCTTATATAATCCGTGATTGCCACCTAATACAACGAAAGAGGGGTTAAATTTGTGAGTGGGATGATCTTCCAGGTACCTTATATAATCCGTGATTATCACCTAATATAACGATGGAGGAGTTATGTGTGTGAGTGGGATGATCTTCCAGGATTGTATTGGGATGATCTTCCAGGATTGTGTTGGGATGGTCTTCCAGGATTGTACTGAGATGACCTTCCAGAATTGTATTTGATTATCATGATCACCCAGTACAACGAAAGAGGAGCTACACTGGTGAATGAGATGATCTTCCAGGATGTATGTGATCATCACCCCATGGAGCGATGGAGCGCTTACGTAATTTTGTGAATGAGATGATCTTCCAGGATTGTGCGTTTACATCATTTTGTGAATGAGCTGATCTTCCGGGATTGTGTGATCATTATCCGATAGAGCGAAGGAGTGCTTACGTAATTTTGTGAATGAGGTGATCTTCCAGGATTAAGTGATCATCACCCGATAGAGCGAAGGAGTGCTTACGTAATTTTGTGAATGAGATGATCTTCCAGGATTGTGTGATCATCACCCGATAGAGCGAAGGAGCGCTTACGTAATTTTGTGAATGAGATGATATTGCAGAGCGTAACATGTGGCTGCCGTCTGATACAGCAAAAAAAAAACAAAAAAAAGAAGAAGAAAAAAAGAAGAAGATTGCGTTGTTTTCTGAATGAGAGACGATTTTCGCGGATGTATGTAGGCGTCGTATGATACAGCAAAAAAGCCGTTACATCTGTGAATGAGCTCAGCGGTCTTTCCAGAATGTATGTTGACCTATGATTGCCGTTTATTGCCGTTTGATATAGCAAGAGGGTGGGGGGGGGGGGTAAAATTTGTGAAGGAGATGATCCGCCAAGGTATTGCCCCCTCACTTCACCGCCTAGATATTTTGCGTGACATCACATAGTCTTTGGAGTAAGCGAGTTGGTCTTTCTGTGTGGGTTTGTTACGTTTGCAAACACTTTGAAAACAAGTCTAATTACTTTGAAAACAAGTCTAATTAATGCAAAAATCTTTTCCCTCCTCCCGTCATCCTTCGATCTCCACGTCCTCTAGACCCCCCTCCCCCTCATCAATTCCTCCACCGGTTTGTCGGTGTGTTTTTCGCGCGCTGTTTTTTGGCATGAGCATTTTGCAGAGGAAATACCGCACTAGATTTAGCTTGATATACATTTATTAGTGTGTGTGTGTGTGTGTGTGTGTGCGTGTTTATAATCGTGTGTGTGTGTGTGTGTGTGTGTGTGTTTATTTACTTGCGTAGTTAATGAAGCTAAACCTTTTTGGCCAGTCGGCACAGATCCTTTTTTTCTCTCTCTCTTTTTTCTGTCGTGAGTTTTCATCCTGCACTATCACAGAAGAATCATCCGGTCTTTCACGAACCATAAATATGAGACGACAGAAATAACGCTCTCAGCGAGGCTATCAAGACATTTTTCTACGCAGCGTCGTTACCATAACAACTGGGGGAAAAACGGCCGGGATTCCCAGACGGTGTGTTTGTGGAGTGCTAAATGGGGGGTGAGAAATCCCAGTCCAATCACTCTGAGCCGGCAAGTCATTTCTGGGGACACCGACGCCAGGGAATTACATACATATGGATGTTACCAATCTTTTCCAGACGAAACCTACCCCCCCCGACCCCCCCCCCCCCCCTCCTTCGATCTCCATGTTACCGGTCTTTTCTAGACGACCCCTCCACCCCCACCTCCATGTTAACAATCTTCTCCAGACGAAACCTTACCCACCCTCCCTCCACCTCCATGATACCAATCTTTTCCAGACAGAATTCACCCTCTTCCCACCTTCATGTTACCAGTCTTTTCCAGACAGAATTCACCCACTTCCCACCTTCATGATACCAGTCTTTTCCAGACAGAATTCACCCACTTCCCACCTTCATGATACCAGTCTTTTCCAGACAGAATTCACCCTCTTCCCACCTTCATGTTACCAGTCTTTTCCAGACAGAATTCACCCACTTCCCACCTCCGTGTTTCCAGTCTTTTCCAAACAAAATTCACCCACTTCCCACCTCCGTGTTTCCGGTCTTTTCCAGACAGAATTCACCCACTTCCCACCTCCGTGTTTCCAGTCTTTTCCAAACAAAATTCGCCCACTTCCCACCTCCATGATACCAGTCTTTTCCAGACAAAATTCACCCACTTCCCACCTCACTGATACCAGTCTTTTCCAGACAAAATTCCCCCACTTCCCACCTCCATGATACCAGTCTTTTCCAGACAAAATTCACCCACTTCCAACCTCCATGATTCCAGTCTTTTCCAGACAATATTCCCCCACTTCCCACCTCCATGATACCAGCCTTTTCCAGACAAAATTCACCCACTTCCCACTGGCTGACTGGGCGTAAAACACCAAGTTACTTACTTACTGTCTCTGGTATCGCCCTGAATAACCGTACTGGTTGACTGGGCGTAAAACACCAAGTTACTTACCTGCTGTT
>JABMCL010000812.1:122500-197500 GCA_018857735.1 Alviniconcha marisindica | reverse complement strand
CGGTCACGTGATGTATAGTCTCCGGTGCTGAAGAGATGTTGAGACTAGAGAGGTGGAACGGAATCAAGATTTTGTTGCCGAATAAATGGAGGTTGGCCGGCGGCGGTGTTGTTTTGTTGCCGGTCACTGATGAAAGCGTGATGGCGGGACAGCTAAACGACGCAGAGCGACTGTTGATCGGTGGATCGGGACTTAATTGTATCATCATTTGCAGGACTCCCTGCAGGCACTTGCGTGGCAGATTGTACCGTATAGCTCTTCTTCTTCTTCTTTGCTCGTCTCTTCTTCTTCTTCTTCTTCTTCTGTCTCGTCTCTCGTCTTCTCCTCTTTCTTCCTTCTCATTTTATTTTTCTTCTTCTTCTTTTTCTCCCCCGCCTCTTCTTCTTCTTCTTCTTCTTCTTCTTCTTCTTCTTCTTCTTCTTCTTCTTCTTCTTCTTCTTCTTCTTCTTCTTCCTTCTCCTCTTTCTCTTCCTCCCCTCCTCCTCCTTCCTCTCTCCTCTCTCTTCTTCTTCTCTTCTCCTTCTTCTTCTTCTTCTTCCTCCTCCTCTTCCTCCCCTCTTCCTCCTCTTCCTCCTCTTCTCCTCTTCTTCTTCTTCTTCTTCTTCTTCTTTCTTCTTGAGGAATGTTATTCATTACAGTAGGCGAGGCTCATCAGCAGGTTGCTATTTATTACTGTTTGGCTGTTCACTATTAGTCAAATGATTCTTTTGTTTTTGACATCAGGGTCTATTTTAATATGTTCTTTTTGACAGCAGGATAGATAAAAATGCGGCTGCTGCTGCTCGTTCTAGAGCTAATTAAACGCTCTTGCTTCCAGGGAGAAACCCAAGGCGATAAAGATCGAGTTCATTGACAGTCTTGGAAACGGGTTTCCTTTAGGGAGTGATGACATTTCAGACTGGGTTCATTAACCCTTTTACTGCCACGCCTGACGCGCCGCCGTTTCAAAAACGACCAATAAAGTGCGAAATCTGACATCCTTACGCCTTTTTTCTTGTTCTTTTTCTTTTCTTTTTAAAAATTAATTAAAACCCCGCTGGAACTTGTGAAAGGGTTTGCTTGGTGCGAAGCACAGCATTGATGCACAGCATTGAAAGTAAGTTCGTTATCGGACCGGAAAATATTCTGTTTGCCGGCGTGTGTGTGTTCACTTTTCAGCCCGGAAAGCTTACAGGCTAGGGCAGAGAAGGGGTTAATTACGCTCTGGAGCTGGAGGTAATGTGTGCCCGTCAAAGAGTTAATGAGATTTTCAGACCGAGTCCAGTGAAACCGTATCGGAAGCAAGTTACCGTGAGGAGTTAACCTTCTTCTTCTTCTTCTTCTTCTTCTTCTTCTTCTTCTCCTTCTTCTTCTTCTTCTTCTTCTCCTCCTCCTCCTCCTCCTCCTCCTCCTCCTCTTCTTCTTCTTCTCTCTTCTTCTCTTCTTCTTCTTCTTCTTCTTCTTCTTCTCGTTCTTCTTCTTCTCCTCCTCCTCCTCCTCCTCCTCCTCCTCCTTCTTCTTCTTCTTCTTCTTCTTCTTCTTCTTCTTCTTCTTCTTCTTCTTCTTCTTTCTTCTTTATTCTCTGCTTCTCTTCTTTTTCCGTTCCACCGTTTTGGCCTTCTCTTTTCATCTGACTTCTTCTTCCCTCACCCTCCTCTCCACGCTACTCCTTCCTGACCTCCGTCATGCCTGTCCTTCTTAGCTCTTCTTCTCGAACCGCTTCTTGTTTTCCCCTTTCCTTTCTGCCCTTGTTGTTGTCTTCTTCTCCTCTTCTCCCTCCTCCTCCTCCTCCTCCTCCTCCTCCTCCTTCTTCTTCTTCTTCTTCTTCTTCTTCTTCTTCTTCTTCTTCTTCTTCTTCTTCTTCCATTCGCGGTAGCCACACTTTCTGTTTTGATTATTCTGCTGCTGGTCTGCGTTGTCTGTGTTTCCGTTCCACCAGCCGTTGTTAGGCCTTCTCTTTTCAAATGCTGGACTTTGGATTTGAGCGCACTGAGGCGAGACGGGCGCTGCCGTCTGCACAAGCGCTGACTCAAAAGAACTGAAAGGTCCCTGACCCTGCCACGACCACGAGTCGAACCCTGTCCTTTGGATAGCGCGTTAGCCATTCGGTCACGAACCCCCGGCCGTCATTGGTGAGGTTTCACGGAGCCCGAGTTGTCCGTTGTCAGTGCCCCGGGAGTGAGTCTATGGAGCTGTGGAACAGTGTGCAAATTCAGACAGGAGCCTATGCAACAGTGTGCAAATTCAGACTGGAGCCTATGCAACAGTGTGCAAATTCAGACCTGAACCTATAAAACAGTGTGCAAATTCAGACCACAGCTTATGAAACTGTACGCAAATTCAGACCGGAGCCTATGGAACTGTGTGCAAATTCAGACAGGGGCTTACGGAACAGTGTGCAAAATAAAGGCCGGCGCCTGTGGAACTGTGGGCAGATTCAGACCGGAGCCTATGAAACTGTGTGTAATTCAGACCGGAGCCTATGGAGATCAGACCGTAGCCAATGGAGCTGTGTGACAGACGGCCTTAACTGAAGGTCAGCAATGGTCAGGTGAGGGGCAAAACGTGTACGCAGTCACCCAGGAGGAGGCGAGGCGATCAGAAGTGGCAGACAAGACGGGAAGGCGGAGGGACACATTAGCACACTCATCCGACGACTTGATGGACTCACGCAGCCAGTGGCAGCAGGCCAAGTAGCGGGGTAATTCCGTGTCGTGTAGTGGTCAAGGCTTGAGGGTGACCTCGCCTCGGTCAGTCTGCCTTAACGTGTGCCCAGAGTGCTCTTTCCTTTTGTCTCATGCGACGAATCCGACAAAAGAAATCAGCGCTTTGGTCACGGGCAAGGAGGACTGGCCGTAGCGAACTGGGGTCTGTCTCTCTTCAGCCATAGACTGGCCGTAGCGAGCTGGGGTCTGTCTCTCTTCAGCCATAGACTGGCCGTAGCGAGCTGGGGGCTGTCTGTCTTCAGCCATAGACTGGCCGTAGCGAACTGGGGTCTGTCTCTCTTCAGCCATAGACTGGCCGTAGCGAGCTGTGGTCTGTCTCTCTTCAGCCATAGACTGGCCGTAGCGAGCTGTGGTCTGTCTGTCTTCAGCCATAGACTGGCCGTAGCGAGCTGGGGTCTGTCTGTCTTCAGCCATAGACTGGCCGTAGCGAGCTGGGGTCTGTCTCTCTTCAGCCATAGACTGGCCGTAGCGAGCTGGGGGCTGTCTGTCTTCAGCCATAGACTGGCCGTAGCGAGCTGGGGGCTGTCTGTCTTCAGCCATAGACTGGCCGTAGCGAGCTGGGGTCTGTCTCTCTTCAGCCATAGACTGGCCGTAGCGAGCTGGGGTCTGTCTGTCTTCAGCCATAGACTGGCCGTAGCGAGCTGGGGGCTGTCTGTCTTCAGCCATAGACTGGCCGTAGCGAGCTGGGGGCTGTCTTCTTCAGCCATAGACTGGCCGTAGCGAGATGGGGCTGTCTGTCTTCGCATAGCTGGCCGTACGACAGGGGTGCCACTCGAGCTGGGGGCTGTCTGTCTTCAGCCATAGACTGGCCGTAGCGAGATGGGGTCTGTCTATCTTCAGCCATGATAAGCTCCTTGCATAACAGCATCACCCTTCAGGAATGGAGATCTGTACGCCCTTCGAAGACAGCGTGTAGCTGCCCATGTGGCGGAGGTATCAATAAGCGGTCATACACGCAATCCTCTCACCCTGTGAAATGCATTTGTCAGTGTACAAGTGTGTGTGTGTGTGTGTGTGTGTGTGTGTGTGTGTGGAGAGAGAGAGAGAGAGAGAGAGAGAGAGAGAGAGAGAGAGAGAGAACACGTATAACAAAAGTCCAAGCATGTCTTGGTTATAAAACGTTTATTCCAAATTTTCGCCCATCGGATGGCTTTATCAAGGCCTGCCCGAGGTTTTTTCAACAGATGCTGTAGTTATACATAAAATCACCGGTGTTCAGCTGTGTAACGGTACAGAAAGAAGATGGGGGAAGCTACAAGAAAAGCAACAGCCGAAATCTCTGGCTGTCCCCGCTGTGAAATACAAACCGAGGTCCCCTCTTTTCAGGTTCCAGAGCTGCCGGAGAAACTTCATAAACCTGCAGCGGGTAGCACAGAGCATTAGTAGAATGAGGAGTAAGTAAGTAACTTGGTGGGTGTTTTTTTTTAACGCCCAGTCAACCATTACGGTTATATCAGGGCGAACAGAATGAGGAAGCGCTCAACGGTCCTCCTTGAAAAGAACGAGAAATTGCCGTCGTCTGTCGGACGAACACTGGAACTGTTTCAGAGGCAGCGTTGGGGAAAAGCTTGTGAGAGACGAGGTGGAGCGCGTAATTATGGGCTTTTCCGAGCGCATTGATACCACGGAACTGAACTAGCATGCGACACATGCTACGTACGTCGTCTTGCGAGGGACTCTGCCTTCCGGGTTCCCAATTTATCGATTCTTTCAACTTCATCCCTAATCCCTAATCATCTCCTGCCGTAAAGGGAGGTGTGGCGTGAACAGTGACTCGGCCTTTGACTTGCGATTCACCCCGATCTGACCTCCGGATTGACGGCGTGCGAGAGATTGTCAGGCGTCGTTCATCCCTAGACTGTAAGACGAAACTCAGTGTAAGCCGAGACAAAACTCAAACCAGTAGCCACAAGCACCCACGGACGGTGATCTATTCCTGCACTTGTAGCAAGTTTTAGTAGGCAAGTATATATCCTCCTCTGTTTGCTGTTGATAGTGTTGTGTGTAGAATTGTGAGCCAGCTTTTTACATACAAATGGCTTATGACGTGTCTGCAAGTGAAGCAAGTTCTGCTTTAATCCATTCAAAGGACCGTACTGGTTGACTGCCCAGGCGTAAATCACCAAGTTACTTACTTACCATTCAAAGGAAAACGTTGGTGTCACACATGAATAACAAACAAATGACACAAAATCTACAAGTATAAAAGATTAGCAGGTAACAAATGTAGACACAAAATCTACATGTATAAAAGATTAGCAGGTAACAAATGTAGACACAAAATCTACAAGTATAAAAGATTAGCAGGTAACAAATGTAGACACAAAATCTACATGTATAAAAGATTCGCAGTTTAAGAGTTTAGGACTGTGCCGTAACGTACAGGCTTTGTTAAAATAAAAGCCACAAGTATTATTCAAATAGAATATATATATATATATTACTTATGGAAATGCACACTAAAATAAACAGTATCACACACATTAATTGACGTATAACACATCAATAGGCACAAGTATAATTATTACTATTGTGACGTGTTTTGTACAAGTATAAAAGAATTTTTGAATGCGTAATTTCGTTCTGAGGTGACCCTACGCTGTTGACGAGATTTTAAAATCCAACGCTACGCGGTTGATGAAACTTTAAAATCCAGCCCTACGTGGTTGGTGAAACTTTAAAATCCAACCCTACGCGGTTGACGAGACTTTAAAATCCAGCTTTACGCGGTTGACGAGACTTTAAAATCCAACCCTACGCAGTTGATGAAACTTTAAAATACAACCCTACGCGGTTGATGAGACTTTAAAATCCAAACCTATGCGGTTGATGAAACTTTAAAATCCTACCCTACGCGGTTGATAGAACTTTAAATCCAACCCTACGCGGTTGACGAGACCTTGAAATCCAACCCTTCGCGGTTGATGAAACTTTAAAATCCAACCCTACGCGGTTGATGAGTCTTTAAAATCCAACCCTACGCGGTTGACGAGACTTTAAAGTCCAACCCTACGCGGTTGGCGATACTTCAAAATCCAACCTTACGCTGTTGACGAGACTTTACAATCCAATAACTTTAAAATCCAACCCTACACGGTTGATGAAACTTTAAAACCCAACCCTACGCGCTTTACGAGACTTCAAAGTCCAACCCTACGCGGTTGACGAGACTTTAAAGTCCAAGAACTAACTAGCTAGCCACCAGCAGCACCGGTGACGAAGTTGGACGTTAATTCGGCAAGACCGTGTTTTCGTTCTGATGCCAAAGGCCCAGTTCGCCTTTGGAATATTCCGCGTCCAGGCTCATTTGTACATGACGGATTCCCCGGGCGCATAGACTCCATCTACCACTGTCCCTGTTTGATGACCCCTGAAGGGAGGCCGGTGTGTGATGTTACACCCCTGTCTGGAATCTCAAGGGTGTCATTTGATTACCCTTCCCTATCTCTTTTTTCATTTTGTGTGTGTGTGTGTGTGTGTTTGTGCCTAGGCTCACTTGCTCTTTCTGTCTTGTCAGTTTTCTGCTAAAGGTCCGTTCTCCTGTCTCGACATCGACTGATGTTAGATGTCCGTATGTATGTTTTGTTTTATGGTTGCGTAGGGACTGTTTTAGGGTTTTGGTTTTTTTGTGGTTTTTTTTACTAACTTGAAAAAAAGTTTATTTATGAGGAAAGTTTGGAAATATATGGATTTGTTTATGACAGACTTCGATTGTCCTGAGGTGACTCCGTGCGGTTGACAGGACATTAAAATCCAAGTACTAATTGACTTGTCCATGTCTTGGTGTGGCTCTGAGTTCAGTTCCCCCATGTCTCTGAGTCTGCATCATCGTGCCCTAACCACACGCCTGCCTGTCCCCTCAGCCTGCCTGTCCCCTCAGCCTGCCTGTCCCCTCAGCCTGCCTGTCCCTCAGCCTGCCTGCCTGTCCCCTCAGCCTGCCTGTCCCCTCAGCCTGCCTGTCCCTCAGCCTGCCTGCCCCGCTCAGCCTGCCTGTCCCCCTCAGCCTGCCTGTCCCCTCAGCCTGCCTGTCCTGTCCCCTCAGCCTGCCTGTCCCCTCAGCCTGCCTGTCCCCTCAGCCTGCCTGCCTGTCCCCTCAGCCTGCCTGTCCCCTCAGCCTGCCTGTCCCCTCAGCCTGCCTGCCTGTCACCTCAGCCTGCCTGTCACCTCAGCCTGCCTGCCTGTCCCCTCAGCCTGCCTGTCCCCTCAGCCTGCCTGTCCCCTCAGCCTGCCTGCCTGTCCCCTCAGCAAGGAGGGTGGTGGGCGAGAGAAGCGGCTGTGCTTACAGAGCACTTTGATAGCAAAAATAACGAAAACAAAAGATTAAGCAAAACAAACAAAAAACAAAAAAACTAAGACAATGAAACTGCCAAGACTGGGTCCAGCAATCCACCGTTGGTGATGTGAAGTCAGGGTTTAAAAGATCAAATAAAAGATCAAAGAATAGTAAAAGAGAAGGGGGAGGGGAAAAAGAGAGAGAGAGACCGCCCCCCCCCCCCCCCCCCCCCCAAAAAAGAAAAAAAAAAAAAGAAGAAGTAAAAGAAAACAGCAACCAACGACTGATGTTTGTAGAAACGGTTTTGATCTCAGATAATGGATATATGTAGGATGATATTGATATATTCTTGCATGACTGTGCGATCAGAAGGGGCGAAAAATGTCAGTGATACATGTAGAATTCATTGCAGTCGACGTAGTAACTAGGTGAGCGCACAGAGGGGATGGCCTCTAACTCTAAGCCTCAGCAGAACTCATCGTACGCGTGAAGTGGGACAATGGGCCATTTTGCAGGTGGGTTCAAGGGGCTTACACTGGACGTAAAACAGCGGGAATCCTTCTTGCGTGGAACCATGTACACCGAGAACAAAGAGGGGTGGGAATAGGCGACGGATAAAAGCCAAGGTTTATTTTCCCGTGTAACGTTTCCTTTATGGCAGGATAAAAAAATAACCAAAAATATAACCAAAAGATAAAAGAGTAGAGCGAGAAAAAAAGAAAAGAAAAGACTGTAGAACAGGAAGCAAATGGGTTTGATGTCAAATACTGGGGAATGGCATATTCATACATACGTAAAGCGAATTTCAGTATAAATATATACGACGCGAATGGTATATTTTATAGATCTATACAAAGCAACTTTGCGACTGATATGTATGTATGTGTGTATACAAAGCAGCTTTGTTGTGAGCGTGAATGCAATTACCAGCCTGACGTGAAAGTGAGATGAGCTTCCGTCTCGAATGATAGACGGGGCCTTCATAAGGTTAAGGTCGATTCACTCGCTCGGGGAGCTCTTCAAGCGCATGGGGCTCAGGGACCAGAATCATCGACCTCTCAGCCACACTCCAGGCATTATCTCCGCCCTACTCGCATCGGGGGGAATTGGGAGCCGCTTTGGCCTAGCGGTAAGGCAGAAGGACCTCGGTTCGAATCCCCTTCGGCTCTCCTTTCTCTTCCAAAAGCTGTGGTCTGTGGACACTGCCTTGTGACTTTGTCCCTCACAGTTAATGAAACATTAAAATGGCCGTCATCGTTTACCATCTTAATGCAGGAGTCATTCTGGTTGTGACAGTGGAGCGATAGGAAGTAAGTCAGTTGGTGTTTTACGCCCAGTCAACCAGTGCGGTTATATCAGGGCGATAGTGTAGAGATAGGTGTAAATATATATATATATATATAGAGAGAGAGAGAGAGAGAGAGAGAGAGAGAGAGAGAGAGAACGTATAACAACAGTTATCCCTCTTCCTTCACCTCCATACCCCCTTCTCTCCGTCCCTAATAAGCCTTGTGGTCTCCGTGGACGTTAAGCACCATGTTTACTTACTTGGGGGAAAGGACCCCCCCGCACCCCCCACCCTTCCCTCCTACCCCTGTGTGACGTGATGACAAATCGGGAAGGTGATTGTGCTGCAGGGCTTGTGGATCACACTTTGAACTACCTGTGGATCTGTGTCACTTCAACTGTTGTGGGGCTGGAGGGGGGGTTGTTGTTGAGGTAGGTAGCGTCCTCGGATGTCGGTTGACATATTAGGGACAAGCTGAGACCAGTGCCGAAGCATGGTTCAATAATTATAGCTTTAACGTCCACGGAAACCAGAAGGCTCGTTAGGACGGACAGCCCAGGACGGCCACGGTTGTTGCTGTTGATCGCTTTTATGTAGCGCTATTCTCCGCTCTCGAGCAGACTCACTGCGCTCGCATGTGATTCTACATGAGTGAATAGCTTTTTATAGCGCGTTTTTGAATCAGTCCACTGAGGTGGTGTACTTACAGCGCTGCCATGGCTGGTGCCACGTGAAACTGCTGCCGTCTCGGCGCGTTCTGTGTACACCATACATCCATGCACCGTGACACTTCGTGTAAAGCATGGGTGCCTGGGTTGAACATGTGATGCGTCCTGAGGTGACCCAACGCGGCTGACGTGACGTTAAACTCCAGGAACTAAAAGTTCTGATTAACCGTTGAACTGTGTTCTCAGACACGAAGTGCTTCAGACAGTAATTGCTTGTCTGGTTTCAAGCTGTTGTAGTGGCATGGAGTTGAAATCCTGTAAATCCGGCTGTTGTGTTGCGTCAGAAGTGGGTTTCGGGGCAATTCAGACTTGTCAAATGGAGCAGTCTCGTGTCTTGCCTCAAGGTACTGGAAATCGTTCAAAACTCAGACAGGCGGAGACACAGACACACGCGGAGACACAGGCAGAGAGACGTACAAACACAGACTCTCAATCAACTCGCTCTGTCTCTGTCTCTGATTGACTCTCTCTCTCTCTCTCTCTCTCTCTCTCTCTCTCTCTCTCTCTCTCTCTCTCTCTCTCTCTCTCTCTCTCTCCTATTTCGTGTGTGTGTTCGTGTGTGTGATTGAATGGGTATGTAAGCGAAACTGGTCGCGCGGTTCCTGCATGTGCGTGTGTGTGTCTGTCGTGCGCGCGCGCGCGTGTGTGTGTGTATCGTGTGTACGTGCGTGAGTGTGTGTGTGTGTGTGTGTACGCGCGTGAGTGTGTGTGTGTGTGTGTGTGTGTGTGTGTGTGTGTGTGTGTGAGCATATTTTTTTTTATTAAGTGCTTCATTTGGACTTTGATTTCACCCCCCATTGTTATGGACTGTCTGAAGCAATGACGAATCAATCTCTCTCTCTCCCCTCACCACACACACACACACACATCTTTCGCTCTGCGCTCTCTCTCAATCAATCAGTTGGTCACACTCGCAGTTCTAAGGAAGGGTACCGGAAACCGAGGCCAGACGGAGTGTGTAAACGGGAGTGTGACTGTGGAAATCCAACCCATCCTTATGCCAGCTATCCTTCTCTCAGCGAAAGCCAACGGATCTTTTTCAGTTGGTTTGATCGTCGCCGGCCTCCCGCTGGTGCCGTCAGCTAGGCCTGGTTCTCTCTCTCTCTCTCTCTCTCTCTCTCTCTCTCTCTCTCTCTCTCTCTCTCTCTCTCTCTCTCTCTCTCTTTATTTTTATTCGTTAATATGTTTTTGTAATTCTCTCTCTCTCTCTCTCTCTCTCTCTCTCTCTCTCTCTCTCTCTCTCTCTCTCTCCTAAAAAATTTTTGAATTGGTCTTATTTTTGCCTTGTTATTGCTCTGTTCGTATGAGGTGATGTTTCAGACAGAAATTTGTTTTGTTTTGTTTTTAAGTCGTTTTTTCTCTAGCGTATTTAATGGAATTCTTGTTTGAGTATTGAGTGTTGCTGTGTTTGTCATCGGGGACAGATTTGTAAAAAAGCCGACACGTGCTTAAATCTTTATCCTGTGTAATAAAGTATTCTCTCTCTCTCTCTCTCTCTCTCTCTCTCTCTCTCTCTCTCTCTCTCTCTCTCTCTTCTCTCTCTCATTGCAGGTTTGGTTGAAGATATCATTGAATGTATATTTTGGGTTCTGTGAGTCTCTTGTTCCCCCATTCAAAGGAGCTGTTGGCCTATTCAGTTAAATCTCTCTCTCTCTCTCTCTCTCTCTCTCTCTCTCTCTCTCTCTCTCTCTCTCTCTCTCTAACTACAATCCTTGCAAAAAAGTTCTCTCTCTCTCTCTCTCTCTCTCTCTCTCTCTCTCTCTCTCTCTCTCTCTCTCTCTAAATCCATTGTAAAAAAAAGTTCTCTCTCTCTCTCTCTCCTCTTCTCTCTCCCCTCTCTCTCTCTCTCTCTCTCTCTCTCTCTCTAATACAATCCTTGTAAAAAAAGTTCTCTCTCTCTCTCTCTCTCTCTCTCTCTCTCTCTCTCTCTCTCTCTGCCCTCGAGGAGGCCGGGGATTCGAGTCTCCCTCCTGTCTGGAATCTCAGGCTGTCATTTGATTCCCCTTTCCCTGCTCCTCTCTTTTCTTCCTGCCTAGTCCTCTTGCTCTTTCTGTCTTGTTTTTTTTCTGCTAAGGGCCCATTCTCCTGATTTTTTTTTCCAAAAAAACTCTCAAATTTTTTCTTTTAAGGGTTAGGTTTTTTTGTTGGCTCTTGTTGGGGCAGAAAAGGAATGGGGTTGGTAGGGGGTTTTATGTGCAGCTTCCCTAAGGCAATGGTTATTTCCCTTTTATGATTTAAAAAAAATTTTTAATTTTATATTGCTCTGTCAATTTCTTTTTTATAATTTTCTTAACCTTTTTATCGAAAAAATTGGGAGGGAAAAGGGTGGGCCCGATCCCAGAAAGCCCTGCCTTATGTCTTTTTTAAAACCGGGGGGTAAAAACTGAAGGGACAAAATTTTTCCAAAAAATTTTTTTGTTGGGGTTTGTGTATGCATGTAGGTTTTGTGTTTGCGAAGTGGACGGTTTTGTGGTTGATTTTGAAAAGGGTTATAAAATACTTTGAGAAGAGTTTAAAAAAGTTTTTGTTATGACCTGAGTTTGATGCCCTGGGGGGACCCTTTTGTGCTTGACGGGCCCTTTAAAATCCAATTACTTTTCCCTTTTTTTTGGGGGGGTTTTTCTCTCTCTCTTCTCTCTTTTCTCTCTCCCCTTCCCTCTCTCTCTCTCCCTCTCTCTTTTGGGGGGGTGGGGGGGGGGGGGGTTCTCTCTCTCTCTCTCTCTCCCCTCTCTCTCTCTCTCTCTCTCTCTCCTCTCTCTCTCTCTCCTCTCTCTTTCTTTGGGGAGGGGGTTTTCGCTCTCCCCTTCCTCCCCTCCCCTTTTGGGGGGGGGGGGGGCTGGCGCTCTTTCTCTCTTCTTTCCTCCCCTCTCCCCCCTCCCCCCCTTTTTGGGGGTTTGGGGGTGGGTGGGGGTCACTTTCATCACCTCCCCTCTCATGAATTGATCATCCGTGGTTTTGTGACTCAGGACGTATTTATAAGGTGAACGAAAGAGTGAGACGCAGACACCAATACCCCACCCCCTGCCACCTTGTGACGTGCTGGTCCGATAACGGCCAGTGCCAGAAGATAAATGGCTGGAAATCTCCCCGTGTGCAGAACAGCAGGTATTGAAATGCATGCTGTCCGTGATCTGTATTTCTCTGAGGGCACGGAAGGAGATTGGACTGGGGATTCGGTCGACGAGCAAGACGTTCGAGGAAGGTGGAGGCTATGATCGTTTGAGTCGCCTTGTTCTCTCTCTCTCTCTCTCTCTCTCTCTCTCTCTCTCTCTCTCTCTCTCTCTCTCTCTCTCTCTCTCTCTCTAACTACAATCCTTTTAAAATAAAAATTCTCTCTCTTCTCTCCCTTCTCCTCTCTCTCTTCCTTTTCTCTCTCTCTCTCTCTTCTCTCCTCTCTTTCCTCTTTCTCTCCTTTAAAAAAAAAGGGTCGCTCCCTTTCTCTCTCTCTTTCTCTCTCTTTTCCCTCCTTTTTCCCCTTTTCTCTCCCTTCTCCCTCCCCTCCCTCTCTCTCTCCCCTTTTCTCTCTTTCTCTCTCCCCTCTCTCTTTCTCTCTCTCTAAAATACAATCCTTGAAAAAAAAAAAATTGTTGTTTTCTCTCTCTCTCTCTCCCCTCTTTTTCTCCTCTCCCCTCTCCCCTCTTCCTCTTCCGGCAATGGGGTTTGGGTGGGGTTGAATGTAAATTTTTGGGGTTTTGGGAGTCTCTTGTTCCCCCATTCAAAGGAGCTGGGCCTATTTAGTTTAAAAACTCTCCCTCTCTCTCCCCTTTTCCCCCCTTTCTCTCTCTCTTCTCTCTCTCTCTCTCTCGGGCGCGGCCCGCTTTTTCTGCCCGTTTTTTTGTGGGCGCCGTGCATTTAAAGGGGTGAGTCATGTTTTTTCGGAAAACGGCGGGGAAGAAAGAAGAAAAAAAGGAAAGGGGGGGGAGAAAAAAACTTTAAAATGTTTCTTTTTTTTAGTTTGTGTTGCCCACGCTAATTTTATCGCGGGGTTTGGTTGGGGCGTAAAACACAAGTTTCTTACTTGTTTTTCGACGGTGAAGTTGTTGCGTGTGCTGCCGTTTCCTTCACGCACATCACAGCAAGCACGTGCAGTGCGTTCAATCAGCTTAGCTCCACGCCGACTTCACGGTCGGGTAAAACTGCCGGTGGGTGAGAGAGTGATGGAATACATTATTGATAATGGCCAGCCTGTCCCCTCAGGCGTGAGGTCTACAGTCACTTGGGGAAGCTCAGCCTCGGAACGTGATGCACGTGCCGAGGAAACCTGATGCACGTGCTTTTGGGTGGACTAACAGAAAAATGTTCCTTTCGCTGTTTTAGTTAAGTCAGTATTGATCTTGACCCCCCCCCCCCCCCCCAGGAAAAAAAAGTCCAGAGGACTATCGATTAAGTGAAGTTGACTAATCAGACTATTGTTTCAAGTCGTGGATGGGTGTGCATAGCTGGGGTCTGTTCTTAAAGCGTTCAGTCTGAACAGTTTTTGTAGGTCGAAAGAGTGATGGTGGAGTGGACTCACGATCGAGGGTACTGGGGAGGAGGGGGGTGGGGCGGGGGGCAGACAGAGATTGAGAGAGGCAGTGGGGTGGAGAGAGAGAGAGAGAGACCCTTTGGCTTTGGGGTCAAACTAAAGTGTGTGTGGGGGGGGCGGGGGGGGGGGGCGGAGGGGGGGGTCAAGCAGCGAAAAGGGATGGTGGGACAGAAGAGTATGAGAAAGACGGGTGGGGGGTGGGAGGGGGGGCGGGGAGGCAGACAGATATACAGAGATCCAAGGCTGCCGGATCATAGGGTATTTGGGGTGGAGAGTGGTGGTGGTGGTGGTGCAGGTAAACAAAATGAGAGACGGAGGATGGAAAGGTGGTGTGTGGGGGGGGAAGAGGAGGACAGGCAGAGCGTTCAGTACAAAAGCTCGAAACATATAATGCTCTTACCATCATAGTTCAGGAGCTGTGTGAGAGTCGAGGTGGCCGTCCTGGGCTGTCCGTCCTAACGAGCCTTCTGGCTTCCGTGGACGTAAACATTTATTGAACCATGCTTCGGCATTGGTCACAACTTGTCCCTAATATGTCAACTGACATCTGAGGACATTAAGCATCACTTCATCATCATCATCATGCTCTTATCATGACATGTCGTTTCATGATATGGCCTGCGCTTGATGTTTGAATGTATTCAACAGACTTCCTTAAAACCTGCAAGGAGCTTCACGTAGGGCTGAACTCTTTCAGGTGCTTATTCTTCCGTTTGGGATGTGCGCAGAAAAGAGTGCACGCTTTGTGAATATAGAGGGTGTGTCCGTTTCGAACGGTTTTCAGAAATTACGTGGTATGAATACAGTGCACGCGTCAGCTTTTTCTTCGTCTATTCTCTCTCTCTCTCTCTCTCTCTCTCTCTCTCTCTCTCTCTCTCTCTCTTGGTTACTTGTTGTTTTGCGTCTCCATCATAATTATTATGACCAATGTGGTTGGGTGGACGTTAAAAACCAATGATCTAATTCTTCTTGCGTATTGTTTCCCGTGCGCGGGTGGGTGTGTGTGCGCGTGCGTGTGTGCATCTGTATATGTATATGCATGCGTGTGTGTGTGTGTGTGTGTGTGTGTGTGTGTGTGTGTGTGCGGGGGAATTCGTTACATGTGTTTTGTAAACGACCTGAATAATTGCTTTTCATTGAATTCTCTGAACGAACTGGATGATTGCATTTTATTCAGTTTTCTAAACGAACTGGATAATTGCATTTCATTCAGTTTTCTAAACGAACTGCATTTCATTCAGTTTTCTAAACGCACTGGATAATTGCATTTCATTCAATTTTCTATACGAAATGGATAATGGGAATACCTACTTCTTTCTTCGCGTAACATTTGAAAGAAAACGCTCAGTGCTCCCCAGAACAAAACAAAACAAAAAAAAAGAGGGAGAGAGAGAGAGAAAGGGGAAGAGAAGAAAATACGAATTTTATTAAATAAGGAAGAGAGAGAGAGAGAGAGAGAGAGAGAAAAAAAAAATTAAAATCATAAAAGAAAACAGAAAAAGCGAAGCAGTTAGACTGCTTGTCAGCACTTGTGACGGCTTCGGGTCTTTTGAAAAAATTGAAAAAGGGAAGCCTTGTTGTAAGGGGTGGGTGGGGGGTGTTGAGGTGGGGGGTGGGTGCAAGCTGCCTGGTGGCCACGTGAATCTGAATGGGGAGACTTGTGCCTAATGTGCGATCCTCTTGAATAATCTCCCACCGTGTAGAAGGTGTCGGTCTGTCCCGTGGTTTTGGGCTTTATCACCGTTCCCTCATGGCGTACGTCGCTTTGCTAGGTTGTGACTGTCACCCTGTGAAACTCGGTCCTTTTTCTCGCCTCTGTCGCCTTATCGTGTTACGTTGGAGGCTTCTTTCTCTCTCTCTTTCTTCCTTTCTTCTCTTTCTTCACCGTCGTTGTCTTCTTTCTTCATGTATTCGAAAAACTAGCTACCTATATATGCGAAGAAGTTGGTACAGTGTAATCTTGTAAATAAGGATGCGCGTGTGTGTGTGTGTGTGTGTGTGTGTGCCCCCTTCTTCCTCGCGCTCTCTCTCTCTCTCTCTCTCTCATAGTAATTATAGTATTGCGTGTGTATGATTGAATGGGTATGTCGTTCGCTCCGTTTCCCCCGTCATGTCGTGTCCTGATAAGCCAGGTTACAACTGAATGTTTACAGTATCGAATTACTGCGTCAGCCTTCGCACTGGAGGTGGCAAACAGTCGTGCTGACTCACCCACCAACAACACACACACACACACACACACACAACAAACAACCCACACACACTCTCTCCCCCTCTCCCCCTCCCCTCTCCCCCCCCCCCCCCCCCCCCCCCCCCTCTCTCTCCCCCCCACACACACACACACACACACACACACACACACAAACACACCCAAACCCAAAACACACACACACAACCCCACAAAACACACACACACACAAAACTGAGTAACACCACACCACCCAACACCCCAAAACCCAAAACACACACACACACACACACACACACACACACACACACACACACACACACACACACAAAAAGATCATTAATCAGTAGCCTACATTTAAATAAATATTTTAAAAACCACACCAGTTTTACTTTGCTCTGATTCGTTAGGTGTGGATGATGTCATCAATATATTCACTACCGTGAACTCGGGACAAAGTTTCACGTTTTGAAGAGGGGGAAAAAAGACCACGAGAAAGGGGAAAAAAAAAAAAAAGTAACAGGGAAAACCCCCGAGAATGACTGAATAATACACAATAATAGCCATTGAAGCTTTCTGCGTAGCTAAGCATGCCGCCACAATACACACACTCACCGGGACACACAACAGCTCTGCCCCACCTGTCTAGCTGCGGTGACGACGACGACGACTGAATGCATCACACACACACTCACTCTGTCGTGAAACACACAGCACAGGCCGACTGACACAGGGAGGAAATGTTTTCTGTGTGTGTGTACAAACTACCTCACTGGGTCGTGTCGATCTTCGCCGTTGAACTTGAAAACTCGCGCGTCGGTTTTTAGTTTTGGTTTGGGGAGCAGGGGAGGGAGGAGCAAGTTTGTAGGTGAAAGCGGGGCAAAGTCACCGCGCGCCTGTCGGGGATACTTTTGTCTTGACTAGCAGCGAAAGGGTATATAGGGTAACGGTCTCCGCGCGACTTTCGAAAATTCGGAGGAGGGACTGTTTACTGAAGAGGGCTAGCTGCTCGACGTCTGCCGGTTGTGCTGTGTGAGGTGTGATACTGATACCGACTTGAGTCACTCAACGAGGCAGGGGAAAAATGTGTCAACGATTCAAACGTGGATGTATGCTCTTCTCTTGCCACTCAGGTATTTTGTCTTGCGTATTGGGCTCGTCTGTGATTTACAAGTCCTATGTATGTAGAGGGTCTGTGTCTACCGTTTTGGTGTTTGTGCCTCGAAGGTTCAGTGCATGGTTTGAGACTATTAGTGAAACCAATTAGTGGAACCAGTTCAGGGTCACTTCACTCTCCGAACAGGATGTTCACGTTGTGTCAGTGTCGGTTGTCAGTGCAAATGGGGAGGGGGGGGTTTGTGTTTCAGTATAGATATGTAAGTGTCCATGTTGTTCACGCAAACTCGTTCTTAGTTTTCATTCTGTCACTGGATTACAGCTGGCCTTATTGCGTGTCTGAAGTATAATGATAGGGTTGACTCATAACTGGTTCGGATTATGTAAGCGGCTTGAATATTACAAATACTGTTAGCATTATGAGTATGCAGTCAGCAAGAATATTATTGAATATTATTCTTGCTGACTGCATACTCATAATGCTAACAGTATTTGTAATTCGCACACACGCACTCGCAAGGGCACACACGTATGCTCTCTCTGTCTCTCTTTTTGTCTTTGTGTGTGTGTGTGTGTGTGTGTGTGTGTCTCTCTCTCTCTCTCTCTCTCTCTCTCTCTCTCTCTCTCTCTCTCTCTCTCTCTCTCTCTCTCTCTCTTTTTCTCTCTCTCTCTCTCTCTCTCTCTCTCTCTCTCTCTCTCTCTCTCTCTCACACACACACACACACACACACACACACACAAACACGCGCGGGAAAAACAAACAAACAAAACGCACTTTCAACTCGTTGCATTGCTTGTATGGAATGAAATTTGACCGCCCCAGAAGGAAAAACAAACAGAGACATGGCTGGTATGCGGTAAGCCAGCTGTGACCCTTTATGCTTTTACATGACAGATAAAGACTAAAGGAGATAGGTAACTGGCTTTTTGCTCAGTCAACCGCGCAGGTCGTTTCGGGGTAGAAACTATAATGGACCGAAGCGTATCATTATTCACCTGCCCAACTTTCTTATATATATATATATATATATATATATATATATATATATATATATATATATATTGCTGGCGTTTAAAATAACCTCTTTTGAGTTGTCTTTGATTTATTTTCATGTTTTCTGCTTGCTGAGTAAAATCGTTTTGGGGATGTGAGTTTTTTGGGTTTTTGTTTTTAAATATATTTTTTAGACTGACTTGTGGCGCAGAAAAGAAGAAAATGAAGGGTCGGACTGTCTTCCATCACCCCCCCCCCCCCCCAACACCCCCCCACCCCCACCCCTTCGTCCCGCTCGCCCCTCTCCACATTCCCACTCAGACTTATGACGGAACTTGTCAGATTGAAACCAGTTACGTGCAATATTTAACTGCGTCTCCTCTTGCAACCAGGAAAAGAGAGATTCGTGGCATTCGATGAGCTAGCAATTTTGGAACCTTTCATGTTCCATCCAGTGTGTGTGTATGTGTGTGTATGCGCGCGCGCGCGTATCTGTGACTGTGTGTGTGCGTGTGTCTGTGAGTCTATGACTGTGTGTGTGTGTGTGTCTGTCTGTGTGTGTCTATGACTCTGTGTGTGTGTCTGTCTGTGTGTGTCTATGACTCTGTGTGTGTGTGTGTGTGTGTGTGTGTGTGTGTGTGTGTGTGTGTGTGTGTGTGTGTCTCTGTGTGTGTGTGTGTGTGTGTGTGTGTGTGTGTGTGTATGCGCGCGCGCGCGTATCTGTGACTGTGTGTGTGCGTGTGTCTGTGAGTCTATGACTCTGTGTGTGTCTGTCTGTGTGTGTCTATGACTGTGTGTGGTGTGTGTGTGTGTGTGTGTGTGTGTTGGTGCTGTGTGTGTGTTGTGTGTGATGCGCGCGCGCGTATCTGTGACTGTGTGTGTGCGTGTGTCTGTGGAGTCTATGACTGTGTGTGTGTCTGTGTCTGTGTGTGTTAGCTCTGTGTGTGTGTGTGTGTGCGTGTGTGTGTGTGTGTGTGTATGACTCTGTGTGTGTGTGTGTGTGTGTGTGTGTGTGTGTATGACTCTGTGTGTGTGTGTGTGTGTGTGTGTGTGTTGGGGGATACGGGCCGTGGGGTCCCCCCGCCTCCTCCTTTTCACATCGTTTCAAAGCGTCTGTGCAAATCAAACAGCTACAGGTGCTAGCAGTGGCAGCGAGAGAGGCTATGAACTGGCACTGTGCGCCCTGCTGGCTGCCATTCCCTGAGACGCCCTGATTGTGACGGGTAGACGCTGGCCCAGTCCCTGAGACGCCCTGATTGTGACGGGTAGACGCTGGCCCAGTCCGAGTCCTAGGCCTGGCTCATCGAAGAGACAGTCTGCCGATGGACTTATATATATATATATACCTATATATATAGGTCTATGGTCTGCTGACATAGTTCAGGAGCTGTGTGAGAGTCGAGGTGGCCGTCCTGGGCTGTCCGTCCTAACGAGCCTTCTGGTTTCCGTGGACGTAAAGCTATATTGAACCATGCTTTCGGCATTGGTCTCAGCTTGTCCCTAATATGTCAGCTAACATCCGGGGACATTAAGCAACACTACCTACCACGGTCTGCCGACCTGTTCGCGGTTCAGACAGGCAGAGTGGCACGGCACGCGTCCTGTCGATACAGATCAGGACCAATAGGCTGCTTATGTCAGCGTTCTCCTTTAACCTGGGGCAAAAAAAACAAAAAAACAAAAACAACAACAACCCCAAAATAAACGATTCTAGTCTTCCTGGAACGTTTAGCGCGGGCTGGAGACTGGAACGGGTGTTTAAAGTGGGGCGGTTACGTCAGCGCCTCTTTTGGCGTGTGTGTCTGGAACTTAGTTCATACTCTGGAGTCTGGCTTTGAGTGGAGTAAAATTTAAAAAATAAATATATAAAAAAGGATGATAATAATAGCTGTCATTTCTTTAGTGCCGAATCTCGCCGACGAGGGTGTGAGCACACCGCGTTTTACAAGATCAACAAAAATGTCTGCATTAAGACCTCAGAAATAATAATCGTTCTGTGGTCACAATGTCGTATGTCTCGCACACCACCACACCTGCACACGCGCGCGCGCGCACACACACACACACACACACACACACACACACACACACACACACACACACACACACACACACACACGGGCGCGCAGAAGGAATGTAACTAGGAGTGAAGGAGGGTAGGGTAAGTGTGTGTGTTGAGATGAGAAGACGTAATTTGAAATCACTTGCAGTGGTATTGTTTGTGTAGGTGAGTTTTTAGCGCAGTTTTAAAGGCATGGGAGGACTGAATGTGACGGGTGTCGGAAGGGAATGAATTCCATATTGCTTTGGAGCACAGTACTATAGGAAAAACCGCGCTATGCCGGTCCCACTTTGGTGTGTCTGTCTCTGGAGAATTCAGCCCATACATGTCCCACTTTGGTGTGTCTGTCTCTAGAGAATTCAGCCCATACATGTCCCACTTTGGTGTGTCTGTCTCTAGGGAATTCAGCCCATACATGCCCCACTTTTGATGTGTCTGTCTCTAGAGAATTCAGCCCATACATGTCCCACTTTGGTGTGTGTCTCTGGAGAATTCAGCCCATACATGTCCCACTTTGGTGTGTCTGTCTCTGGAGAATTCAGCCCATACATGTCCCACTTTGGTGTGTCTGTCTCTGGAGAATTCAGCCTATACATGTCCCACTTTGGTGTGTCTGTCTCTAGAGAATTCAGCCCATACATGTCCCACTTTGGTGTGTCTCTCTCTAGGGAATTCAGCCCATACATGTCCCACTTTGATGTGTCTGTCTCTAGAGAATTCAGCCCATACATGTCCCAGTTTTGATGTGTCTGTCTCTAGAGAATTCCGCCCATATTGTATAGACTGCACTGGAGCCGGGGTTGCCCGGTGGTTATGTGGGTCGGTTACGTCAGTGTCTCTTTGGTGTGTCTGTCTAGAACTTGTCCCACACGTTGGAGCCTGGCTTAAGTGGAATGGTTATGGCGGTCCCACTTTGGTCGTTGTGTCTGGAACCAGAACTCTTGGTTGTTTCTGTGGTTATGTAGGACAGCCAGGTATCTATAGGGCCACTTTGGTGTGTCCGGATATGTAGAACTTAACCCACGGATTGGTCCCGGGTTGCTCGACAATTAAACAGGACAAATATATAATAGGGCTACTTTGGTGTGCTGTGTGGAAAAGTAGAACGTAGCCCTCGGATTGGATCCGGGTTGCTCGGTGGTTAAGTGGGACAAATATTAAGGGCTACTTTGGTGTGCTGTGTCTGGATATGTAGAACGTAGCCCTCGGATTGGATCCGGGTTGCTCGGTGGTTAAGTGGGACAAATATTAAGGGCTACTTTGGTGTGCTGTGTCTGGATATGTAGAACTTAGTCCACCGATTGGATCCGGGTTGCTGGGTGGTTAAGTGATGAAGTGTTGCTTAATGTCCTCAGATGTCAGTTGACATATTAGGGACAAGTTGTGACCAATGCCGAAGCACGGTTCAATAATTCTTTACGTCCACGGAAACCAGAAGGCTCGTTAGGACGGACAGCTCAGGACGGCCACCTCGACTCTCACACAGCTCCTGAACTATGGTGGTTAAGTGGGAGATGTATATACTTATATAAATATAGGGCCGCTTTGGTGGGGCTGGATATGTAGAACTTGGCCCACGGATTGGAGCCGGGGTAGCCCCATAATAAAGTGGGACATGCATGTATACACGTCTGGTGTTTCTGTCCAGACTGGAGCCGGGTTGTCCAGTGATACATGGGCTGGTTACGTCACTGGAGCCCAGTCAACTACATAGGGTTATATCAGGGCTAACTGTGAACACCTCACGTCCACCCTAACAGTTAGTTAGTCGGTGCCTTGAGCCCCGTCAACCACATACGGTTATATATCAGGGCTAACTGTGAACACCTCAC
This sequence comes from Alviniconcha marisindica, assembly GCA_018857735.1. Taxonomy (NCBI): domain Eukaryota; kingdom Metazoa; phylum Mollusca; class Gastropoda; family Provannidae; genus Alviniconcha; species Alviniconcha marisindica. The sequence continues at coordinate 175,789 of JABMCL010000812.1, read as the reverse complement.
GTCCACCCTAACAGTTAGTTAGTCGGTGCCTTGAGCCCCGTCAACCACATACGGTTATATATCAGGGCTAATTATGAACACCTGACCACCCGTACCACAAGTGACGAGGGACGCAAAGAAAGGCTCCTCCCCACGACCACAAGGAAACGTGGATGTGATTTGAAAGGCTCCGCCCCACGGCCACAAGGAAACGTGGATGTGATTTGAAAGGCTCCGCCCCACGACCACAAGGAAACGTGGATGTGATTCTGAAAGGCTCCGCCCCACGGCCACAAGGAAACGTGAATGTGATTTGAAATGCTCCGCCCCACGGCCACAAGGAAACGTGGATGTGATTTGAAAGGCTCCGCCCCACGGCCACAAGGAAACGTGGATGTGATTTGAAAGGCTCCGCCCCACGGCCACAAGGAAACGTGGATGTGATTTGAAAGGCTCCGCCCCACGGCCACAAGGAAACGTGGATGTGATTTGAAAGGCTCCGCCCCACGACCACAAGGAAACGTGGATGTGATTCTGAAAGCGAAGACGAGCTAATAGAGGGGTCGAGGGTGTCATCTCTGTTTCTGAGGAAACGGCAGGATTCCAGAGAGCCGATGTGGCCCCAGTGTAGCCAACAGTGACGGCGAGTGCTGCTTCAGACACTCTGGGTGTGCCGTCGCTGTCGCTTTCCGGCTTATACAGTGTCGGTATTTACACGTGGTATTGAGGCCGTCTGCCTAGTGCAAGGTGATGGACTTCGTTTTCTGGAGTGTTCCCCCCCCCCCCCCCCTTCATCCCCCTCCACACACACACACACACACACACACACAGAGTCAGATATATATGTATATTAGAGAGAGAGAGAGAGACCCACCAACACACACACACACACACACACACACACACACACACACACACACACACACACACACACACACACACACACACACAGAGTCGTATAGAGAGAAAGAGAGAGATGAATATGACACGCTTTTGTCAGTGTTGCGATAAATTTACGCGTTAGTTTGCATTCTTAGTTGCTGTTTTTTGAAAGGAGGTGCGATGGTTTGTCTGAACTGTGTGTGCGTGCGTGTATGTGTGTGTGTGTGTGTGTGTGTGTGTGTGTGTGTGTGTGTGTGTGTGTGTGTGTGTGTGTGTTTGAGCCAGGGATGGCTTCGTGGGGTTGGCATTCGAAAAATCGAAATCATGACAGCTCTAGCTCTTTCGACACGTACGTGCGAACTTCGGCAACTCTTTCGAGTCTTCAATGCGATTATTGATCCAACATTTTAGCTCTAACGCCTCTCCTGTCGGGACTGGAACCCGCGACCTTTCCATCACGAGTCCCCAGCGCTTTTCCACTGAGCTATCGCCGCTCCACGCTTTGTGAAGGTTGTCTGTAGCCGGAAGGTCTTCGCTGGAGCCCCAAAGCTTTCCTGCAAAGCGTGGCTCGTTGGGGCCAGTGCTGCGTAAGTAAACATGGTGCTTAACGGCCACAGAAACCACAAGGCTTATTAGGGACGGGGAGAAGGGGGGTGGGGGGTACTGAGGTGATGGGGGGAGAGGGAGATTATATACCTATCGCTACACTGTCACCACCAGAATGACTCCTGCATTAACATGGCAAACGATGAGAGCCATTTTAACGTTTCATTAACTGTGAGGGACAAAGTCACAAGTCTGTCCACAGACCACAACTTTTGAAGAGAAAGGAGAGCCGAAGCGGATTGGAACCGAGGTCCCTCCGCTTACCAGCCTAACTAACGCGTTACCGCTGGGCCAAACCGGCCCACAGGCCAATGCTGTGTCCGTGCTTCCTTGTACAGGGGGCAGGACACGCTGCATGCAGGGTCCGTGGGCCTGTGGGACTGACAGAGCGGACAGTGGTTCACACTTGTACAAGTCTGTGATTGGGCGAATGAATTGTGTTTTACCCGGCGAGCGATTGTGATATGTGTGTGTGTGTGTGTGTTTGCGTGTGTGTTGGCAATCTTTGATAGGGATGATGTTCTAGATAGATAGAACTCGAACTCCAAAACCTTATTTTACATGGTTCAGGTTCAGTCAAAATCTGTCTAACGGACACACACACACACACACACACCACACACACACACACACACACGCACGCACGCACGCACGCACGCACGTACGCACGCACGCACGCCGCACGCACGCACGCACGCACGCACGAGGATGCTGTTCTGCATAGAGATAGAGAGAGTCCTAAGTGTGGAACGTTGTCTGCATGTACAAGGCGACACTGAAAGGTACCCGTCTCGAACACTGGCTTATAAGCCAGGCCTAGTGTGAATAGATCAGATGGTATCAGCGAGTGTCGGGACGCACTGGAACCCATACAGCTGTGTGAACCAGACACACTTTTATGCTGCTGTGCAAAGCGTAAAATTCCCCAATTTTCGGCGACTGCCTTTTTCTTTTCTTTTCTTTTTTAATAAAAAATAAGTGCAAGGAAAGGAGTCGTTTTTTACGCCACCACCGCCCTTTGCCTGATGTGTGTGTGTGTGTGTGTGTGTGTGTGTGTGTGTGTGTGTGTGTGTGTGTGTGTTTGTTTGTCTGTGTGTGCTCATTTAGACCTGTACTTGAGACATGCAACATGGCGCTCGCTCAGCTTCAGCGGTAGCGTCATGGCCGCTGTCCGTGTGAATTCTGAATCAGCGATTGTGGAATTCCCCTCGGTTAAGACGAAACGGCGGGTATCGGTAATTGGTCTTCTCTCTGTCGAGTTCCATGACTCTTCACATAGGAGTGCCGCTTTCGTTTCTTCACAGGAAGGGTTCGGATTGATTGGTGTTGGAGTTTGTCGCTGCTTTCCGAAGGGTGTGTTCGAGATGCAATTACTTCCTCAACAAACTGCTCCTGGCTTGTGAAAGTAGCTGCATGTTTGAGCGAGGATGCTGATTGTTAATGTTACGTCGGGTGATGGCTGGGAGTGTGGGTAACCTTGGTCATCTGCACATCGATGTGTGTGGTGTTTTGTAGGTTAAAGTCGTCGTGTGTGTGTGTGTGTGTGTGTGTGTGTGTGTGTTTGTGTTTGTGTTGTCCGTGTGTGTGTGTGTGTGTGTGTGTTGTCCGTGTGTGTGTGTGTGTGTGTGTGTGTGTGTGTGTTGTCCGTGTGTGTGTTGTCCGTGTGTGTGTGTGTGTGTGGAGCCCTTTTAATGGCTGTTACGACGTCTTTGCCCTTTCCTTGTCTGTTTAACCTATCCTTCTTTTTTTCCACTCCTCCTAGCTCTAATAATAGCGTTGTGATGAATCAACATTAACTCTGTTTACAACGTGAGCCTGTTTAGCGTAACGTTATTAACGTTTTAAAATTTTGAGACAAAATATATTTACATACGCGCGCGCACACACACACGCACGCACGCGCACGCACACACACACACACACACACACACACACACACACACACACACACACACACACACACCACACACACACACATACACACCCAAAAAAAACTTTATTCAGGCAAGTAAAATGTTTGTAAAACAAAGTTATGCCTATTCTTTTTCAACGTCCTTGCGGAGTGTGTCTGTGTGTGTGTGTGCTTTCGTTCAGGTTTCGATGGTGACTGTACTGTTACTGCGTTGCTGAAAAAGCACTGTAAAAAGACTGGCCAGTGAAGCTAAGGGGTGGTGAAGATTTCCGAGTGTCAATTTAGTGGCCTCTTCGAGTGGTTTGTTTTGGTTAAGACTTGGTTGACTCAATCAGTGCCGTCTGAGCGAGAGGTCTTTTGCAGCCCGAGTTTACGGACTCTGAGACAGGTTTTAGAGCGCTTTTTGGGCGGGGAGGTGGGGGGGGGGGGTCTTTTTTGCTGCCTCCCCACACCCCAGACAGGTTTTAGAGCGCTTTTTGGTGTGAGAGGGGGGGGGGGGGTCTTTTTTGCTGCCTCCCCACACCCTTCCCCCACCTACGCTTCCTTTCTCAATGATTGAAGCAGTTCCACAGTGATAACCCCTCCATTTGGTGTCGTGGACGCAGAAGTGTGTAAATATATATAATATCCACTCCGCTGAGAGTTTTGAGCTGTCCAATGTTCTTTCGCGTTTGATGCAGGTCGGAACAGATAGCGTTGCATGCTTCGCGTGCTACCGGAACCGCTTTCTTTGCAATTCATTCGACTGCATTCTCTCTCTCTCTCTCTCTCTCTCTCTCTCTCTCTCTCTCTCTCTCTTCTCTCTCTCTCTCTCTCTCTCTCTCTCTCTCTCTCTCACGGCTGAAGCAAGAATAGTTAATCGAAATTCCACCTTTTTTTTGTTTTTGTTTTGTTTTGTTGGTGGGTTTTTTTTCTTTTCTTTTTTTCTTTTTTTTTTACTTGCTGTGCTCAGTATATCTTTTCTTTATCTTAATTACCACGACTTTCTCCTTCTGTTTAGATTGCTTTTGAGAAGAAGAAAAAAAATCGCATTCAGAGCACTGAGCATTCAAGTTAATGGAATCATGGGTTATACTATATAAGTGGACATCCTCACCATCTTGACTGAGCGTAAGAAACAAGTTACTTACTCATCATCATCATCATCATCACTTGTGATAGAACGACACGTTTCACTCTAATAACACATAACTTGCATGCTTCACAGGGCGCCGAACGTTCAAAATTAATCAACGAACATGGCCGGCTGTGCCATGTATACACGGCTTCAAAACGCACGCACACACGCACACACACACAGACGCGCGCGCACGCACGCACGCACGCACGCACGCACGCACGCACACATACACACACACACACACACACACACACACACACACACACACACACACACACACACACACACACAGACGCGCGCGCAGGCACGCACACACTCACACACACACACACACACACACACACACACACACACACACACACACACACACACACACACACACACACACAACAAGTTATTTACTGGCCTTCATTTTCTATCGCGTGGCGGCAGATGGTCTGGACAAAAGGGCCGTGTCTGTGCGTGGTTGTGAATCACGCACGTGTATGCCTCACTGGGGAAGAATGCCATTCCCATTGTCAGTCCCTCTGTTGAGCCATCGTGCTGTTTCACCGCCTGTTGGGGTCTATACGCTCGTCACACTTGTTTAGTGCCGAGTCGTCTTCGGCGAGGAGCCGGCGGGGACCGAGATCCCTGCAGGTCCGGTGGGGGGGGGGGGGGGGGGGGGGGGGGGGGGCTATACCTACTATACCTAACGCTACACTTTCACATAGTTCAGGAGCTGTGTGAGAGTCGAGGTGGCCGTCCTGGGCTGTCCGTCCTAACGAGCCTTCTGGTTTCCGTGGACGTAAAGCTATATTGAACCATGCTTCGGCATTGGTCTCAGCTTGTCCCTAATATGTCAACTGACATCTGAGGACATTAAGCAACACTACCTACCTACACTTTCACAAACCAGAATGAGTTCTGCATTAAGATGGGTAGCGTTGAAAGCCATTTCAGTGTTGCGTACATTGTGAAGGGGGAAACGTCACGAATCAACGTCCATGAATCGTTTTTGAAGAGAAAGGAGAGTGGGGGGTGGTGGAGGTTGGGGGGGGGGGCGGTGTGGAGGGGGGGGGGCGGTGTGGAAGGGGTGGGGGGAGGCACATAACTAACCTAACGTTACACTGTCACAAACCAGATTGAGTTCTGCATTAAGATGGGCAGTGATGAAGGTCATTTTTAATGTTGCGGTCATTGTGATGGGGCAACGTCATGAAACAATGTCCACGAACCACACAGCCTTATGAAGAAAAACGCGAGTCTAAGCGGCATTTCTTCAAAGTCACAAAGCAATGTCGACGAACCACAACTGTTGAAGAGAAAGGAGAGTCGAAGCGGGATTTTTTCAGAGTGACAAACTGTCCACGAACCACAACTGTTGAAGCGGGAAATCGATAAAGTCACAAAAGAATGTCTTTGAATCACAAGTGTTGAAGAGAAAGGAGTCGAAGATGGATTTTTTGACAGTCACAAAATAGTGTCCATGAATCACAAGGGGGGGGGGGGGGGGGGGGGGGGGGGGGGGCGGGGGCACCAGCAACAACAAAACAAGTGTCACGAAGACTGAAATCCATTAACGGAAGACGAACAGGGTATAGTTATACATCTGTATACTTTTATGGTTTCACTTTCATCCAAGATTAAAAAGACAGAAGAAAAAAACAAAAAAAACACTCTCACACGAAGAGTGAAATCCATTATGTAAGACGAACAGGGTATAATTATACATTTATATATATATATACTTTTATGGTTTCACTTTTGTTCAAGATAAAAAATAAACGTACAAAAAAAAAAACTTTAAAAAAAACTCGTATTTGAAGTCGCTTATGGCGGTCAGTGCGAGGAGACTGACCTTTCTGCGCCAGCTCACATCCCCATCCCCATCCCCATCCCCATCCCCATCCACATCCCCATCCCCATCCCCATCCCTATCCACCCTTCCACCCACCCACCCTTTTGCACCAGTCTGGTCACGTCGTGGGGTTGAAAAAAACACACACACACACACTCGGTGCTGCCTTCAGCTTCATACGGAGGATGCTGGCAGCCGCTGGCGTCATTTTGTCGCGCCTGCCACGGATGGAACAAGGGCTAGATTGTGTCAGTTGTGAGTGTCTTCAGTGGACCTTGAAATGTGTACGGGAAGAGACCGTTTTCCTGTCGGTGAACGAGGAGTGTTAATTGTCTACTTGTCATTTGAATTAGCCGGGTGTTGTTGTTGTTGTTGTTGTTTCCGGTTTTCACCGTGCTTCGCCAGACGTTTTGAAGTGGAGAGTCGAAAAGACGAAGCAGCTGTCGTTCGAAGTAGCGTTGGCCTTAGCTGAAATAATGTATGATACATATATATTATATATTATTTAACCTAGCCGGGTGTTCTTTTTTCTTCTTTTTTTCGTTTTTCTTCCGCTTCTAACCGTGCTTCGAGAACGTTTTGAAGTGGAGAATCGAAAAGACGAAGCAGCTGTCGTTCGAAGTAGCACTCGGAGGCATTGGCCTTTAACTTAAACTGCTGTTCTAGTTAAGATTAAAAAGAAAGAAAAAACAACAACAACTCTCTCACGAAGAGTGAAATCCATTAACGGAAGACAAACAGGGTATAATTATACATCTATATATACTTTTATGGTTTTGTTTTTATGGTCTTCTGCTGTGTGTATATATACATACATACATATATATATATATAGATATATATATAGATATAGATATATAGATATAAAATCTCGCCTTCACCGAAATGCTGGATTATACATATTTCATATTCTCTTCGATGCCTGAAAATATCCTCTTTGATGCCTGTGGCTGATGTGTTTGTTAGCCTCACTTGTGTGATTCACTGTCCGTGTATTACAAGTGGCCTCTACGTGGCTGTACTTGAAAGTAAGGAAAACGTACGCCTGAGTCATCGGTGACATGAACAAAATGAGTATAACGTCTCTTAGGTCGAACAGAGGAAATTCATGTCTTTGTTCCGTGCTGTCATGCCTTGGCTATCACTAACCATTGACGGTTGTAGATGTATGCCGGCAGGACAGGGACAGTACTGCACAAGATAAGAGAGACAGACAGACACAGAGAAAGATAGAGACAGAGTAAGTAACTTGGTGTTTTTTGCGCCCAGTCAACCAGTTCAGTTATATCAGGGCGATATAGAGACAGAGAGACAGCCCATATATATAGATACATAGAGAGAGAGAGGGAGGGGGGGGGGGGGAGAGAGAGAGAGAGAGTATAATAATAATAATAGATTTGTTTAGCGCTATTTGATGTACACACACTCACTGCGCTTTACAACATTCTCCAACATTTGCTACGTGAAGTAAGAGAAGGGGGAAAAAGTATATGTGGAGAGAGAGAGAGAGAGAGAGAGTACAGTCCATAGAAACAGTGGTTGGTAACTGCGTCTTAAAGTCTCCAAGACGACGACTTCGCCAATTCCCGTCCTCACGCCGACACCCCCAGGTGCGGTAGACGACTACATGACTACAAGACGGCGACCACAGACTACATACCGAGTCGCATCACCCAATGACTTATTCATGAATGAAGCAGCCACCACCACCACCACCACCACCACCAGCAGCGGCAAGACGACGCCCCGCCGGCCACACGAGTCTCGCCAGCTGAGCGCCTGAATTAGGGAGACGTGTTTTCCCGGCAAACAGGGCAGCAACTTGAGGAGGCTTTGAAGTAAACAAGCAGCTGATGTGTCGGAATGTTTGCAGCGGACGCGTATGCGGCAAGTGTCCGCCGCCGAACGTAAGTCTTCGCATGGGGCGGCCACTGAAAGGGGATCCGTCACTGATCAGGACTCGGAAAACTTGTAGCAGCTAGCCTCCGTAAACTTGCTGCAAGTCTTGAAAATTATTAACCTTATTGGGGAGGGGAGGGAGGGCTGGCGCTTTGGGCCGTGAAGGGGTTTGTGTTCTGTGGCGGTCATCTTCGGTGTTCATTAGGTGAGGGAGAAGACCGCCACAACAGCAACAGAAAAGAAGACGGAAAAGGAAACCAAAAGTGCTTGGACGCTCGAAATCTGCCTTGAATTATTCGGAAGAGTTTCTGCGGATTTTGCGTGACCAGTGCGCGGAAGTGCTTGGACGTTCCTGAACTATTTGGAAGTTTCCGTGGATTTCTAGTCTGGCATGTGCGCGGAAGTGCTTGGACGCTCGAAATCAGTCTGGATTATTTTTGAAGTTTCCGCGGCCGGATTTCTGGCCTGTGCACGCGACCTGGTTCATTTGCGAACAGTTCAAGTTGGTAATCAGCGTTGCATGTTGGGGATTCACCCTACGGACTAATCTTTCATACGTAGTTATTTTACTTACAGCGAAGTATAGCATTTCCAAGTTATACGCGCGGCCAGTATCCCACATGTAGAAAACCTTATCATCAGTAGGGCTCTACCTTTTTTCTTTTTCTTTCCCCTTTTGTTCTTTACTTCCGTTGTCAGCTGTTAGTGATGATGGTTGTGAAACTATGGAGACAGATGGCACGCAGTCGACGTGCACATTGACAAAGCCGATTTTTGGACAGCAGTGTGCGGACAAGTGGTAGGCCTATCCGTAACTGACAGGCATAGTAACAATTCACAGCATAGTGACAATTCACAGGCAAAGTGACAAAGCAGATATCGAACAGCAGTGTGCATACAAATGGTATGCATAACTGACAGACAAAAGGCACAGTGACAGTTCACAGGCAAAGTGGCAGTTCACAGGCAAAGTGACAATTCACAGGCAAAGTGACAAAGCAGATTTATGAACGAAAGTGTGCGGACAGGTGGTATCGATGACAAAGCTGATATCTGAAGAGCAGTGTGCGAACAGGTGGTATCGATGACCAAGCTGATATCTGAAGAGCAGTGTGCGAACAGGTGGTATCTGAAGAGCAATGTGCGAACAGGTGGTATCGATGACCAAGCTGATATCTGAAGAGCAGTGTGCGAACAGGTGGTATCGATGACAAAGCTGATATCTGAAGAGCAGTGTACGAACAGGTGGTATCGATGACAAAGCTGATATCTGAAGAGCAATGTGCGAACAGGTGTTATCGATGACAAAGCTGATATCTGAAGAGCAGTGTGCGAACAGGTGGTGTCGATGACAAAGCTGATATCTGAAGAGCAGTGTGCGAACAGGTGGTGTCGATGACAAAGCTGATATCTGAAGAGCACTGTGCGGACAGGTGGTGTCGATAACAAATCTGATATCTGAAGAGCAGTGTGCGAACAGGTGGTATCGATGACCAAGCTGATATCTGAAGAGCAGTGTGCGAACAGGTGGTATCGATGACAAAGCTGATATCTGAAGAGCAGTGTCCGAACAGGTGGTATCGATGACAAAGCTGATATCTGAAGAGCAGTGTGCGAACAGGTGGTATCCATGACAAAGCTGATATCTGAAGAGCAGTGTGCGAACAGGTGTTATCGATGACCAAGCTGATATCTGAAGAGCAGTGTACGAACAGGTGTTATCGATGACCAAGCTGATATCTGAAGAGCAGTGTGCGAACAGGTGGTATCGATGACCAAGCTGATATCTGAAGAGCAGTGTGCGAACAGGTGTTATCGATGACCAAGCTGATATCTGAAGAGCAGTGTACGAACAGGTGTTATCGATGACCAAGCTGATATCTGAAGAGCAGTGTGCGAACAGGTGGTATCGATGACAAAGCTGATATCTGAAGAGCAGTGTGCGAACAGGTGTTATCGATGACAAAGCTGATATCTGAAGAGCAGTGTGCGAACAGGTGTTATCGATGACAAAGCTGATATCTGAAGAGCAGTGTGCGAACAGGTGGTATCAATGACAAAGCTGATATCTGAAGAGCAGTGTGCGAACAGGTGTTATCGATGACCAAGCTGATATCTGAAGAGCAGTGTGCGAACAGGTGTTATCGATGACCAAGCTGATATCTGAAGAGCAGTGTGCGAACAGGTGTTATATATATCCAGAACAGACAGGCAGGGTGACGACGCAGCTGACGGTACATGCAGCGTGTGGACGATGAGCTGACAAGCGGAAAGGGATGGGCGATGTTTCGCTCCGTGGCTTAATTATACATGTGTACTGTCCCAGCGTGTTTTCTGCACTCGGAACAGGCTTGGTGCTGCTCAGCGGAACAGAATGAGATGGCGTCTGGCTGAGCTAACAGAACGGTCACATTCACGGACCGTTCAGTGTGTTGAGCTAACGCGGGCTTATTACGACACAATATAGCAACGACGAAGCGAGAGACAAGACAGTTTACACAGCCTTTTCAGACAGTGGACGTGTTTTACCGGCGTGTCTGCGCACTAGCGGAGTTTGTTGCGTAGGTGGGAGCCGCAGCATTTTGCAGGACATGGTTGGCAATGGTGTGGCTTTGTCCGCCGCCAGCAAGGGTTTGTCCGCGTGGTGAATTTTTGACTGAAATTGTGGATTAGATTTTTTTGAAATGAAAGAAGCCAAAGTATTAAGGAGCCTTTTTTTTCTTTTTCCTTTTCTCCAGTTTTTCTTCTCTCTCTCTCTCTCTCTCTCTCTCTCTCTCTCTCTCTCTCTCTCTCTCTCTCTCTCTCTCTCTCTCTCTCTCTCTCTCCGTACTTCTTCTTCTTACTTCTGTGTGTTTATTTCGAAATGCTACAAATTAGTTTTGGCGTACAATTCACTGCACTGCCTGCAAAAGATAATCATAATAAATAAAAAATCCCCCATCCACATCCCCCATAGTACGTCGGTCGTGGCTGCGTGACGGATTCTAATTATCACGTGCGTTGACGCGAAGATGAGAGTAACATGAGGCATCTGCGGGGATGAGACGTGTGTGTGGGGGGGGGGGGGGGGGGGGGGGGGGGAGAGGAAGTGGGGCGGGGGCAAAAGTAAACATGGTGCTTAACGTCCACAGAAACCGTACGGCTTATTAGGGACGGGGGCAGAGGAAAAGTCTTAAAATACTCTCGCGTGGAGGCCAAACTGCTGAAATAAATGGACTGTGAGATATCGAACACACATAGTTATTAGAACCGTCACTCCACTCGACAGAGCGCGGGAAGCTGTGTGAAAGAAGAGGTGGCCGTCCCTCCGTACGGTCCGGTCTCCGTGGGCGTAATGTTATACCGAACTCAACTGACACGTCGATAACCTCGTCACTTACAGTTGGCGAGAACCCATTACCCGATTTTAACTGAATTTCTTTTCATACGGGCAGACCATTTCCGCCATTTCTGACATTTCATATAGACCTAAGCACACACACACACACACACACACACACACACACACACACACACACAAAGGGGGGGGGGGGGGGGGGGGTAGGGAGAGCTGCACCCAACAACAGGATCATGGGCAGTTCATTTCCGACCCAGCATCCGTACACACCAGCATTCTTTGGCCAGGCAGATTGACGGGTAATGCAACGGGAACATCGAAAAGGAAATGATACACTGAGGGTGACTTAAAAAAAAATAAAAAAACTAAGTTAGACCATGAGTTTAGTGAAACTGAAACTAGGATCAAGGAAGGACAGACAGTTTGAGAGAGAAAAAATTGTCTTCTCCTTCTTCCGTATTTCAACACTCTAAAGGCTCTAACACTTCCAGTGCATGCTGGGTTATTTTAATGTTTCCATAATCCAGCGAACTCGGACATGGACTACAGGATCTTTAACGCGCGTATGTGATCTTTTTGCGTGTTTATACACACGGGGGACCGCGGTTCATAGTCTCATCCGAAGGACTTTTGTAGAATCTGCACAGGATTTGACCCCGGAGAAATCTCAGGGCGGGAATAACGCCTGTAGCACGTAACGGTCACCCATCCGCTTGGAGACCGCACACGACCGTGCTTAACTTCGGCTTTCGAGAGCGAGTCCTCTTTGGGGTCGCTCAGGACCTGTGTGAAAGTGGAGGTGGCCGTCCTGTAAGTAAACATGGTGCTTAACTTCGGCTTTCGAGAGCGAGTCCTCTTTGGGGTCGCTCAGGACCTGTGTGAAAGTGGAGGTGGCCGTCCTGGGCTGGCCCGTCCCTACTAAGCCTCGTGGTTTACGTGAACGTAAGGCAACGTTGAATCAGATCGAGTGTTCTTGCTCTGTGCCACAGACTCTGTATGTATACACAATCGGCGGTCAGACGGGTGTGTGTGTGTGTGTGTGTCTGTTGCGTGTGCGTGTGTGTGTGCGTGCGTGCGTGCGTGTGTGTGTGTGTGTGTGTGTGTGTGTGTGTGTGTGTACGTGCGTGCGTGCGTGTGTGTGTGTGTGTGTGTGTGCGTGCGTGCGTGTGTGTGTGTGCGCGCGCGCGTGCGTGTGTGTTTGTGCATGCGCGCGTGTGTGTGTTATGCGTTGTGACTGCGGTACAGTTCCAGCCCGTGGCATTGCAGCAACAGAAGGAAACGTTGGATGTAATGTTAGATAACAGCTCCCCGTGCACATGCGGACTGTGCCGACGAGCATATAATTACACAGAGAGCGAAACCTTGTACACTTCGTGCCGCGGTGTGAACGACGACGAAGCTAGCAACACAGCAGGGCAATGTTAGCAACAGCAGTGGACGGTGCTCCTCAGTAAATAAATATCCGTGCACATCAAGACCTTGAAGCTTGTTTACTTCCCGTGAAGGCGGTCTCGCCCGTCATTATATAACCGTCCTGGTTGACTGCGTGTCCGTGTCCGACTCCAGGCGCTGTGTGAAAGTCGAGGTGGCCGTCTTGGGCAATGACACAGTCCTAATGAGCCTTACGGTTTCTGTGGACGGAAATCAACATTGAACCATGCACACGCATTGGTCACAGTTTGTCCCTAATATGCCAACCCGACATCCGAGGACATTAAGTTCTCCATCACCATCATGCGTGTCCGTGTAAAACCACGTTACTTCTTACTTACTTACTGGTGGCAGTCGTCCTGGGGTCTTGACCCATTGTAACTAGCAGGACGTTTAAGTCCAGTTACGACATCTGATGGGAACACTGAGCGGTTTGTGTGTGTGTGTGTGTGTGAGGGAGAGAGAGAGAGTGTGTGTGTGTGTGTGTGTGAGGAGAGAGAGTGTGTGTGTGTGTGTGTGTGTGTGAGGGAGAGAGAGAGAGTGTGTGTGTGTGAGGGGAGAGAATTGTGTGTGTGTGAGGGAGAGTGTGTGTGTGTGCGCGTGCGTGTGTATATTGTGTGTGTGTGTGTATCTGGAATGGTGGGGGGGGGTCCGCGGATGATAACTGTAACAAGTTTCACTGCGAGTGGCAACAGCTCTGGCGAGGTGAAGGTCGTGGCGTTAGCTGCACGATGAAGTGGGTATGACGGAGCAGGAGAGTGGCTCACGTGCTGCAGTCTACCCGTGTTGTTCGTGCACAGCGAGGCGTTGCGAAACGGGCGTCAACGCCGCAAACGCCCTGTTAAGTAGACGCCGGAGTGAGCCAGAAAGGAGGATGGAAAACAACAACTTCTGTCTCGTTCTTTGTCTTTTCTTAGCGGTTTACGCATCTGTGCACACCGAGACTTTACTGCTGTATGGATGACAACACTGTGAACAACGTGACGTTGTCCGTAAGCTGAAGCGAGCAAGGGAGGAATTCTCTCTCTCTCTCTCTCTCTCTCTCTCTCTCTCTCTCTCTCTCTCTCTCTCTCTTCTCTGTATCCATGCACACCGAGACTTTGTTACAGTATCTGGATGACAACACAGCAAATAGTGTGGCATTATGTGTGCGCTGAAGTGAACGAGAGAGGACATTTAAAATAAAATAAAAATGTGTCTTTGTATCCGTGCGCACCGAGACTTTGTTAATGTCTGTGGATGACGACACTGTGAATATCGTGACATAAAAACTGTGTGCGCTGAAGTGAACAAGAGAGGGTGTTAGACTTTTTTTTTCTGTCTATGTATCCGTGTACACCGAGACAATTATTGTATGGATGACAACGCTGTGCATATCGTGACATTACATGTGCGCTGAGAGAATAACAGACATTATTTTTATTTATTTTCGTCTGTATATCCGTGCACACCGAGACTTATTGTATGGATGACAACGCTGTCCATATCGTGACATTACATGTGCGCTGAGAGAATAACAGACTTTTTTCTGTCTGTATATCCGTGTACACCGAGACTGTTATTGTATGGATGACAACGCTGTCCATATCGTGACATTACATGTGCGCTGAGAGAATAACAGACTTTTTTCTGTCTGTATATCCGTGTACACCGAGACTGTTATTGTATGGATGACAACGCTGTCCATATCGTGACATTACATGTGCGCTGAGAGAATAACAGACTTTTTTCTGTCTGTATATCCGTGTACACCGAGACTGTTATTGTATGGATGACAACGCTGTGCATATCGTGACATTACATGTGCGCTGAGAGAATAACAGACTTTTTTCTGTCTGTATATTCATGCACACCGAGACTGTTACTGTATGGATGACAACACTGTGCATATCGTGACATTACATGTGCGCTGAGAGAATAACAGACTTTTTTCTGTCTGTATATTCGTGCACACCGAGACTGTTACTGTATGGATATCGTGACATTACATGTGCGCTGAGAGAATAACAGACTTTTTTCTGTCGGTATATCCGTGCACACCGAGACTGTTACTGTATGGATGACAACGCTGTGCATATCGTGACATTACATGCGCGCTGAAGTAAACAGAGAGGATAATGTACCTTTTTTTTCTTCCCAGTATTGTCTGCTCGTGGACACCGAGGTTTAGTTGCTATACAGATGACAATACTGTGACCATTTATGGCGTTATCTGTACGTTGAGGTGAGGAAGAGAGGAGAACATAAACAGACTGTCTTTTCCCCTTCATCGCCATCGCAATCCGTGCACACGGAGACTCGGTTGGTATGAATAAATAAACACGGATTGCTGCGACACATTGCGGAACAACGTCACATTATCTGCTACGAAACAAGAGAGAGAGGATTGTAATGGCCAGTCCTTTCCTGCCTGTGTGCACGAAAAGACTTCGATTGAGAGAAGCGCGGGTAGCAGCCACGTTGCGACTGAGGAGAGAGTGAGTGTCGCGGCGGTGGTTGCAAGTGCGACGAAGTGAGCGAGAGAGGCGGAGGAGGATGGATATTTTCTGCCCCTGTATCCGTGCGTGCCGGGACTGCGTGGACAGGCGGAGCTCACGCAAGTTGATTCCCACGGAAAACCCTGACGAGGAGGGATACTCTTTTGCAGGTAACCACACTGCTGGCTCCCCCCCCCCCCCTCCCCCTTTTGCAGGTAACCACACTGCCCCCTCGCTTCCCCGGACCACACCCCCCTCCCTTTGCGGTAACCACACTGCTGGCTTCCCGCCCCTTTGCAGGTAACCACACTGCTGGCCCCCCCCTTTTGCAGGTAACCACACTGCTGGCTCCCCCTTTTGCAGGTAACCACACTGCTGGCCCACCCCCACCCCCCACCCCGCAGCCCTCCATCCTTCCCTTCCTTCCCGACTGACTCCCAACGGTTGGGCCGGAAGCCAAGGGAGCCCTCGGGCCGGAAGCCAAAGGAACCCTTGGGCCGGAAGTGAAGGGAGCCCTTGTGCCGGAAGCCAAGGGAACCCTTGGGCCAGAAGCCAAGAAAACCCTAGGCCGGAAGTCAATGGAGCCCTCGGGCCGGAAGCCAAGGAAGCCCTTGGGCCGGAAGCCAGGGTGTCCTTGGACCGGAAACCAAGGGAACCCTTGGGCCGAAAGCCAAGGGAGCCCTCAGGCCGGAAGACAAGGGAGCCCTTTGGTGGTCTGTGGGACAATTCCCAGTCTGTGTATTTCTCATGTCACTATATAGTTATATCTGCTCGTCTTAATGGTGTTCTGAAAAGAGCATAATTTTTCAAAGACGCGAAACTAAACTTCGTTGTTCTAGAGATCGTTTTGTGGACCGGTGTATGTTTCGTTTGGGTTTGTTGTTGTTTGTTTGTTTCGTGTGTGTGTGTGTGTGTGTGTGTGTGTGTGTGTTGTAGTTGTTCTTCTTGTTGTGTTTGTTTTGGGATTGTTTTTGGCTTTTGTAGCATGTTTGTTGTCCGTAAAGTTTAGTTCAGTTGTATATATATATATATATATATATATATATATATATATATATATATATAACCGACCTTCTGTTCCCAAGGCTTGACTTGTTTGGTGCTTGCTGCTCATGTATTAACTACTATGCTAAGCAAAGATTATGATAACCAGTGTTTACATAGGATCCAGCAGCTGATTAGCTATGCCGCGGTCACGGAAAGCTTTCTGTGAAGTAGGTGTGCGATGGAGGCTCATTTTGGTGGCTCAGGTCATAGACCACGATTTTGTTGCTGTGGTGTACAGCGTAGGTTGAACATAAAAACACACAACGCCGATTTTGTGTGCTGATTCTCTCTCTCTCTCTCTCTCTCTCTCTCTCTCTCTCTCTCTCTCTCTCTCTCTCTCTCTCTCTCCCTCGTGTGCATTTATACATGCATGCATGCGTGTAGCCTTCCTGTAGCGTCTGTTAAGTGGACTCCAGTCACTTTGGACACTGCTGCTGGCCGTGGGCCATTTCGGCGTGTGAAATTGGGCACTTGACCGTCGTGCGAAGTAATGGTGCGCGGCTGTATCGCTTTGGGCATTGAGAGTGCGTCCGGTGCTCGATGGCTGCTGTGGCTGTTTGTGGCACGAACAGCTTCCCTCGGCACCAGTCCTATCGTCCGTCCATCCATGTACTACGGGCCTATCTCTGCATCCACTCTCTCCTCTCCTCTTGCTGTCTGCCCCGCTATCTCGCCCATCTGCGTTTTGACTGCGTATAACCTAGCCTCATAAGTGTGCTTGTATTCAGTTGTTGCATGTGCATTTTTCCCCCTTCTCTCTGTCTGTCTCTGTCTCTCTCTGTCTCTCTCTCTCTCTCTCTCTCTCTCTCTCTCTCTCTCTCTCTCTCTCTCTCTCTCTCCTCTCTCCCCTCCTCTCCCCCTTCCCCCCTCTCTCTCTCTCCCCCTCTCTCTCTCTCTCTCTCTCTCTCTCTCTCTCTCTCTCTCTCCCCCTTTTTTTCTCCCCTCCCCCCTCTCTCTCTCTCTCTCTCCCCCCCCTCTCTCACTTCCCTCCCTCTCTCTCTCCCCCTCTCTCTCTCTCTCTCTCTCTCTCTCTCACTCTCTCTCTCTCTCTCTCTCTCCCTCCTCTCTCCCTCTCTCTCTCTCTCTCCCCCATAGCTCTCTCTCTCTCTTCTCCCTCCTCTTCTCTCTCTCTCTCTCTCCCCCTCCTCTCTCTCTCTGTCTCTCTCCCCTTCTCTCTCTCTCTCTCTCTCTCTCCCCCCCCTCTCTCTCTCTCTCCCTCTCTCTCTCTCTCTCCCCCCCTCTCTCTCTCTCTCCCCTCTCCTCTCTCTCTCTCTCCCTCTCTCTCCCCTCTCTCTCTCTCTCTCCTCTCTCTCTCTCCTCCTCCCCCTCTCTCTCTCTCTCTCCCCGACTGCTAAGGACTAACAAACAACCCTTTGAACTATCAGCAATTTTGTTTTGCAATATATCTAATTTGTTCTGCTGTTGTTGCGAGTTTCATTTTCACGACCTGTGTTTTTTACGTATAAGCACTGTTGGTTTTGTAATAAATATCGATTAACAACCCTCTAAACTATCAGCATTTTTTTATATTTATTTTTTCCCCTAGTGTATTTAATTTGCTTTGCAATTGTTGCAAGTTGCATTTTCACAACTGTATTTTTTTGCATATAATTACTGTTGGTTTTGTAACCAGTGTTATGTCCAGTGTGTGTCGCCTTTATCAGTAGTGCATGGCATGTTATATAGTCTTTGGTGTGATGCACAATTTTACCCGTCCCTAATAAGCCTTATGGTTTCTGTGGACGTTAAGCACCATGTTTACTTACTTCACAATTTTACTCTTAGAGAGATTGAGAGAGAGAGAGAGAGCGTGTGTCGTTGTGCAGGGGACGTAAGAAGGGCTGAGAAGCCGTACGTGGAAGTTTGAAAGAGTTACTTCCTCTCTGCTCTGAACGTGAAATCGGCATGCAGCTGCTCATTTGCAGTCACGAGGGGGAAGAACATCCGACCCCCCCCCCCCCCAACCACCCTCTTTGTCTTCTTCTTCTTCTTCTAAGTATCAAGTACAGACTTCCGTTTTAATTTAGTTCTATCCTTTTGGTATATGCCATGTTAGCCATTTATGTTGTTTTGTTTTTTGCTCATAGTCCGATGTTCGTGAACGAATCAGTGGTGTCACATGATCCTCCACTCTGCCTGCCTGTCGCCCTGATATAACCTACGAGGTTGACTAGGATTTAAAAAACAACAACAATTAATTACCCCCCTCCCTCTCCCTCCTTCCCTATCCCTCCCTCTCTCTCTCTCTCTCTCTCTCTCTCTCTCTCTCTCTCTCTCTCTCTCTCTGCTTCCTCCCTCCTCTTCCTCTCTCTCTCTCCTTCCCACCTCTCTCTCTCCCCCCCTCTCTTCCCACTCTCTCTCCCTCACCCCCCCCTTTCGTTCCCCCCCCCTTTTGATTTTGTACGTTTATTATTCCTGGTTGGGATTTTTGGAGTGGGAAATACAGCTGAAGATGAATCAATCCACCTACATTGCTATTCCCCAACCCTGGAGGGATTGACTGTAGTAGTAGTAGTAGCATCTTTATGATTGTCTTGAGTAATGTCTGAAAG
Organism: Alviniconcha marisindica; assembly: GCA_018857735.1. Taxonomy (NCBI): domain Eukaryota; kingdom Metazoa; phylum Mollusca; class Gastropoda; family Provannidae; genus Alviniconcha; species Alviniconcha marisindica. The sequence goes on along the minus strand of JABMCL010000812.1, from coordinate 156,707 downwards.
TCTTCAGCGAATCTGGCGATGGTACGTAGTACAGTGGTGGTAGTTATTGCGGTTTTTTTTTTTTGTCTTTTTCTTTTTTTAATTAAAAAATTAAAGCACCGTCATTCGTTGTTGTCGTTGCACCATCGTCAGTACTGTCGTCATCGTGTTGCAGACTCCTCGCTGGAGAAGGTGAGCAGCGGGGAGGAACGGCGCAGTAGTCTCCCCTTGGTGGGCAGCTCCGACGACGACGAGGGGGGAGGCGGCGGCGTCATGGAGACCTCCACCACCTCGTCCACCACATCCAGACTGGCGGTCAGTGTGCCCTAGCCTCTAGCTCGCCTGCTGGCCCTGTCTGTCTGTCTGTCTGTCTGTCTGTCTGTCTGTCTGTCTGTCTGTCTGTCTCTCTCTCTCTCTCTCTCTCTCTCTCTCTCTCCTCTCTCTCTCTCTCTCTCTCTCTCTCTCTCTCTCTCTCTCTCTCTCCACATGCTAAGACTGGCGGTCAGTATACCTTATCCTCCCCCCCCCCCCCCCCGTCTCTCTCTCTCGCGCGTTTTCTCCACACGTTAAGACGAAAAAACATTTGGACATTGCTCCTTTCCTCTGGAATTCCCCGCCTCGTGAAATTAAGACGCATTTAGTCAACCACTGTAGACAGTTTCACTAAAGGCTGACGGCGTTTTAATAAAGGCTAAACCAGGCTTTTAACCAAAAGCTAAAGCTAAAGGCGTTTCACTAAAGGTTAAAGTTAGGCGTTTCACTAAAGGTTAAAACGAGGCGTTTCACTAAATGTTAAAGCTAAAGGTGTCTCACTAACGGTTAAAGCTCAAGCTGTTTCAGTAAAGGTTAAGCTAAGGGCGTTTTGTTAAAGCTATAGGCGTTTCACTAAAGGCTAAAGCTGAAGTCGTTTCACTGAAGGCTAAAACTCAAGGCGTTTTACTAAAGGCTCAATCTAAAGTTGTAGGCGTTTCACTAAAGGCTAAAGCTAAAGTCGTTTCACTCAAGGCGTTTTACTAAAGGCTCAATCTAAAGTTGTTTCACTAAAGGCTAAAGCCAAAGGCGTTTTACTAAAGGCTAAAGCTAAAAGCGTTTCACTAAAGCTAAAGGCGTTTCCCAAAAGCTAAAGGCCTTTCACTAAAGGCTAAAGCTAGAGGCGTTTTACTAAAGGAGAAAGCTAAAGGTGTTTCACTAAAGGCTAAATAAAGCTGAAGGCGTTTTGCGAAAGGTTAAAGCCAAAGGCGTTTCACTAAACGTTTGAGCTAACCGTTTTTGTTTTGTTTTTAAATCTTGCCCGGTCACAAACCTCGTTCCCTCCGCATTCAGATGCACTCTGTATTGATTCCTAGGGTGTTCAGCGTTCAGACTGGCAGACAGTGACTGGCATTACGGGATATCTGTGTATCCTGTTATAGGTCATCTGCCTCGCAGCGCCCGGTCAGACGACAGCTAGTTTCCCTGAAGGCTAAAGAATGTTTGGCCCGGTCACTAACCTTCGTCCTTCCCTTCTGTAGTGAAACTGTTTGGATTCTTAGGGAGTTCAGCGTTCGGGCTGGCGGTCAGTGTGTCCTACAAAGGCCGGTGTTAAACGATGACTTGTCTGTGTTTTTATCTTCATCATGCTTGCCTGTTTTTGCTTTTCTCTTCTTCTTCTTCTTCTTCTTCCTCTTCTATCGCCCTGATATAACCGTACTGGTTGACTGGTCGTAAAAAAAAAATTTTTTTTTACTTTCTTCTTCTTCTTCGTCTTCTTCGTCTTCTTCTTCTTCTTCTTCTTCTTCTTCTTCATCTATGTGTGGGTTTTTTTCCGTCTTCTTTTTCCCCCTTCTCCTTCGTCTTCTATGTGTGGTATTTTCCCGTTTAGAATCGCTGCATATTATTTCAGTAATTCTGTAAACATACTGACGCCGAAACGTCCCGCTTGTATGTGCAGTAAACTGTCTTCGGTCACGTTTAACGGCATTGTCGTTAATCAGTGCCATGAGCTAAAACTTGTTTTTTTTTCTTAAGAGAGAGAGAGAGAAGTGAAAAAAGTAAGACGTGCATGATCAGTTTGTCTGCAGGCGAGCTATAACGAGACAGATGCACACACTGTCAGTAACATCATTTAAATCAGAAAGTAAGACGCGCATGATCAGTTTGTCTGCAGGCGAGCTATAACGAGACAGATGCACACACTGTCAGGAACATCATTTAAATCAGAAAGTAAGACGTGCATGATCAGTTTGTCTGCAGGCGAGCTATAAAAAAGAGAAAAGTGAACACACTGTCAGCAACATCATTTAAATCAGAAAGTAAGACGTGCATGATCAGTTTGTCTGCAGGCGAGCTATAACGAGACAGATGCACACACTGTCAGTAACATCATTTAAATCAGAAAGTAAGACGTGCATGATCAGTTTGTCTGCAGGCGAGCTATAACGAGACGTGAACACACTGTCAGTAACATCATTTAAATCAGAAAGTAAGACGTGCATGATCAGTTTGTCTGCAGGCGAGCTATAACGAGACAGATGCACACACTTGTCCCCGTCAAAAATCATTTAAATCAGAAAGTAAGACGTGCATGATCAGTTTGTCTGCAGCGAGCTATAACGAGACGTGAACACACTGTCAGTAACATCATTTAAATCAGAAAGTAAGACGTGCATGATCAGTTTGTCTGCAGCGAGCTATAACGAGACAGATGCACACACTGTCAGTCAACGTCAGTACATTTAAATCAGAAAGTAAGACGTGCATGATCAGTTTGTCTGCAGGCGAGCTATAACGAGACAGATGCACACACTGCCAGCAACATCATTTAAATCAGAAAGTAAGACGTGCATGATCAGTTTGTCTGCAGGCGAGCTATAACGAGACGTGAACACACTGTCAGCAACGTTAGGGACCCAGTTTGACTTGGTCCCCGCTGTGTCTGTCTTTCAGAGTTTCTTCACCAAAGGATTTAGGAGTAACTTGAAGAGGACCAAGAGCGTCACCAAGCTGGACAGGAAGCGGTCTGGGTCCAACGCCTCCGAGCAAGACACGTAAGTCTTTTCTCTGTTTCACAACCCCCCCCCCCCCCCCCCCCCCCCCCCCCCCCCCAACCACACCCCCAGCCGCTCCCTCACGAAGTGTATAATTATTTGATAAAAATGGGCTAAAGTCAAACAGCCGTTAAAGGAGCTAACCGTCTCGAAACTTTGATCCAAGAAGGCCGACCTTTCTGCAATAAAAACTCGGAATCGAGGATTGTGTTTCAAAGTGGTCCTTTGGTGTGTGTGGGGGGGGTGTTTTGGGGTGTTTTTTTGTTTTGATTGTTGTTGTGGTGTGTGTGTTTGGGGGGTTGGGGGGGGGGGAGGGGGGGGAGAGCCTCTTGTCGTTGCTGCCGGTGAGCGGGTCCAGACGGCCGAAAACACCGTTGAGTGTCGCAGCTGCCGTAACACAGCTTCCCGCGCACCACTCGTGCTCGGTGTCCAAGGGTGTTGCGTGCAGCACGGGCTAGCCGGGACACCTCTTGTTGCGTTGCAACCAGTCCCGCTACCCGTCACGAACACAGCCAAGTTTAGAAATTGAGTAGGAAATGAAGGGAGCGTTTGAAAAGTAAAACTGATTTGTTTGGGGTTTTCATTACATCTACCTGTTGGAAGAAATTTGTTTTGAGAGAGAGAGAGAGAGAGAGGGTGCCTTTTTTAAAGTCAGTTCCTTATAATACAAAATCAGCTGACTGTACGGGGAGTATGCAGTCTTCCATTACTTGCTCCCAAACCTGTGTTTGTGTGTGTGTGTGTGTGCGCGCGTGCGTGTTTTCCAATTGTGTGTGTGCATGCGCGCGTGCGTGTGTTTTTAAATTGAGTGTGTGTATGCGCGCGTGCGTGTGTGTATTTGCGTGTGTATACGCGTGTGTGTATTTGCGTGTGTGAGTGGTTTTGTTTGGTTCGGGTTTTGTGTGTGTGTGTGTTTGTGTGTGTGAGTCACTATATGTGTGTCAGTGTGCTGGTGTGCCATGTCACAGTGTGTGTGTGTGTGTGTGTACGCACGCGCGTACGTGCGTGTGTGCATTTTGACCGTAATACTTGCGAGAGAGGGCTGAAAAGAAAAACAACAACACTCAGAGTAAAGAGAGAGGCTGAAGAAGGGTAATTATACACAGGACCGATTGATTGATTTGTTTATTTCACGCGCCTGTGTCCACTTCCTGTGACGACAGTTATTGAGGATGTGAGGCCCGCTTCCTTCCTTGTATTCTATCTCATCCCGCCAGTCAGTGTGTGTGTGTGTCTTCTTACATGAAGAGAAGCTTTGGGGGGGGGGGGGGGGGGGGGTAGGGGGCGGGGCTGCAACGTCTTTATTTATGCAATCTAGTATTTTCGAATTGTTGAAGTAGTAGCATTGAAGTGATATCTTATGGATCAAGTATGTTTTCGTCAGGACTGACTAGCTTATGTGTCATGCCTGGTTGAAGTTGTGAAATTCCAGTTGTGAGGTAGCGAAGAAGGGTGTTGAAGAAAGAGAAATACAACAGGGGAAGGGAATGAGGGAAAGTAAAGCTGCGGTGTTGTATATGCTACCTTTAGATGAAGACAAGATGGGGGTCGGGGGGGGGGGGGGGGGGGGGGTCTGCAATGTCCATATTTGTTTATGAAACCTTGTATTTTCCAATCGTAAAAGTAGTAACATTGAAGTGGTATCTTATAGATCAAGTATATTTTCGTCAAAACTAGCTTATGTGTCATGCCTGGTTGAAGTGGTGAGATCCCAGTTGTGAGGTAGCGAAGAAGTGTGAGGAAGGAAAAAAAATAAAAAAAATGGGAAGGGAATCAGGGAAAATAAAGCTTCTGTCTTCCATTGAATTGTCATGATTGCAAAGGCCAAAAAAATGCCTTTGAATTTGTCTTGTATATATATATCCTTTAGATGAAGAAAGCAGCAGTGGCTGTATTTGTTTATGCAGTCCAGTATTTTCGAATCGTAGAAGTAGGAGCATTGAAGTGATATGTTATGGATCAAAGTATGTTTTCGTCGGAATTAGCTTATGTGTCGTGCCCAGCTAAAGTTGGGAAATCCCAATTGTGGGAGAGCGAAGACGGGAGAGGAAGAAAGAAAAAAGTGGAAGGGAAGAAGGGGGGGGGGGGGGGGGGGGGGGGGGGGGGTCCAGAAATGGTGCTGCTCTTTCGTATGCGCCGTATGCAGGCGCATTTACGAATTGTGCTGAATGCACAGTTCACGCTGAACCGGAACAAAATGGTGTCTGCCAGCACAGCATCAGCTTAACCATATACTGAGGACTGATGGTAAGCGATACTTGGGTTGAAAGTCGCCGATAACAGCGTGCACAGTTTGTGCAATGTTTGGAAAACACAGCCTCCTAGTCACAGTGCATTTGTGTAACGCATTGCGGTCTGTGTGTAGTCAGTGCGGGCGGGCATTATGTAGTCAGTGCGGGCATTATGTAGTCAGTGCGGGCGGGCATTATGTAGTCAGTGCGGGCGGGCATTATGTAGTCAGTGCGGGCATTATGTAGTCAGTGCGGGCGGGCATTAGTCAGTGCGGACATTATGTAGTCAATGCGGGCATTATGTAGTCAGTGCGGGCATTATGTAGTCAGGTGCGGGCATTATGTAGTCAGTGCGGGCATTATGTAGTCAGTGCGGGCGGGCATTATGTAGTCAGTGCGGGCATTATGTAGTCAGTGCGGGCATTATGTGTCGGGCAGGGCATTATGTAGTCAGTGCGGGCATTATGTAGTCAGTGCGCGGCGGGCATTATGAGTCAGTGCGGGCGGGCATTATGTAGTCAGTGCGGCATTATGTGTCAGTGCGGGCAGGCATTATGTAGTCAGTGCGGGCATTATGTAGTCAGTCGTGAGCATTATGTAGTCATGCGCGGGCATTATTTCAGTCTATGTGCGGGCATTATGTAGTCATGCGGGCGGGCATTATGTAGTCAGTGCGGGCATTATGTAGTCAGTGCGGGCGGGCATTATGTAGTCAGTGCGGGCTATCTCATTGTAGTCAGTGCGGGCGGGCATTATGTAGTCAATGCGGGCGGGCATTATGTAGTCAATGCGGGCGGGCATTATGTAGTCAGTGCGGGCGGGCATTATGTCAGGAAGGAAGGAAAGCCGAGCTCCTGCATCTTCAGACATCTACAGGCAGGAAGGAACAATGATGACATCAAAGTCAGACGTTGATTGCTGCTGTTGCTGCCTTCTCTCTCTCTCTCTCTCTCTCTCTCTCTCTCTCTCTCTCTCTCTCTCTCTCTCTCTCTCACACACACACACACACACACAACCACACACACACACACACACACACACACACACACACATACACTCCTCTCTCTCTCTCTCTCTCTCTCTCTCTCTCTCTCTCTCTCTCTCTCTCTCTCTCTCTCTCTTCACGGCTTCGACTTCCTGTTATGCGACATGACCATGCTACCTTCCTTTAGTGGAAGGAAGCAGAGAGGCTGAAGGGGTGGTGGTGGGGGGGGTGGGGGGGGGGTCGACGAAGAGGGGCAGGAGGGGGGGGGGGGGGGGGGGTTCAGTTGATATCACAACAAGTCACCGACCAGCAGAAACCCGTGCCACAGTGTCGTCACCAGACGTTCTGCTGGTTAGGTTCAGCGAAGGCCAGGAGCCGTGCGCTTGGTTTGAACAAAACTTTATTGCAGACAAACTCAAAGATACGGCGAATGATTGTGTGCTCGTCAGCAAGCTTTCAGAGCTTACGGGCGATGAGCTCATACGGTTGGGAAAAGAAAAAAGAAAAAAAGAAAAACCGCACAAATGTACGGCGGACGTACAATTTAGTACTTGGTTTGACTTCGTTCGCTGCAGACCTAGCTGCCTACGTACTTACGTGCAGTGCAGGACCTGCCGCCAAGCCAGGCTCCACTTGACACGATACGTTGCGTGTGGTGTTGACGAGCTCTGACGAGAGAGAGAGAGAGCTGGCGGTCACGCACTTGAGTCCACCACAAGAAATCCTTAAGAAGCGAGAGTCGCCTTCTCTCATTATTATTATTATTATTATTATTGGTTCCCAGTAGACCAGAGCAGCACAGTTAAAGCCACTGCCGCAGCACACATCGTGCAAGTTGTTCGCTGCGCGTTTGTGAATATCGGAAGTATTTGCTGCTGCTCTTAGTGTTATTATTTGTAACGTTCGACGTTCCTCTTCTTCTGGTGCTTGACCTAGGAGTGTGTTCACACACATTCGTGGCGGTTTTTTGTGTGTTGGCGTTCATTTTGAAAACCGAGAGAGAGAGAGAGAGAGAGAAAAAAAGACGTGGGAAAATCTCATTATCTTGCAACGAACGTTTTTGTTTGATTTTCTTTGATTCTTTGTTTTTTTTATTGTTTTTTTTTTAAAGTTTTTCAATGCTGATTGATCGGAATCAAAATTGGACGTCGCCGAACTCTTATTTGTAACTAAAGTTCAAAGAGTCGTACGTTGTTTTGAAAAGTGTGTACAGTTTATTTTTAATATTGCCTTTTGACCGGAGAGACATCTCGGAAACGTTGGTAGTGGTAAAAAAAAAAATATTAAAAAAATGGCGGAGAAGACAGAGGAAAGTGTGTTGTTGTTGCGGGGCAGGAAAGAGACGAGGATGCGGAAAAAGGCACGGCTGAATTCCGAAGGCTCCAACAGTTCAAAGGGAGAGGAAAGGTAGGATCGATCTGTCCTTCTGCCAACAGGTTGACTTGGGTAACTGTTCTCCTTTGTCCTTATGTTGACGCTTGTGTCTCATTATTGCGGTGGGTTCGTTTTGGGGTGTATTTTTTCGAGTTGTTGTTTGTTTTGTTGTTGTTGTTGTTTGTGTGTGTGGGTGCGTGCGTGCGTGCGTAGTGTGTGTGTGATTGTGTTTGCTTTATATTGATTTGTTGTTGCTGTTAGCTAGGGGCTGTTTAAAAAAAATTATACACCCCTCTGCAATGCCATTTTGATGCATTTAACTGTGGGCGTTGAAGATGCAATTTTGTTCCTCAGCGGATAATAATTATTAAAAGATCGTCGAGTTTAAAAAAAAAAAGCAATACATTTAGTTCATGAATCCAATTTTAATTAAAGCATCACTCCGTCCTGTCATTCGCCTCACGGATCCTTCCGAAACTTTGCACAGTCACGAGCGGCAAAAACACTGACAGCACCAAGTTTACAGCGTTCCACGGTGTGGACCGAGAGACAAGCGATTACAAGGTAGTGTTCGTTTCCTAACCTACCAGCCGTACGTGTCTTGGTTCTTCAGTTGAGTTTTTCTTGAACAGCGTGTGGTCTTCAGTGGTACGCGGGCTGACGTCGGTCCGTAAAACTGTTACGTTTTCTACGTCGCCTCTATCGGTAACGGCAATATCCCAGTGCCGCGATAGTGTGTGTGTGTGTGTGTGTGTGTGTGTGTGTGGTGTGTGTGGTGTGTGTGTGTGGTGTGTGTGTGTGTGTGTGGTGTGTGTGTGGTGTGTGTGTGTGTGTGTGTGTAGTGGTAGGGGGGTTTGTGTGTGTGTGTGTAGTAGTGTGTGCGTGTGTGTGTGTGTGTGTGTGTGTGTGTGTGTGTGTGTGTGTAGTGTAGTGTGGGGTGTGTGTGTGTGTGTGTGTGGTGTGTGGTGTGTGTGTGTGTGTGTGTGTGTACGGCGGCTGCTTAAAAGTCGAAAGATGAGTCTGTAACTTTAAACGCGTTGAGGCCGGCCGGATAGTCCTATTTACGTTTCACACATGCCGACTTTTTTCTTCTTCTTTTTTCTCCCCAATGTCGTCACCGTTTAGAAGACAAAGGCGGTTAAGGGGGCAATTTGCTTCTCATACACTGGGTCCAGGGGCAGACACCAGCCGAGACTGCCGAGGGCTCCACGAATTAATTCAATCCGCTGAACTTTGCCGGCTTTTCGTATAGCCGAAAGAGCACGTATTAACCGGAAATGACCTGACCCGAATCGAATTTAGGTCAACGCGAAATCGGTTTCGGAATCTGAGCGCACGTTTGTACTCGGTAGTCAACTTGGTGGATACCCGATGACAAAACGGCTAAAATTCCCGCCGACAAAATTTGCGAAATTCCTTCCGACGAAACTGCAAAATTCCCGCTGACACTGCTTCTGCGAAAGTCTCGCCGCCGACAAAACCAAGTTGATGCCGACATTACATTACTGTACAGTACATTACACACGTTCTGTTTATTGTCCTCAGATACTGAAAAGCATATTAGGGACAATCCGTAGAACAATATTCGTCTTCGATATACAATTGCCGACGACAGTGGTGAATTCCTTGCGCGCTTTTTTTTTTTGGGGGGGGGGTCAGTGTGTTTTGTTGCATCCAAGTGCTCAGACCGACTCCGTCTAGTTTAATGGCGCAAATAACGACTGGCGCAGACAAAGACGGTGTAACGACCAACTTTCAGGACGTGGATCGGCGCCGGGCTGAGTGCTCGGGGCGTTCCCAAGGAATTACGTCTGCCACTCCTGCTGTTGATGTTGCTGTTGATGCTGCTGCGGTCATTGTTCCCCTTTCGGTCCTGGGTGTTTTTTTTTCCGAACTGGAAGTTAATGGGATATGCATTCACCAGAACGAATGGCCCCCGGCCCCCTCTCCCGAAAGTAGATGGGTATGTCCAAGTTAAGACTTGCAGTACACTTTATTGGGTCCATTCCATTGGTCCCTTTTTTTTTTCTTTTTTTTTTAATGTCGCGCTCTAAGGCGCAGCCATGTTGTGCTCAGCAGTCAGCAGTCTGTACTATAGTGTGACGTCATGAACAAGGCAGGAGTGTGTGGCAAAAGCGGCAAATGCGTCACGAACCGAAGCTTTTCCCTGCTCCCTAGAGTTAACCGACATCTCTCTATTTTTTCTGTGTCTATTCTTGTGTGTGTGTGTGTGTGTGTGTGTGTGTGTGTGTGTGTGTGTGTGTGTGTGTGTGGGGTTTTTTTTTTTTTTTTTTTGTGTCTTTAAACAGAATGGGTGAAACACGTTCCCGATTTTTGGTGCTAATCGATGACTGTATAACATTACAAATGTGCTGTTAAAACAAGAAAAACCAAAAGCGACACGTTCTATATTTAAACACGGACACACAATGAAAATTTCGGGGAAATCCCCTTTATCGAGCCACAAAACAACACTTAAACAACAGATAAACGGTTAAAAACGAATTTAAAAAAAATGAAAGGAAAAAGACTTATCTTGTTTTGGTTGAGTTTTTGCAGCTTGTTCGGTGCTTGGAAGATTGTTGGCATCTATAAGCAAATATCTCAGCAAATGAAGACCGCAGATGAAATGTTGGCCCATTTCCTTCCTTTTCGGGCCAGCTTGCGTCTTCGTTTCGGTTCCCCTTTAAAATATGAAGGAGGCCCTGAACAGCTTGGTGTTCTCAGTTGGACAGAGCGATCCTGAGAGAGAGCGATCCTTTAATTAACTGTATCGATCGCTTCCAGCGATATTGTTGACTTCCTGGCAGAAAAGGTCCTGCCTCCAAAAAGGAGAAAGACGAAACATTGCAGAGAGAGAGGGATGACGGAGGGTGCATGTTTGTGCGAGAGAAAGCAAAGTGAGGGGAGGGGGGGGTTAAAGAAAAAGGGGGGGATGAGAGAGGGTGCATGTTTGTGCGAGAGAAAGCAAGGGGGGGGTTAAAGAAAAAGGGAGGCAAAGAGGGGTGGGGGGGGAGGGATGAGAGAGGGTGCATGTTTTTGCGAAGAGAAAGTAAAGGAGGGGGAGGGATTAAAGAAAAGGGGGAGGATGAGAGAGGGGGCATGTTTGTGCGAGAGAAAGTAAAGGAGGGGGAAAAAAAAAGGGGGGGGGGATGAAGAGGGTGTTTTGTGAAGAAAGCAAGGGGGATTAAAAAAAAGGGAGGCAAAAAGGGTGGGAGAGGGATGAGAGAGGGTGCATGTTTGGCGAGAGAAAGCAAAGGAGGTGGGGGTGGGGGGGATTAAAGAAAAGGGGGGAAGGGGAGAGGGGTTGTTTTGGCAGGGGGGGGTGGGGTGGAGTAAAGAAAAGGAGAAGGGGTGGGGGAGAGAAAGAGAGGACAGCTGAGGCCTTGTTCTGTTTACACAGAGTTAACGCGGTAGAGAAAGTGTGATTGGGTGTCCTTTTTGTGTGTCTTTCTCCTTCTTCTTCTTCTTCTGCTTCTTCTTCTTCTTCTTCTTCTTCTTCGTCTTCTTTTTTGACTGTCTGTGTAGCCGCGAAGAGCGAGATGGGTCGATACGGCCCCTTTGAATAACAACATGTCTGATGGTCTGCACGTGGGCGCGCCAGCTTCAGACACCGTTTTGTCTCCCCTTTGTTTCTGTCTCGCATCAAAGACACTGTGCGGTGTGCGGAGGGAAGGTGTCTTTTGCTTCTTGTGTGGCACGCTGCACGTGCAGCGCTAGCGGCTGTTGTCTGTCTGTCTGTCTGTCTGTCTGTTTGTGTGTCTGTCTTTTGGTTCTTGTGTGGCACGCTGCACGTGCAGCGCTAGCGGCTGTTGTCTGTCTGTCTGTCTTTTTCTTCTTGTGTGGCACGCTGCACGTGCAGCGCTAGCGGCTGTTGTCTGTCTGTCTGTCTGTCTTTTGGTTCTTGTGTGGCACGCTGCACGTGCAGCGCTAGCGGCTGTTGTCTGTCTGTCTGTCTGTCTTTTGGTTCTTGTGTGGCACGCTGCACGTGCAGCGCTATCGGCTGTTGTCTGTCTGTCTGTCTGTCTGTTTTGGGGTTCTTGTGTGGCACGCTGTACGTGCTGCCCTCGCGGCTGCTGTCTGTCTGTATGTATGTATGTATGTCACCTGGCTGGCTGTCTGTCTCACCTGGCTGGCTGTCTCACCTGGCTGGCTGTCTCACCTGGCTGGCTGTTGCCTGACGCATGCTAGCTCGCTGGCCCATTGTGCAGCACGCACCGCTGCTCGTGTAGTTGTACCACACTTCTTGCCGGCTTGTACAGCGTGACCAAGCTGGATTATAGAAATGAAATGTGCATAGCTGTGGAGGTTTGGAAGTGTAAAGAGACGGAGAGGGCAGGAGAGAGAGAGAGAAGGGGGGAAGGGGAGAGAGGAAAAGGGGGGGAGAGAGCGAGAGAGTCAGTTCTTGGATTTTAATGTCACATCAATCATATAAGGCTACACCAGCACGAATGAACAATGTTTCAAGTCTCACATTAGAGTGAGACAGGCACAGAGACAGGCAGAGAGAGACAAAGAGAGAGAGAGTTCCTGGATGTTAATGTCCCGTCAACCGAACATAGGGTCACCTCGGGCCCAACATTCATCATATTTTAAAGAGAGTGAGTGTGTGTGTGTTGGTGAGAGAGAGAGAGAGAGAGTGTGTGTGTGTGTGAGAGAGTGTGTGTGTGTGAGAGAGAGAGAGGGGGGGGGTGTGTGTGTGGGGGAGGGGGGGAGAGTATGGTATGGTATTTTAACCTCTATGCGGAATTATCTTTCGATTATTTATTGGCGTGTTAATGTTTACAGTTTGAACACCTCCCAGGGAAAAAAAAACCCCCCCCCCCCGTTTTTAAAATTTATTTTTTTTTTGGGGGGTTTTTTTTTCCCCCCCCCCCCCACAAAAAAACCACACACACACAAACACACACACACACACACACATATTACGACCTCAGTCTACAACGATAAAGTGGTATTCCTGTAATCAGTGATTTGCAAAATGTAATGAGCTAGCATTATTTATTACGCTTACACTGTAACTAGACTATTGTAGCTCTTAATTAATTCCCCAGCCTATGGGTATATAGTAGTGTTCAGCTCTTAATTAATTCCCCAACCTATGTGTATAGAGTAGTGTTCAGCTCTTAATTACTTCCCCAACCTATGTGTATAGAGTAGTGTTCAGCTCTTAATTAATTCCCCAACCTATGTGTATAGAGTAGTGTTCAGCTCTTAATTAATTCCCCAACCTATGTGTATAGAGTAGTGTTCAGCTCTTAGTTAATTCCCCAGCCTATGCGTATATAGAGGCTTGTTTACGGTACTCAGGAGCATTTTGCCACACTCGGTATTGGCTGATGCGAGCAGACATTTGTGGGGCGAATTGCTGGTATGGAAATGCTGTATGCTTTAATCAGCCCATTGTCTATAACGACTCCCAGTACTCCCGTTTGTTTGCTTCTTTTGCGATGACCAAGCTTCTGCACGCGTGTGTATCTTACGTGTGTAAGCAACGGACATTATAACAGCTAGACGAGCTTACCGTGTGTACTGTAAGCGAGGTCTAGTTGCTGTCCTGTCTCCCGTTACGAATTTCAACGAACGAACAGCGTTTCATCGCAGTATTTAGACAGACTACCCATAGAGTTTAAAGGTGCTGTTTTAGACAGACTACCTTTAGAGTTTAAAGGTGCTGTTCTTCTTCCTCCGCCAAGTTTGGCAGGTTCAGCCGAAGCTGTGTCTGATTTCACGTGCACAGCTGTTTCCCTGCATAATTATGTGAAAGCGTGTTGTGTCCTCTGCCACTTTGGCTGAGGCACACCGATTTCAGGGATTAGATCAAGTTCAGTAATGTTCGTGTCGTGTCGGTCTTGGTCCACAGTCTGTTCCGTAGCGACGGAGCGAAAGAAATCGCGGAGAAGCTTGGTTCAGAGGGTGTGTAAATGCATATTTGCTGACTTGTCTGACATGGTTCTGTTTCAGATTTGCTTTAACACTGTGTTTTTGAATGCATTAACGTTAGAAATGTCATGTGTTTTTGAGTGGGTGCATTAACGTTAGAAATGCCATGCCTAGAGAATGAATGCACGTGCATTTTGGGAATGTTGTCAGTTGTGTCACTGCTGATAATTATGTACATCCGAGAAACAACAAAATTCCACAACTGCCCAAGTTTTGAGGTAGTGAAATCTCTTTCTTTCTAATCCCAGTGTTGAAAACATAAAGGTTGTTTGCACACCTCTGGCTGAAAAACTGGGCCCTAGTTTGGACATCGGGTGTCGTATTTTAGCAGTGATACTATTGACGTTTTCTGTTGTTGTTGTTGTTGTTGTTGTTGTTGTTTTCAATAAATAGCTGTGTATCACGTGCTGATTTGACACCAACACGTTAGCGGCATGTATCAGTGCATCTTTCACCCTCCCCACACTGCTCCACCACCCCGTTGTTCACCACTGCCGCCCCAACAACCCTCACTGTCCACATGGTGGAAACTAGTTTCAGCCCCAGAACCTGTAACTACATTCTGGTTTCTTTCCTTTTTGTTTGTTTACTTTTTTCGTTTATTTATCGTATTGTTGACGAAGAACAAGAACTGCGGAATCGAGCAAAAGTAGAGAAACATAGTTCTCGAGCAAAACTAGAGAAACGCAGTTCTAAGTGCAGGACAGTTTGGCCAGAAGTATATTGTTCTGGGCTTTTTAAAAATAAATAAATACGTATTTATTTATTTACCTTATTGTTGACGAAGAAGAGGAATTAAGGAATCCATAAAAATCAGTAAAAGAATCCATAAAAACTGGAGCAACACAGTTCTAAGTGCAGGACAGTTTCGGCAAAAAGTATTTGTTCAGCTAGGTTGGAATAAACTATGGAACCGTATTTTGGTTGTTGTATAATGTCAGGTTTGTTCATTTGTTTATCTATGTTTGGTGATGAAAAACAAGATTACCTCAACCCACCAAGAGCAGAAGAAACACAAAACTGGACAGTTTCGGCAAAAGTACATGCAGTCTTCACCTTTGTTGTCTTTAACGCAATTTCCGAAGGGGGGAGAGGGTGGTAGCTTCTCTCTCCCCCCCCCCCGCCACCCCCCCACCCCCCCCCCCCAACTCTCCGCCATTATGCAAGTTTTTAGGGAGTACTCATTCATTCATCCTTTTATTTATTTGTTGATTGATTGTTTGTGTTTCTTTGACTCGCTCACCGCATTGCCCTACCTGTTTGTATTGAGTTGCCTGCCTTGGTTGTTTGTTTATTCTCCGTGTAGCTCTTCCCTGGTGGGCACATTGAAACGGTCAATGAGCCTGGGCCGTTTAACCCGTAAACGAAACAAAAACCCAACCCACACTGAGGAGCACAACTTGTAAGTAGTTTTCCTCACACAGTCCTCTCTAATGTATTGATGTCTGTATACATATATATGTATATATATATGCATGCATGCATGCATGAATGTCTGGTGAGTGGCTTTTTTTTTTGTTCTTCTCTCTCTCTCTCTCTCTCTCTCTCTCTCTCTCTCTCTCTCTCTCTCTCTGTTTGTGTATGTTATGCGCAGCTTGTCTGCGTGTCTGAAACTCAGTCGTTAAAGGAACTAGCCTTCAAAAAAGAAAAAGAAAAAAAAAGAAGAAAAAGCTTCTTCCAAGACCAGGTGAAAGAGGTCAAAACAGAAACTTAAAATGGAGGGTTTTGTTTGAAAATGGTCCTGCAGTTTAATACTAGTTTCAGAACCAATCTTAGTGTCGATAGCAACGGATAACGGCGCTGGGTGCACGCAGCTGCGACAGGTGTCCCAGCTTACCCGTGTGGCACGCACCGCCTCTTTGATATCCGGCACGAGAGGTGCGTGCTCGGATCGCCCGAGGAACGAGATCAAATTAAGCGGCCGGGGGAACCCGTTTTGGGCCAGCCTTGAGACATGATGGTGCATTTGCTTGACATCCCGCTAACTGTCGCTAACGCAAGAGGGCTGTACGCTGAAATCAAAATCAAAGCCTGTGGAGCATTTTAAAACGAAACCCTCGATATTAAGGTTTCCCAGTTTTGATCTCTTCCGACTGTTGCAGCAAGGCCGCTTTGCTGTTTATGTTTCATTTGTTTGTTAACAAATCAAGGTTTGAGAAGGCTCGTTCCTTTAATTTTCTCACACAGTTGTTTGTATGGATGTAGTGAATGTACGTGTTGACTGGCTTGGTCTTCAGTGCTGCATGGCTCGCTGGCTTCGTTGTCTCGGCTTCGTTGTCGTGTGACAGTGTCACGTTATTTACTCGCCTGGTTTTGTCTTGAACTCCTTTTGGAGAGCTAACCGTAACAAATACGTCATCGGTCTTGCGTCATTTTAAGCGTGCCTGCTACCGTAGATCCCTGTACGCCCGAGTAAAAGCAAACTCGCTTTTTGTACAAGACCTGACCTCTTAAACAAAAAAGGAGAAGAAGAAGAACGGAGTGGTAAAAAAAATGGAAGAAAGAAAGAAAGCGTGTAAGTTTTCCGCGGTTGTACAGGGATACACGGTGTAAACAAGTGTGACTCTTACGTTGTGTAACTTTACTCCATGGTTTGGGCTCTCGTGTGAACTCGTATTTAACGTGTGCAACTTCGGACTTTTAATAGTGCAACTCTGTGCGCCATATATCGTGTAGAGTCTTCTCTTCTTCTTCTTCTTCTTGTCGTTTTGATATGTGTGTTGGTGACGGCGTTCAAATTCAATTACTAACCAACGAACTTTTTTCTTTTCTTTTCCCCTTCACTTTATTCTTTTTCATTTGTTGTCTGCTTCAGTAACAAAAGCTTATACAGACTGCTGCACCGATAAGGTGACATGAGTTCTAACAACAAGGGTGTGGTAGAAAGTGTTCGACTTTGATCCATGATCTCTCTCTCTCTCTCTCTCTCTCTCTCTCTCTCTCTCTCTCTCTCTCTCTCTCTCTCTCTCTCTCTCGTTTCTAGTCTAGCTGCTACCTTTGCAAAACATTGGGGAACAACGGAATATAGTTTGTTGAACAATTTCTCAGGTCTGTGGGCGTAACGTTTTCTGTGTACATGTAAAGTATGTAAGCTTTGCTCATGATTGGAATGTTTATTCTGTTCTTTGCTCCACTTCTTCCCACAAGTACTTGTAATCGTGCAGCCTTGGTTCCCTCTTCACCTGAATGTTACAGAGTATAATATAAAGGTGCTCGCACCTGGTTGTGTTATAGTCATTGTTTTCTCAAACGGTCCGTGACTGGTCCGTCCATCATCATCATCATCAACATCGTCGTCGTCGTCGTTAACATCTTGTTTGATTCACATTGTCAGTCTTGGGAGCTTCAGAGTTTTCCTGCGTCATCGTAGCTGTCATGCTCATTAGCGTCATCGTAGCAAACCGTGACGATAATAAGAGGTATCATTATACTTACCATTGCCCTCGGCAATCTGACCCGGCCGTCAAATCGAGTTTGACCTGAAGCCGTTATGGTCAGATTGTGTCCGGAAAGGTGTCGACTGAAATGCCGGCATCGTGCTGTTCTTATCTGGGAGTGCTGGCCACCAGTCACAGTACGGGACAATGTTTAACAATAACCTGAACGTGAAAGATTTTGAGTGTGTGTGTGTGTGTGTGTGTGTGTGTGTGTGTGCGTGCGTGCGTGCGTGCGTGCGTGCGTGCGTGTGCGTGCGTGCGTGTGTGTGCGTGCGTGTTGAGCTGCTTTTGTTTTTGTTTTGCTTTGTTTATTTTGGTCATTATAATGTTAAATATGTACTGTTGTGTAGGATTTAAAATGCATCTTCTCCTCTTGTTGTTGTTGTTCTTCTTCTTCTTGTTCTTCTTCTTTTTCTTCTTCTTCTTCTTCTTCTTCTTCTCTCTCTCTCTCTCTCTCTCTCTCTCTCTCTCTCTCTCTCTCTCTCTCTCTCTCTCTCTCTCTCTCTCACAGATCCATACCACGCGTTTTATTCATTATTACACTCCTCCCCCCCCCCCCCCCCCCCCCCCCACCCCCCACCCCACTACACCCCCACCCACCCCAAAGAGAGAGGGAGAGGGAGAGGGTTCCCTGCTTTCTATGTACAGCCATGTTTTTGATGGACTAGTGCATCAATCTGGACGGGTCATTTTCGGTGGCTCAGGCGTATCGTGTTTAAGCATCTTCATTTCACGCCTCATGATTTTCCTCTCTTTTATATATATATATACGTATCATACTACACCCGAAGCTTGCTTCCTTCATAGCTGGGCGAATTTCGCGCTTGGTTGGTGTTGATGATGTTCTTGCCTGACTATTGCTTATTATGTCCACAGTCCCTGCGAATGTGTCACCCCTACTGCTGATAACTATCGCACGTGGTATGGTAGACCTATCGTGTCATGATGTACGCGTGTTGAGTGTGTCTGTATCGTCTCGTAGTCAGTCCTTCTTGTTTTTCGCTTCTGTGTAGAGGCTCACTTACTACAGTAGGCCTGTTGTGTGGCGTGCAGCTGATTGGGTAGTTAGTTATTTCCATGGTGAATTCGCCAATTTTAGCCAATCAGAACCAAGCCTACAAGGATATTTATTCGCCTGTGACAGTAAAACGTGCGCAGGGATTTGTCTTAGTGGCGTTCCAATTCGTACGTGTACACGTGCATTAATTGAAGAACAGTACAAAGCAAATACAAGCCATGTTCGAATAACCATCGATGTCAAGAATCAGAATGGAGTTTAATGTTACAGAAACCAAAGAGTTTTTTATATATATGTAATGTGTAACGATATATATATATATATATATATATATATATATATATATATATATATAGGGTGCACACTGTTATGACTTGCACATTAAAACAAACTACGTTTCAAAGTAATGGACAGTATCACTTGCCCCACATTTCGCTTTTATGCGAGTTGTGATCTGAGAGCGACAGGCGAGGAACAGTTTGCGCGTGTGTACGTGTGTGTGTGTGTGCGCGCGTGCGCGCCTGCGTGCGTGCGTGCGTGCGTGTGATAACGATCTTTTGG
This sequence comes from Alviniconcha marisindica, assembly GCA_018857735.1. Lineage (NCBI taxonomy): Eukaryota > Metazoa > Mollusca > Gastropoda > Provannidae > Alviniconcha > Alviniconcha marisindica. Next base: position 138,153 of record JABMCL010000812.1, on the reverse strand, counting down.
CAAGAACACTCAAAACAAATTCAGTGCAATAGCAATAATAGCAATGGGCCGTGCAGTTATGCGATCGATTAGCTTTGTTTTAGATAGATAGAAGATACGTCATAAAAAAAATAAAAAAAATTTTTACTTTAAAAACAAAACAAACAAACTTTCAAACAGCATTTTATACTGACGCGGCTGGGGTGGGGGGGGTGCGTGCAAAGAAGGAGAGAGTGACATCATTCATTCATTGTATATCTCCTTACAATCCGCTAATGATCGTCACCCGCTGAAGGAAAAACAGCAGTAATTGTGTTTCTGACGATGAGTTGCACGTCCACTCTACGTCAAGAGCGGCTAGTTTGTTTTTTTGTTAGTTTTTTATAGTTTAAAAAAACAAAAACATTTTTAGCTGTATATCCGCTTTCGCTGTTTAACGCTAGCTGTGTCTGTACTGTAGAGTGTCTTTAGCCATTCACATTTCGCACAGTTGTACTCCACCCACACCCACACCCACACCCACACCCCTCCCTCTCCCCCGCCTCCCAGTGTTTAATGTGTGTGTGTGTGTGCAGATTTGTGTTCTATTTTCGTGTTTTTTCTGACGCTTGTAATTTGCTAGTCGTTTTTCATGTTGTTGTTGTTTTTTGCGCGTAGACTGCACCCCACCGACCCCAGCTCATCAGTTTTCCTCCTCCACCCAGCTTCCCATGCTGAAGGTCCTGTGGTTCCTTTGAGGATCCAGCACGTGCGTCTTGCCCGGGAATTGGTCTTCTCATCCCGTGTACCACCAGGAAATTAGGGCTCTTCACTTAACAGTCCGTTAAGCGGGCCTCCTTGATTGTCTGTGGAGGGGTTGGGAGAGATAAAGAGGGGGGGGGGGGGTCCTTTCTCATCCATTTCTCTCGTGTAGTACCTCTCACCACCCAATGTATTCATACTGTATGGTGAAGGGGGAGGGTCCTTTCTCATCCATTTCTCTCGTGTAGTACCTCTCACCACCCAATGTATTCATACTGTATGGTGAAGGGGGAGGGTCCTTTCTCATCCATTTCTCTCGTGTAGTACCTCTCACCACCCAATGTATTCATACTGTATGGTGAAGGGGGAGGGTCCTTTCTCATCCATTTATCTCGTGTAGTACCTCTCACCACCCAATGTATTCATACTCCATGGGGAAACGGGTGGGGGGGGGGAGCGGTCCTTTTTCATCCTTTTGTTTTTTTTTTGTTTTTTTTGGTGTGTGTGTATGTGGTCTCATGACGCAGTGTATTCATGCTATGTAAGTCTGTTTCAGACGTGTTTCATTCGTTCTTTGTAGCTGTGCTTCGTATTCTGTCTTGAGTCGGACACTTAAAGCCGTGTTAAAAAGTTTTTGCTTTTTGTCCTGTTTTGACATATACTGCTTCTGGTTGTGTGCTGTTGTCTTAGCCTTTACGTGAACTAACAGCATGAGTTGGCGTGTCGATCAGTTTGAAGTGTTTGCTGCAAACTTGTGTGCCTGTATATATATATACGTAATGATACTGCATGTTGTAGAAAGCCAGTGTCGCAGCCACTACGCCTGAATATTACATAATATATTGCTTTTTCATTCTCAGTTTCTTCTTAATGGAATGAAGATTTCAGACAATAATGAAATAGGAGAGGAGAGTGTGTGGATTGCACGAATTGTTTAACACCAGCAGCAAATGATGCTGTAATCGTTCTGTTTTTGTCATTGCCATTTCGCTTCAACTTTGTCTTTACGGTAGGTCAACATCTTAGAGTAATCTCCATTCATTTCTCAAGTCAGTTCAAATTAAGCAGCATGTTTATTTCAGATATGGATACAGAGATGTGATCATGGTTACTGCAGACTAACTGCATGATGTTTCAGTTCTGTTAAAGTGATGTGTGTTTAATCTGTGGCTTCCGTGTTAAGTCGATGAAAAAATGTATTGTATAACTGAGTTTAGAAAATGACCTAGAGTGTGTTGTCCTTTCTATGTGCAGCAGAGCTTGCTCGTTTTCTCTCCGTAATTAATGTGGCATGCACTACAGCCTTGTATTGATTTTGCTCGGAATAGATTGAATATCGCGCAGCAATGTCGTTGAGTTAATTTACCGAAAATACTCAGCTTTATATTCACAAGTTGTTGCATGTGTTTCGATGCATGGGCGCTGCCATATTTGGCTGGGTGAGTTTAGCGGTGTTGTACTGAGTTTTTTCACGCATTCTCGCTCTACCCTTGTGACGGAAGTGTGGCCCGTAAAACCGGAAGACAGGCCCGTGCCGTTCGTTGTTCAAGGCCATACTGGGATTCAGCGTCATGGGTGAGGGCGATTGTGAATTGTTCAACCGTATGTTTGGCCGCCTTGTTCACACACTCGGTCCATGCACGCACGCACACACGCGCACGCACACACGCAGTCACGCACGAAAGCACGCACGCACGCACGAAAGCACATAATTATGCACGCACGCACGCACGCACGCACACGCACACACACACACACACACACACACACACACACACACACACACACACACACACAGAGGAAGGCTGCCTCTCTTGTCTCCGCTGCCAGTCCTGGTTCCTTCAACTCCACTTTTTCTCCCCCCCCCTCTCCTCTCTCTCCAAAAACAAACATGAAACTGACGTGCAGCCCTATGATGGTGGATCGGATCTTTCCTGCTGCGCGCTTTCTGTTTTTGTCCACGGCAAGGTTGGTTTGTGCCTCATCAACGTAGCCATAGACAGGAGGAGGATCCAGTGCCGTTGAGTAACAGTTGATACGAGTCCAGGCCAACCTGGCGGGGGCCTAGCCGACCATGCGGTCTCAGTATGGATGGGTGGTCATATGTGCGACGTTGGTTTGTAGCCTTAAACAGCATAGCGAGGATAATTCAGTGCCGTTGAATAACGGCTGATATCAGTTCATGTCGACCCAGCGGTAGCCTAGTGGACCTTTTCAGCCACAACACTGCTTGAGTTGACCGGGCCACGCACAGTGGACACTGGTGCCCACAGCATAGTGGGGGTTATTATCGGGTGATCGTGTGCAAGGCTGGTTTGTACGCGATCACCATATATCCCTAAACAGCATAGCGGGGATAGTTCAGTGCCGCTGAATAACTAGTTGATATCAGTCTGGCGGTAGCCTAGTGGACTTTTTCAGCCACAACACTGTTAGAGCTGACCACGCACAATTAGGACACCGGTGCCCACAGCAGACATGGTGGATGAGTGATGGACGCGCTTTTCATTTTCCCTTTCGCCCAAAGCCCGAGTTATTTCAGAAGGTCATCGAGAAGGTTTTCCCCTCTTAACGGCCCTTATTTCGTTGCCTTCGTCACAGACACACACAGAGGCTGTGTATGGGCGAATGTGTGTATGGGCGAATAGGAGGAGGCCACTCTCGCTTTTGAAGTCCGTGTGTCAGAAGTTCATGGCCTTGTCCTGCCTCGTTAGTTCTCGCCCCTGGCACAGAATTAAGTTAGTGAGGGTTGTATGTACGCTGTAGCCAGCGTTTAGTGTCGACATCCTGACAAAGCCTCGTCGCTTGTTTCAGCGCGTGCTTGTGGGTGGACTGGGTATTAGCTGGGACAGACTGACTTCTCTCGCTGACAAGACCCACTTGACTCTGCGGCGAAGAGACTGAGGAAGGAGGCTGTAGATATTTCGGTGCAGTTTCTCGCGAATATGACTCTTTCGTTTGTCTGTCTGTTAGCCTGTGTGTGTGTGTGTGTGTGTGTGTGTGTGTGGTGCGTGTGCGCCTGTGTGTGTGGCGTGCGCACGCGTGTGTGAACGCGTGTATGGCGTGCGTGCGCGCTTGTATTTGTGCGTGTGTACGTCCTTGCGCGTGTGTGTGTCTGTCTGTCAGTATGTGAATGTGTGAGCTGCTTGCGTGCACGCTTGCGTCTCTCTCTCTCTCTCTCTCTCTCTCTCTCTCTCTCTCTCTCTCTCTCTCTCTCTCTCTCTCTCTCTCTCTCTCTCTCTCTCTCTCTCTCTCTGTGGCGTGCGTGCACGCGTGCGTTAGTGTGCGTGCATTCTGCGTTGGTCTGTCTGTGCCTGCAAGACAGGGCAGGCAGTAAACGTGTGCCACTAGGAGACCAAGAGGACCATCTGGGACTAGGAGCAGGTCGCATACCGCTGTACAATACCCACATCACAGTCACTCGCAACTCGTATGGGAGCAGGGACACAGACCGGGGGACCAGCGGCCTCGGTCGGCTAGCTGTCACGTCTCTGACAAGCTGTGATGTGAAGTGACAGGCGAGAGGGAGGAGGAGGAGGGAGAGCGAGAGAGGGGGGGGGGGTCGTTGCCGTGAATATGAGCACCTGATTACATGACTGACTGGCCGGCCGCGGGCGGGTGATTAGTTATGGGTCTTGTGTCCGGCGGCAGGGTGTCCGAGGCGGGCTGACCGGCGTGGTGCCGCCTGTGTACTTCCTGCTTGTCCGTCCCTCCCCCCCAACACACCCCCCTCCCCACACCATCCTCTTCCTCTTGTGCCACGGCGACGACGGCTTCGTCCAGGGTTCAGGAGGCTGTGTGAAAGTCGAGGTGGACATCCTGGGCTCCCCTTGTCCCTAATAGTCCGTAAGGTCGTTGTGGACGTAAAGAAACATTTGAAGAAGAACGAGCTCACGAGCTGTGTAGAAGTCGAAGTGGACATCCTGGGCTCCCCCGTCCCGCCTAATAGTCCGTACGGTCTCTGTGGACGTAAAGCAACACTGAAGAAGAATTGCCCGGACAGAGCTCAGGAGCTGTGCGAAAGACGAGATGGACGTCCTGGGCTCCCCCGTCCCTCATAGTCCTTTGGTCTCAGTGGACATAAAGCAGCATCTGAAGAACTGAGCCGGACGTCAGAGCTCAGGAGCTGTGTGAAAGTGGAACGTGGACATCCTGGGCAGTCTAACACCCTAACAGTCTGTACGGTCTCTGTGGACGGAAAGCGACGTTTGAAGGAGAAGAAGGCTTCGTTATCTCATCTCGTTTAGACTTGCTTTTGTTTAGAGTTCTGGTTCATCCGAGCCGTTCTTGCGTTGATCTGGCACACAACGCCTCCTTTGTTCTGTGAGAGAGAGGGAATGAATGAAGAAAGTGTACTTCACGGGGCTAGTGAATTGTGTACACGCGTGGTGTTTGGCATCAGTCCTCGCCCACGAGGGACCATTCTGCTAATAAATGGCATGGACATAAGAAGAGAGACGTGGATGGGGGGGGGGGAGAGAGAATGCGTAAATACCTTTGTGTTTTACGCCCAGTCAACCAGTACGGTTATATCAGGGCAAGAGAGAGACAGACAGACAGACAGAGAGAGAAGGGGATAAAAGAGGCGGTTTTTTATTTATTTTTTTTGATTTGTCGCTCTATTGGGGGAGGGGATCCCCGTGTGTCAGTGTGTGTGGGTGGAGGATGTGATGTCAGTGTGCGCTGGGCAAGGTAATATCTTGGGGGGGGGGGGGGGTGCGGGGGCGCAGTCAATATTAAGATTGTCAGCTCCCTCAAAACTCTAGCAGCTGTAGCGTAGCCGAGCTCCTTGACGTCACTGATGGAAAGAGCAGACGTGATAAACTGCAGGGGCTGCGCGCGCCATGCGGACTGCTCATTCCTCACAGTCTGACCGTGTCCACTTCACCCCGGAAAACATTTCTCCTCCTCTCTGTTCCAATAACCCGCGCCAGAAGACGCAGCGCATCGACCCTGTCGTTGTCTCTGCAATCTTAGGGTTCGCTTAATAGAATTTTCGTGCCGGGGCCTTAACGTTATTCAGTCTCGTGCCGGGGCCTTAACGTTATTCAGTCTCGTCCTTCCCGTGTTTCCCTCTCGCCCGCCCCCCTCCCCACCCCCCATCCCCAACCCCGCCTCCACTTCCTCCATAGATGCAGTGTGTGTGTGCGTGTGTTTGTTTGTGTGTGTGAGAGAGAGAGAGAGAGAGAGTGTCTATGTGTGAGTGTGTTTGTGTGTGTGTGTGTGGTGTGTGTGTGTGTGTGTGTGTGTGTGTGTGTGTGAGAGAGAGAGAGAGAGAGAGTGTGTGTGTGTGTGTGTGTGTGTGTGTGTGTGTGTGAGAGAGAGAGACAGAGACAGAGAGAGAGAGAGAAAGAGAGCGAGTGTGGGTGTGTGTGCGTGTGAGAGAGAGAAAGAGAGCGAGTGTGGGTGTGGGTGTGTGTGTGAGAGAGAGAGAGAGAGAGAGAACTTTCGATCTTGAAAACTTTATTTTACAAGAATTGTGGATTCAGTCAAAACCTAACAACCAGTCCTTGCTTAGCAACCACTAAGAGAGAGAGCTCAAAACTTCATTACACAAGGATTCAGATTCCAGGCAACTGCCTATTCTTTACAACCCGTCTTTGCCGCTAAACTACATGCCAGCAGGCTGACACATAAGACAACAGTAACAACATGGTCTACCGTGGTAATAATGGGGACGACGACGATGATGATTTATGAGAGAGAGAGAACTCAGAACTTTATTATACAAGGATTCAGATTTTAAGCAGTTGCCTATTCTTACAGTCTGTCCCTGTTAGTCTGCATGCCAAGAGGGAAGGAGAGAGAGAGAGATTAAGGAGTTATAGTAAGTAGGTAAACATGGTGCTTAACGTCCACAGAAACCATGAGGCTTATTAGGGACGGGGAGAAGGGAGGGGGTAATGGAGGTTGGGGAAGAGGGAGATTATATACCTATCGCTACACTGCCACCACCAGAATGATTCCTGCATTAAGGTGGGCAGCGGTGAGAGCCATTTTAATGTTTCAGTAGGAAGTGATGGACAAAGTCACAAGACAGTGTCCACAAACCACAACCTTTTTGAAGAGAAAGGAGAGCCGAAGCGGTATCGAACCGAGGTCCTTCCGCTTACCAGCCTAACGCCTTACCGCTAGGCCAAACCGGCTCACGATCAAGGAGTTCGTTATTTGCTCAGCTCGGGACGGACAAGAAAAGACGCTTGACGGATCCAATGCATACGATAGGATGGAATGACTTGGCAAGAGAGTAATACGGAGTATTCCATCAGCAGACACATTGCCCAAGCAGATAGACTGCCCGGAAAGAAATACGGACAATATGGATCAGATAGGCTGCCCGGAAAGAAATACGGACAATACGGATCAGTTGATAACGGAACAGATGAAAGGAGGGTGGGAAAGAAGGAGAAAGCGTCCTGCTCACAGACGTACATAGAAGAGGAAGAAGAAGAAGAAGAAGAAACCGGGCGAATCATCGATCCAATGCATAAGAATGGGCTAGGAAGGCATTGAGAGGATTTTATCAGTAAACGGTTTACCGGAAAGAAATAGAGCGTCAGGTAGCTGATAAGCGCATGAATAGCTGCTGGAAAATGGAAAGGTATAAAAAAATTTTTTTATATATATATATATATATATATAATATATAATATATATATATAAAAAAAATTTTTTTATATATATATATATATATATATATATATAATATATATATATAAAGGGGGGAGAGAGAGAGAGAGAGGGGGGGGGGGAGAGAGAGAGAGAGAGAGAGAACGTATATCAGAAAGGGAAGGAAAAAACCCTGAAAGGGACCATTAATAATTTCACACGCTTTACGTGTCTCACAAATGCATTAATCCCGACCAAGCCATGTAAGTTTAGTTGTTTTTTCCCCTCCCGAATGCAGAATTTTTTAGTTTCAGTGTTAACATTTTTTGTTTTAGGGCATGAGAAAAACTGGGGCAGAAACTAAAAATTAGTTGATCAGTGAAGTAGATTGTTGAGACCAAAGTTAGTTATAATCTAAAAAATAGAACGAGGCCTAGAGCGCTTGTGTAGAATCAACGGACAAAGGGAGTTAATTAGCGTTCGGAAAACGTCACAGGAACACGACAACCAAGACGTGCGTCGCCTGCGGTAGTTCCCATCTGGCATGCATGTGTATCCAAGGTGCATACACTGCACCAGACATTCCATGAATGAGGATGTGCCTCTGGTGGGGTGTGTGTACCGTGTATCATGCAGTCGTATGCCGGGCGAGGCTTTCCGTAGGTGGCGCAGGTCAGCGCTGTGTCCGGGAAAATGAGGATGTACCTCGGGTGGAGTTTTGTACCTTGTAAATGCAAGGCCAGTAACTCGCATGCCGGGTGACAGTAACTGTCAGCGAGTCGGGTCTAACTAACCCCCTTTGTTTGTTGACTTCACAGTTAGTTAGTTAGTTAGTTAGTTAGTTAGTTAGTTAGTTGGATATTAACGTCCCGTCAACCCCACAGGGTCACCCAGGGACGATGGGGCAGAAAAGAATTACATGTGGATCAGTTGATAACTAAGTAGCGGGAATGTCAGTGAAAGGATCGTAAAAAGAGGAAGAGAAAGTGTACTGTAAACGGCAAGCACGGCATCATAAACTGCAACAACAACAACAACAGCAACAAACTGAATTATTCAGTGTACAAGGCTGCCGACTCCCAGGAAAATAGCTGAGCTGGAAGCGCGCCAACAGCAGAGATGTTCAAGTAATTGCAGCGTGGGAGAGAAAAGGGAGCAATAATAAGTTTTGCTTGTTTGTTTTTTTGTCAGTTTTTAGCTGTTTTTAAAACTCCCTTGGCAGACCGGAGACGAATGCAGCCGGTACTTTAGACATTGGTTATGCAATCAGCTCTTCACACGGAAAGAGATTATGCAGAGGAAGAGCTTTTCCCAACACATCTTCTTCTTCTTTTTTCTCTCTTTTTTTCTCTCCGCCTTCTTCGCCTTCACTCTCTTTTCGTAGTCGTTTGAAAAGAGACAGCTGCTAGAAGGAATGTGTAAAAACCAAAACAGAAAAACCAAAACACGCTAGGGTAGATTGATGTGGAAGACTTTCTCTGACATACAGAGATATCTGCATAACGTATTGGAATTCATGAATATGTTTCTGTTGGTGTCATTGTGGTCTATTTTAGGGGAGAGGTGTGGTGGGATGGATGTACAGTGTCAAGAGAAGGGGTGATGATATTGTCCCCTCTCTCTCTCTCTCTCTCTCTCTCTCTCTCTCTCTCTCTCTCCCCCCCCCCTCTCCCCCCCCTCTCTCTATTATTTGAGTAAATGTGTGTGTGTGTGTTGGGGGGGGGGGGGGGAGAGTTGTACTTGAGTAGGTGTATGTGTGTGTGTGTGTGGAGAGAGAGAGAGAGTGTGTGTGTGTGTGTGGAGAGAGAGAGAGAGTGTGTGTGTGGAGAGAGAGAGAGTGTGTGTGTGTGTGTGTGGAGAGAGAGAGAGAGTGTGTGTGTGTGTGTGGAGAGAGAGTGTGTGTGTGTGTGTGGAGAGAGAGAGAGTGTGTGTGTGTGGAGAGAGAGAGAGAGAGTGTGTGTGTGTGTGTGTGTGTGTGTGTGTGCGTGCGAGCGTATGTTGCTGCGTGCGTAGTTGTGTGTATGTACACATGCATCATTCGTACTGAGGCGGCAAAAGCCAGTCTTAATACTCACTCCTCCCGCTTTTCGTAACCCATACCACCACCACCCCACCCCACCCCACCCTGCCCCGCCCCGCCCCACCTCACTGCCTCACTCGATCCTCCCCTGCAACGCCTCTTAGTGACCGACAAGTCAGATCATTGGCCAAATCACCTCCCCCAAGCAGGACCCTATCATTACCAGCAAAACTGTCTTGAGCTGCTGGTCTCGCCGCCGTGGGAACAGTCGAAAGAGCGGGTTGGCACTGCAAGCGATTAGCCTCTTTTTCTCCACCTCCTCCTCCTCCTTCTCTTCCTCCTCCTCCTCCTCCTCTGTCCGTACGTCCTTCTTGCCCCCCCCCCCCCCCCCCCCCCCTCCATCCGCCATTATCCCCGTAAGCCGACACTCTGTAGGGCTGGGACGTCAAGTGCTATAAGCCGACCTGAGCCCCGTCCCCGAGAAGTCGTCGTGGGCGCGTAGTTAAATCGGACTGAGAACCGATCATCTGGCAGTGATCGGGGATCGCTGTTGGTGTTGTCGCCGAGCCGAGCCCGCCTGTTAATGCCCTTATTTCTCCAGTGTCGTGTGGAGGGAAATGAGCGGCCGTGGAGTCTGTTATTAGCGAGGTGGCTGACTTCGGAAGCCGTCCCTCCGGTCGCGGTTTGGTTTGCTCGTGTTGTTGTCCACATGCTTGCCTTGGTGGGTGGTGGTGGTGGTGGTGGTGGTGGTGGTGAGAGGCGTCACTGCGGCTGGTGCTTCAATGTCGAGGGAGGGAAAACAAAAGGCAGATTGAAGCCGTTAGATTAGTGAGGTGGATGACTTGCACGCCTGCCCGCCCGTCCCTAACAGGCCTTCTCGCCTCCGTGGACGTTAAGCAGCAAAACCTCACTCACTTGCACGCCCCCGCCCCACCCCCTACCCCCCAGTTGTGGTTTGGTTGGATTGTTGTCCACATGCATGTCTCGGTGGGTGCAAACTCCGAGCACTGGTTTTACGACATCCTTCCTTCAAGGAGGAAGGTGCCCGAAAGCGATGCTCGGAGTGTGTGGTGGGTGGGTGGTGGTCGAGGCGAGGGCCGTCACTGTCAGACGTCTAGTTACCCCGGACGTCAAGAAAAACGAAAAGCAGATTGTAGCTGTTATTAGCGAGGCGGGGTGAGTTAATTTGGAAACCATCCCCCGAGTCGTGGTTTGGTTTGGTGGTTGTCCACACGCATGCGTTGATAGGTGGCGGTTGTGGCGAGGGACGTCACTGTCCGGAATCCAGCACTCTAATGTCGACGGAAAACAAAGGGCAGATTGTAGCTGTTATTAGCGAGGTTGAGGACCTGGAAGCCATCTCCCAGTCGTAGTTTAGTCTGGATGGTTTGTTGTCCAGATGCATGCCGTGGTGGTGTAGGGGTGTGTGTGTGTGGGGGGGGGGGGGGGGGGGGGTTGTGGCGAGGGGCGTCATTGCGTCTAGCACTCCAATGTCGAGAGAAAACAACGGGAAGATTTTCTAGCGGTGACCAGCGAGATGGAGGACTTTGGAAGCCATCCACTCAGTCGTGGTTTGGTTTCGTTGTTGTCCATACCTTGGTGGGTGGTGGTTGTGGTGGTAGGAGTCACTGCCGGTCGTCTAGTACTCCTATGTCAAGAAGAAGAAGAAGAAAAAACCCAGCAGGTTCTAGCTGTTATAAGCGAGATGGATGACTGGGAAGCCACCCCTCCAGTCGTAGTTGTGGTTTGGTTTGGTTGTTGTCCAGGTGCATGCCTTGGTGGGTGGTGGTCGTGGTGAGTGCCGTCACTGTCGGACGTGTAGTACCCGGATGTCAAGAAAAACAAGGCAGATCCTAGATGTTATTAGATGACTTAATTTGGTGACAGTGTGGTTTGGTTTGGTTGTTGTCCACATGCATGCCTTGGTCTGTAGTGGCTGTAGCGAGTGCCGGGTGCCTAGTACTCCAACGTGAACAGAAAACAAAGGGCAGATTCTGTTATTGGCGAGGTGAAGGACTTGGACTTACCCAGCCCGTCAGTCGCGCTTTGTTGCTGTCCAGATACCTTGTATAAATTGGTGGTGGTTATGGTGAGCGGCGTCACTGCATGCCAGTGTCGAGAGAAAAAACAAAAACAAAAAAGCAGATTCTGTTAATAGCGAGATGGGGAGCCTGGAAGCCATCCCGTCAGTCGTGGTTTCTTGTTGTCCAGATGTCTTGTATAAACTGGTGGTGATTATGGTGAGCGGTGTCACTGCATGCCACTTCAGGCGCATGGTACTCCAGTGTCGAGAGAAACAAACGGCAGATTCTGTTATTAGCGAGGTGAAGGACTCGAAGTTGGCCAGCCCGTCAGACGTGATTTGTTGCTGTCCAGATGTCTTGTATCGGTGGAAGTTATGGTGAGCGGTGTCACTGCGTGCCAGGGCGCGTGGTACCTTCTCCTGTGTCAAACAAAAACACCCGGCAGACTCCGTTATCAGGGAGACTTGGGAGTGTTTCTGCCAGTCGTGTTTTGCCGTTGTCTAGTTTTATGGTGGTGGTGGTGGAGGTGGTGGTGGTGGTGGTGGTGTCACTCTCAGGCCTCCAGCGCCTTATTGTTTCCAGCACGAAGAGAAGCGGCAGACTTTGTTTTCAGGTGGATGACTTTGGAGTCGTCCCGCAAGTTGTAGTTAGTTGTTGCCCGTGTTCGCTGATATAACCGTAACGGCTGACTGGGCGTAAAACACCAAGTTACTTACGTGTTGCCCGTGTAGCTTGTGTGGTGGTTGTGCTGTTGGTTTTAACTTCTGCTGGCGCCAAGTCCTCAGTGTCCTTATTTCTGAAGTGTCAAGAAAACTCAGACTCGGTTATTAGTGACATGGAGGACTTGGAGGTCGTCAGACTCAGGTATTAGTGACATGGAGGACTTGGAGGTCGTCAGACTCAGGTATTAGTGAGATGGAGGACTTGGAGGTCGTCAGACTGTATCATTAGTGAGATGGAGGACTTGGAGGTCGTCAGACTCAGGTATTAGTGAGATGGAGGACTTGGAGGTCGTCAGACTCAGGTATTAGTGAGATGGAGGACTTGGAGGTCGTCAGACTCAGGTATTAGTGAGATGGAGGACTTGGAGGTCGTCAGACTCAGGTATTAGTGAGATGGAGGACTTGGAGGTCGTCAGACTCAGGTATTAGTGAGATGGAGGACTTGGAGGTCGTCAGACTGTATCATTAGTGAGATGGAGGACTTGGAGGTCGTCAGACTCAGGTATTAGTGAAATGGAGGACTTTGACGTCACCAGACCGTATTAATAGTGAAATGGAGGACTTGGGGGATCACTAGACTGCATCATTAATGAAATGGAAGACTTGGAGGTCGTCAGACTGTATCATTAGTGAAATGGAGGACTTGGACGTCACCAGACCGTATTAATAGTGAAATGGAGGACTTGGGGGATCACTAGACTGCATCATTAATGAAATGGAAGACTTGGAGGTCGTCAGACTGTATCATTAGTGAAATGGAGGACTTGGACGTCACCAGACCGTATTAATAGTGAAATGGAGGACTTTGGGGATCACTAGATTGTATTATTAGTGAAATGGAAGACTTGGAGGTCGTCAGACTGTATCATTAGTGAAATGGAAGACTTGGAGGTCGTCAGACTGTATTGTTGGTGAACCGGAGAACTTGGAGATCATCCTGAAAGTCCTGGCTAGTGGGTGTCCAAGTGTCTTATGTGGTGACGGTTTTGCTGGTGTTGGTGCCAGACCCCATTTGCCTTATTATTTCTCCGGTGTCAGGAGCAACAGCAGACGGCCTGTTATTAGGTGCAGGCCGGCAGAACCATCACGCCAGTCGTGGTATGTCGCTATCGATCACTTGTCTAGTGACGTGATGATGCAGTTGGTGTTGTCGACATGGCACCGGGTGATCTAGCAAGTTCCTTATTTCTCCTGTGCCAAGGGAAGCGGCTTTTGACAACAACATGCCATCTTGCCATCGTCAATTCATATGCAATTACCATTTCATCTATAGGTGACACTCAAATAAGCATATCGCTTTTGTGTTTCCTGTACTTCGTTTGTTCAGCTTATGACTGCGATGCAGTATGAATATGTTTTGTTGAAAGGAAAACGGCAGACTAGCTGTTTCTGGCGTGGAACACCGAGTTACGCATTTACCCGAGCTATTGGACTGTTTCTGGGCGTGAAACACCGAGTTACGTATTTACCCGAGCTGTTGGACTGTTTCTGGGCGTGAAACACCGAGTTACGTATTTACCCTAGCTGTTGGACTGTTTCTGGGCGTGAAACACCGAGTTACGCATTTACCCGAGCTGTTGGACTGTTTCTGAGGCTCGCCACTCTTTCTTTTCGTTGTCAGTGTCTGCCAGCACTCCTCCGTTGGGTTGGTTGAACCGGTTTAACGCCGAGGTGTCTCCCAAGAGGTGCTGGCGGGGACCGAAATCCCAATAGATGGAGGAGGGGGTGGGGTGGGGGGGGGGGGGGTAGGTGCACTATACCTAACACTACACGGCCGTCACCACCAGAGTGACTCCTGCATTAAGATGAGCAGCGATGAGAGCCATTTCAATGTTCCATTTTTATTGTGAGGGACAAAATCACACACAAAAAACAGTCCACAGACCACAACCTTTTCGAAGACTAGAAAGGAGAGCCGAAGCGGAATCGAACCGAGAGGCCCTTAATCTGCTTACCAGCCTCACGCTTACCGCTAAGCCAAACCGGCTCACCGGAATCGAACCGAAGCTACCTCTGCTTTATTAGCCTAACGCCTTTCCGCTGGGCCAAAATCAGCTCTTCGCCAGCATTGCGGTCATTTCAGAAAGCTATAATCATCCACTGAGATCGCCCTCTGCCGTGTTCAACAGATTCGGCAGCAGAGGCTCCGCGTGATGCACGAACAACGCTTTCCGCTCGTCCTCTCCACGACCTTTCAGACAGTTGGAGGGGGGTAGAGAGATGAAGCAGAACAGTTCGTGTCCTCTGTAATCTGGTTGTGAACGTCAAAGGGGGCGGGGGGGGGGGGGATTTCTTGGATTTTAACTTCCGTCAAACGCACTGGATCACCTTAGGACGGAAAAAAGCGGAGAGGAGGTGGGAGATGAGGGAGGAGAGGTAACCAGACACACACAGAGATAAAAGAAGACAGACTGGAGAGAGGGGGAGGTGAAGGGGGGAGAGGTAACGAGACACAGAGAGAATACAAGAAGGGGGGGGGGGGGGACAGACTGGAGAGAGGGGGATGTGAAGGGGGGAGAGGTAACGAGACACAGAGAGAAATACAAAAAGGGGGGGGGGGGCAGACTGGAGAGGGGGATGTGAAGGGGGGAGAGGTAACGAGACACAGAGAGAAATACAAGAAGGGGGGGGGGGGGGGAGAGAGACAGACTGGAGAGGGGGATGTGAAGGGGGGAGAGGTAACGAGACACAGAGAGAAATACAAGAAAGGGGGGGGGGGCAGACAGACTGGAGAGGGGGGGGGAGAGGTGAAGGGGGGAGGGGTAACGAGACACACAGAGAGATAATTTATAATTTAAAAAGGGTAACGAATTAATGAACAATACTACTAATTAAGAGAAGTGGACAACAACAAAATCAATGTATACTTAAACAGGGTAACAAATATACTAAGGAAAAAAAATAATAGGCAACCGCGTGTAAGCCACAAGGCTTGTTCGTGTGCTCTTCAATGAAGCTTGCCTCGTATCTGTATTTTCTGTTTGAATAAATTCTTGTTTAAACCAAACAAACAACAACAGCAAAATCGATAGAATTTTTTTCAAAGACAGAGACAGAGTAGGCGGGGGGGGGGGGGGGAATAAGGGAGGGGGAGGAAGAAAGGAGAGAGAAAGAGAGAGAGAGGCAAACGGGGACAACACCAGAAAGCCACAAGGCTTGGTGGTGTGCTCATGAAGCTTGCATCGTATCTCTAGTTTGTATTTGAATAAATCCTTGTTTACACCAGACAACAGCAAAATCAGTAGAAATTTTATAAAAGAGAGAGAGAAAGGCAGACACAGAGACAGTAGCCCGGGGGAGGGGGAGGGGGGGGAGAGAGAGAGAGAAGGAAGGAGGAGAGCAGGTCCTTGTATTTGAATAAATCCTTGTTTACACCAGACAACAGCAAAATCAATAGAAATTTTAAGAAAGAGAGAGAGAGAGAGAGAAAGGCAGACAGACAGAGTAGGCCGGGGAGAGGTGGTGGGGTGGTGGTGGGGGGGGGGGAGAGAGAGAGAGAGAGAGAAGGGAGGAGAGCAGGTCCCGAACAGTCGATTCCAGTCGAACGGGGGACAACAG